>JACVVK020000277.1:752500-906608 GCA_018292915.2 Batillaria attramentaria | reverse complement strand
AGCTGTTGTTTGAAATATAAACAGCGACCTGTTTCCTTGTGTAGCACACTGTAGCAGCTGCAAGAGCCAGCTTCCTATCTCTCCATGTCTGTATCTAATGTGATAGATGGCAGGTCACTCTTTTTAGTTGTGAGTGTGCGAGCATGTAGATGGGTGGAGTGGGTGTGTATGGCCATATGAGTTAGTGTTTGGTATGAAGACCACAAAGCAATGTTACATATTTGGAAATTCAATAAATGTCTTATGTCTTCTTCTTATGTCTTATCTCTGATGTATCCAATTGTCTATGAGTAAGACATATCATGCATCACGTGTTCTGTGCTGGTAGGTATCGCAAACAAATCAAAACGTGGGCTTCAAAAAGAAATGCACATGTATGGAAACCATGAATTAGATTTGTTAAAAGCAGACACTCTGAAAGGAAAACAAAACAACAAAAAAATGCTTACCAGGTTTGACACTCCCTTAGCTGTTACTTTACAGTAGGGCCTCAGGAAATCCAGAAGAGAGAACCATTTCCATTTTACTTTCACAATATCATCTCGTCCGGCTCCACTCTTTTTGCTTGCCTGGATCATCCCCAAGTTCCTGGTGTATCCGTTTCGTAGCCATTTCAGTCTGGCTTTTGTCATGCACGCTGAAAATGAAATAACAATCAGAATTGCAAATACCACCAACCACCCATACATTACCACAGACTGATACGGTTTTTGTTTTATGTGCATAACAATCATAATCACAGACTCATAACGCAGAGAGAACATTACAAAATTCATTCGTTCATCACATGTGTAAAATCTTTCAATTCTTTGCATTCTTTTTTTTTTTCAATTCCTTCGAGCAGTTAACTCTGGTCCTGGCGATTTGAGTTGACCGCTACAGCACAGAAAGGGAAAATTACTGACATACATACATACATACGCAGGGGTTATAAAAGCTGAAAAATCTTGCTAGTCCTTCGGGCTAGCAAGATTTAAAACCAACTAGCCCGAAACCATTTCCACTAGCCCAAGCTCGCGCTAAAAATAGTTACTCTCACCCCAGCGTCACAACAGAAACTGAGAGGGAGAGAGAGAGGCTCCCTGACAGTACCTTGTGCATTCAGCTCTGTGAAAATAGAGCAAGCTTTGCCTCGTAATCTCAACTGGTCCGGTGGGCCAGTGGTAAAAAAATTTAACTAGTCCGACGGTATTTTCACTAGTCTGTGGGCTGTCGGACGAGTCTTTTCATAATCCCTGCATACATGTATATAGGGGACACAGCTAGGACTGAACAAATTCAGGGCCACCGAAGCGGCGCCAAAGCCAAACCAAAACGAAGGGCTGAGCCATTGTTTAAAAGAAGAAAACACCACTTACTGTCCCAGCCTTTGCCCATCGCGCTGGCAATGTAAAGCAGCGACTCCCTCGTCGCATCTCGGTCACTGTACACTGCCAGCGTATGGTTGAAGAGGTTTTCTTGGCCTCTGTAAAGTTCTATCAGTTTCATGGTCTCCTCATCATTCAGCTCCGCCATTTTGAACCGCTGGTGAGTACAGTTGCATCCCTTCCTCGAAACTATACTGCTTTCTGATTGGCCGAAACCAAGTTTGCAGCGCGGCGTCGGCATCAGAAATAGGACATGTTCTATACGCGGCGTCAAAGGATTCCGCCGCCTGGCATCATTGATGCCGTTGCCTGACGCCAGGCGCCGATGTCATGCACACGTGGCGGCGCCTTAAAACTGCCGCCGGGAGTCAGATCCGCCGCGCGGCATCATGACGCCGACGCTCGTGTGCATCGGGCTTAAAGGAAACTGCACATACTAAACGCTGAAGGTAGAAGCCTACAGCTGTCACATCGGACAAGTCAGCAGAATATACAGACAGGTCAGTGTTAAACTCACTGGTAAAACGGCTGATAACCAAACATACTTAGCCGACATAACACTTCGGCCACAATAGTCAAGTTTCATATTAACTTCCTGACCGTTGGTAATATCTACACAAGAGAAAATAGCTGACCTGAAACATAATACGGGAAATAACAGATATGAACCATTTACCTCCATATGCAAGATGCGAGGGGTTATGACGGTAGACCGTAAAGACAGCGGACGAGAAGAAGTGCCAGACTCTTGAACGGACGTGTCGGTACTACCGGGCCAAATGCCAATAGCAAGTGAATAGCAATGGTTTTTATACTGTTAGGGCGAATAGGGTGAGTATCGCACAGGATACACCTGCATCACGTGTAAAACGGGTTACCTGTATCGACTTTAACAAGGGAAACGGACAGGTCAGCATATTATACACAAATGTCCCGTGTAAAACCTTCACTAAGGGATACATGCGTGGCCCGCGCAGAAAACAAGGCACGTGTGCCACACAGAACATAGTTACGATGCATACGGAAATCATACCAACCCGTCATACGGAAATCTTACCGGCACATGATTTACCCTAAGTCACGTATCCGTGACATACAGTATAGTTCTTCTCGTTATAAACACTTAGTATTTTTTTTTAATAATTTTTGTTTCACTGAACAAATCTACTGTAAACAATTGAAACAATGATAATCCATCATCATTAATATCGACAACAACAAAACAACAACTTGTGTACCTGTTCTGTATGTTGACAGGTTTGTGGGCCCAACAACAGTCCGTGTTCACTGCGTCATCCCCCCGCGCGTGGGTGCGGACACTGGGGGAGGCCGTGTCAGAACTCGGCCGCGCGATTCTCGTCCTCACCCCCGGGCAACTCGACCTGCTCACCAGATCACCAGCACACGTCTGTCTGGCCGGCCCCCCGGGCACCGGCAAGACTGTAGTGCTGGTCGTGAAGGGGCTGGTCGGGGCGCGTCAGGGACATCCTGTGGTTGTACTCAGTCTCTATCCTGCCAGCCTTGCGGCGTCACGCCTGATACACCAGCAGCTGGTGATGACCCTGCAGGCAGACCCCACAACACAACAAGCGGCCGCCGCCGTGCACTTCCTGCACTATGACCTGTTCCTGCGGCCTGGAGATGTGGAGGCGGCGCGTCAGAGAGTTCAGTCGCTGGTGCCGACAACACGGGGACAACAGTTTCACGTGCTGATAGACGAGGCCGGGTTTACAATCAGGTAGGTGACTACAGTACTGCACGTGTAGGTGTGACAGGTGACAAGATTGAGGTGAAATGTCACGCTACACTTGTGTTTCCCATACCGTGACAGGGACGCTACGTGGACGTGACAAAACATGAATCATTATTGATCAAGTCGTTTTCACAAACAAGACGATGACCTAGTGTTTATTGATGGAGTGATAGTGGCGCCGTCATGACAACAGACTGTTCCTGCAGCACGTGCTGCTTTCTCAACAAAACTTGGTGACAGTCTCCGGATAAATGCTAGTGCTAATTTCATATACTCTTTTACACTTGTCCTGTAAAACTTGTGTGCGAGCGATCATGATGCATGTTGGCCGGTGTGGTGAGCTGGATTTCTATGTTAATTGTCTCGTTTCATGTCCCCCCCCCTCCCCCAACGGGGTTTTGAAACAAACACTTTGACTTGACTTTGACTTGACTTGATAGTCTTGGCGAGCCGGGATAACCAAATGGTAGAGCGTGGGACTTGACACGCTCGGGTATTGGGTTCCAATCCCGGCTGTGCGGCCTTTTTGTGGTTGGCCCGCCTGTGATATCAGCCATACGTGGTGGAAAAGGACGTTAAACTCCCAAACACCCCCATCCCTCCATCCTTCGATGGCGTGTAAAGAACGACAACTGGGGTTCGACCTTGGATACGCATACAACCTGGTTCTCTCCCTTAGTGTATTTTCCCTATTATCTCCATCCTGATCCGAGCGGCAACTCAAGTATTACAATAGTGGTTACGTTATTCTGGTATTCAGCTCTTTATGTTTTCAAATCTCTTTCAATGTCTGTGGAGGCACAATAATTATGTTGTTTTCTGTAGAGTCAAAACACCATATCGTGTACCCATACGTGATGCTATCTATATCAGTCGTGACAAGTGATCACTGACGTCATGATTTGTATTTTCCCTGTGAAATGAAGCGAGTATCGATGATTGGCTCCTTTCAGTGATCGACTGACCAGACAACTGTATCCCATCAACACTAAACATGGCGCACAATCGTCGTTGTAAACACAATATGATTTATCTCCCCTCTCGTAATGATTGTTACTCGTACGTCTTATTTGCAGGGGCGCCGAAGATGTTGGGAGGAGGGGGGCGGGGGTGCAGAATCTCAGAGGGGGTGGAGGGGGAACGGCCAGTGACAGTTGGGTTCTGGGGAGAAGGAGGAGGTATGGGGAGATGCTGATGATAGAAGGGGGAGGAGGGATGTGCAGGGTAAGTGTCAGTTGGGTTAAAGAGAGATGTGAAGGGGTGGCGGGTTGACAAGACATGCTGAGGACAACACGCCCAAGGGAAGAGGGGGGGGGGGGAGGAAGACGCTTGAGCTCGAGGACGGAGGGGGGGGGGTGCTTAAAAAGACAGCATGGTGCGGGGAGTTTTTAAATTAATAATCAAGTTTCTAGCTGTCCTCAATTCCACCCCTTCCCCCTTTTCTAGTCTGACAGGCTGCCCTCGCCTCGTCACCCCCACCCCACCCCACCCTGCGTACCCCAGGTCAGGTTGCGCAGATCAAGCCTATGATCGTGAAATTATTAGATCAGTAGAGAAAAAGCCTGCCCTTTCAACTAGTCTACGATCTAGTGAACAGATTTAACAAGACCTAAGCTTACCTTCAACATCATTTGAGCTTCGGGCGAAAAAACTGCTAAGTTTTTTTGTGCCCTTGGCATCGGATTTCCGCAGCGGTATTTTTGTCGGCATCGTCAAATCCATCGACGTATAGATCTTTACGTCTGTGGTCAAATCATGTGCGCGAGGAACTCAACTCTTCAATGAAATTGAGTGACAGCTCCTGGGAAGGTGAGCAAGGGCAGTTGTTTCCCTTGCACCGTATGTATCGCGTCGATATCAGACGACTTTCTGCCAAGTCGTTTTGATATTTCATGCAACGGCTAAACTGAGTTGTCTGTCGGGTGGAATGAGGGAGAGAGCAGGAAGAGGGGGGGGGGGAGGGGTAGGGGAAGGGGGGGCAATACCATGGCTTTGCCCCCCCCCCCCCCACCTTGCCATAGTCACCTGATTTTCCAGGGGAGGGGGGGGGGGTCAAAAAGATACTCGCCTCTCCTGCTCGGGTACCGGGGGGGGGGGGAGGGGGGCAGCTGCCTCCCAACCCCCTTGCCCCCCCCCCCCGGTTCCGGTGCCCCTGATTTGGGAAGTGCTGTCTACTGCTAGTAATGTACATAACAATAATGTTCCACACAAACAGCAGACGACAGTGTTCCATACAAGTGTCATGGCTCCCTCCCCATTCTCTGTAACAGTCCTGTCGGCCCGGCCACACAGAGACTGGTGAGAGAACTGCTGGCAGCCTGTGGACCGCGCCTCTCTCTCTGGGCCGCTAGTATGGTTAACACCAACATCCCTACAGAACTACAGGCCGAGCCGCTCACGGTGCCCCTAAGATCATGTCCGGCTGTTGTTAGAGAAGTGGCGAGAGGAGTCAGCAGGTTTACAGGCCTCCACAACTACAGTGACAGCGGCACGCCTTCCCCCAGTGACGGGCCCCGGGTCATCCGCTTACGTCATGAAGGCGGGGACCACACCGGACGATGGCCCGTGGAGTGCTGGAGATGTGGAGCGATAGTGGCGCGAGTGTTGACGGAGGACCTCCATGTGGGTGTGACGGGTATGTGTGTGTTGTGGCAGTCCTTTTATGTATCATCATTATCATCATCAACAACGACAAAAACAACAGCGACAGCAATCTAACATTAAAATCTACGTGCGGACAGTCGAACATGTCGGGTAATGTTTGCGTCAACAACAACAACAAAAGAGCTTAATTGGCATTAATATTTATATCCCCTGGAGGAGCAGGGGCGACCGACCCCAACCAGGCGCGTCCACAGGTGGCGGATAGTGGAGTGGCCCCTAGATATAGAGGTTAGCTGCGAAATAAGTCAGGCTTGCCTGGACGAATAAGCAGTCGCGGACCAAACGGCGGTGTTACCCACCAGGATGGGGTGGGACAGTGGGTTGGCACCGCTGTCCCCATGAAATGCTCCATATGTCCAAAGACGGGAACACCATGCGATTAGAGCCGCATTAAGCTCAGCCTCCTGTGCTCCCAGGGAAGGTCCTTTGGCCAGGAGCTATGAGAAGGAAAACTCAGAAAGAAAACCGGGATAGGGGATGTTCTTTAGCCTTGGTTGGCAGGTCACCTACGAGAGGGAAACTCGGACTAGAAAACCAACGCCGAAGACGGATGCATGGGGCCAATGGCGCATAACTGCCGTGCAACGCATAACGTGATGGACAGCCACTCAATTCATCGAGATGGTGCTCTACCTGTGGAGTCCCGCCGGGCTAGTAGAGTGCCGGGCCCTGTGCCTCAAAAGGGCCCACCCTCAGCGACCGGTGGTCACCCCGCCCCGAGACGAGGAGTCAGGTTTCGGAGACGGAGGGGAAACGCTACTGGCCAAAACACTTCCGACCCTGGAGATACTCCCAGACCCCTCAACGTTCTCCAGTGGAATGCAGAGGGCGTCTACAACAAGAAGATTCCTCTAACAGAAAGACTACATACAGATAACATCGATGTGGCCTGTATCCAAGAGACACACCTGAACCCCAACCACAGATTTACCATCAGAGGATACCAAACCTTTAGGACAGACAGGGAGGGAAGACACAAGGGGGGAATAATGACACTGGTCAGAAACAGCTTGCCAGCCAAGGAAATTCCAGTAGATACAAACAACAAGCAGAGATCCATGGAGTTACCATCACTATGGATGACTCTACTATCACAGTATTCAACCTCTACTGCCCACAAGACAAAGAGCTCTCCCTTCAGACAATGAACATACCACCTGAAAAATGCCTGATTGTTGGAGATTTCAACAGCCACTCAACCTGTTGGGGTTATGATGAGACAGACAGAAGAGGAGACGAAGTGGAGGACTGGCAGATCGATACCAATGATCCTGCTGAACGATCCAGAAGACCCACCAACGTTCTTCTCTCGCCGATGGATCTCAACATCTACCCCCGACCTGGCCTTTTCAACTGAAGACCTATCAGGAAAAACCAGCAGGAAGGTACAAAACCAGTTGGGAGGCAGTGACCACAGACCAGTGCTGCTGGCAATCAGCTTGCAGTACAGGCCCAACAACTCGAAGACGTTTCCCAGGTGGAATTACAAGAAGGCGGACTGGGAAATGTTCTCTCAACTTTCGGACGTCTACTGCAAAAGCGTCAAGGCAGATGACCTCAACATCAACAAAGCCTGTGGAAACTCACCCAAGCAATCCTGAAGGCAGCCTCGGAAACCATCCCAAGAGGCGCTCGCAAGAACTACAGGCCATATTGGACGGAGGAACTTCAGCAACTTGAGGATGAAGTAACCAAAACCAGAGAGAAGGTAGAGAGCCACCCAACACAGGAAAACAATATCACACTGAAAGCCTGCACTGCAAAGTACAGAAAGGCGTATATACAGGCAGCTAGAGCAAGCTGGAGGGAGAAAACAGAGAAGCTGAACCTTGATAAAGATGGTAACAAATTGTGGCGACTTACAAAGGCCATGAACAATGAAGACACAAGAGCAGCCCCTGTCATGGTCGAGAAAGACCAGGAGATGGTGACAGGGAGAAGAGCAGCCAACCTTTTCATTGATAGCTATGAAAAGGTCAGCAACATTTCGGCCCCACAAGACAGGAAACAAGAGGTACATGATGCGATCAAGAACTGTCAAAGCAACCACGACTCTCCAGAATATATGAACAAGCCTTTCACAATGACAGAACTAAATGATGCGGTGAGGACACTGAAAGAAAAGAAATCTCCTGGCCCAGACAAAGTTACCAACGAGATGTTAGAACACCTTGGCACAAAAGCGAAGGCAAAGCTCCTGGCCATTTTCAACAATAGTTGGAAGACTGGGCATGTCCCACAGAGCTGGAGAGAAGCTGACATGGTACCCATTCACAAGAAAGGGAAGGACCGAGCGAAAGTAGACAGCTACCGGCCAATCAGCCTTACCAGCTGTGTGGGCAAACTGATGGAGCGACTGATCAATACGCGCCTGACCTGGCACCTGGAGAAGAACAACATCATCACCCCAGAGCAGGCAGGCTTTCGGCAACACCGCTCAACAGAGGATCAGGTGACCTACATAGCCCAGAGGATTGAGGACGGGCTCCAGGACAAGCAACATACCTTGACGGTATGGATTGATATGGAGAAGGCCTACGACAAAGTGTGGAAGGATGGACTGAGATTGAAACTCCAAAAGAGCGGTGTGACTGGTTGTATGCTCCAGTGGATCTCCCAGTACCTGAACAATAGGAAGGCCCGGGTACACGTCAATGGAGCATACAGCCGCAAGAAGACACTGAAAGAAGGAGTCCCCAAGGAGGCGTCTTAAGTCCTACCCTGTTCCTTGTCTTCATCAATGACATTGTGAAGGATCTCCCGCGCAAAGTCCAAGGTGCCATCTACGCAGATGATCTTGTCCTCTGGTGCTCTGAGGAATACCTGACCACTGCCAACCATCGTCTCCAATTAGCACTGGACGTACTTGAAAGCTGGACTAAGCAATGGCTGGTGAAAATCAATCCCACCAAGACCACATACACTGTGTTCAGCCTATCACCAAAAGACCAGAAGGCCAAACTGCGCATCAACGGCGAGTATCTGCAAGCTGATGACAACCCCACTTACTTGGGCGTCACTTTTGACAAGCGTCTAACATGGAAGCAGCAGACAGAGAAAGCCGCAACAAGAGCCAAGCTACGCCTGAACATCATGAAGAAGCTGGCGGGCACGACCTGGGGGGCAGATATGACAACCCTCAAGAGACTGTACACTGGTAGAGTCAGGCCAGTCCTGGAATACGGAATGACTGCATGGGGCACCACAGCAAAAACCAACTTTGAACGAGTCAGCAAGGTTCAGAATCAAGCAGCTCGAATCATCACGGGGGCCATGAAGTCAACACCAATCCAGGAGCTCGAAACCACCACAGGGCTCCAGCCTCTCGAGGACCGCAGAGACACAAAGCTCCTCACCCAGGCTGCCAAGTTCAAGAGGCTACCTGAACACCCCATGAAAAGCAGACTTTCTCAGCCGAGCAGAAGCCGATTGAAGAGACAGAGTTTTGTCCATCAGACCAGGATACTTGAGCGCCAGTCCCGAGACATCCTCGAGTCAAACCCCAAAGAGATTCCTCGTTGTCTGGCTGTTCCTCCCTGGAGTGACAACACTCTCCCTTCTATTTGCACCTGCGTTCCAAGAGTAGGTCCAAAAGACTCCCAATGTAGCCCTGAGAGAAAGTCCCACACCCTTGAACACATCAACAACCAATATCCAAAGGAACTCTGGACCAGAGTCTATACGGATGGCTCTGCTGATGATGCAGTTCGAAATGGAGGGGCAGGAGTCTACATCCAGTATCCAGGAGGTAGAGAAGAGAAGATATGCCTCGCTACCGGCCTGTACTCCTCGAACTATAAGGCGGAAGCAGTAGCCCTGAAATCTGCAGCAGTCCACATTGAGACCAGCGCTCAGGCACCCCACCACGTCGTCTTCTGACTGACGCCCTATCTGTCCTACAGGCCTTGCAAACAAACAAGGACTCAGAACTGAACGACCTGACCTCCACTCTCTCCTCCCTCAGCAGAAGTCATGCTGTCACCCTACAGTGGATTCCATCCCACTGCAACCTTCCAGGGAACGACATTGCGGACACTCTGGCCAAGGAAGGCTCAACAAAGGAGCAGGAGGACAGGTCTACCACCTACTCTGAAGCGAAGACCGCTATCAGAGCCAAACAACAAAAGAAGTGGCAACAACAACATCCACACAGCAATAAAGCAGACCCGTACTACCTGCTAACCAGGCGTGAGCAGGTGCTTATATTCAGGCTCAGGACAGGCCACAACCGCCTCAACCACCACCTGTTCACAAAATTCCGAATTGGCCTATCAGAGCAGTGCCCCTGCAGGACTGGTCCCCAGACAGCAGAACACCTGCTACAGTCCTGCCCACTACATGAGGAACTGAGAGAGAAAATGTGGCCCGCCTCAACTCCACTCGCCCGGAAACTCTATGGCAGCCTGGAGGACCTGCAGAGAACAGCAGCCTTCGCCATGGAGACAGGGCTGTCCATCTGACGAACGAAGAAGAAGAAGAAGAAGATATTTATATCCAAACATTTAATAATTAAAATATAAAACAGCTTCGCTCCCCTCATCAAGTTTAACCCTTCCATCCCTTTTCGCCCAAAGAGTAGACAAGACAACCAGCCAAGTAAACAAGCCCCCCCCCCCCTCCATTCCTCTGAATAAAATAAGAAATCTTCATTACTCACTGTACATTTTCATCATACGTGGACCCACAACATCATTCCGTCTTCTGACCGTGCACAGTCAGTAAGGTTGATACGAGTCATGCACGTGCATATCACGTGATCAGCACGTGTGTTATGTGTTGTCGTTGTCTGACGGCAGGTGCCAACATCAACCCCACCAGTGTCGGCACAACCACCAGTCCCCCGCGTCTCCAGTACCGTGACGTCATCGTGCTGACACGTAGTGACGAGGTTCGTGAGGAGACGAGAGACGTCAGAGGTCAGGTGACGTCACAAGCCAGTGGTGTGGTGCGCGGCCTTCGCTCTGCCGGCCTCCCGGTGGGAGTTATTGGATGGGGGAGAGACGGTGTGGCGAGGTGGGAGAGAGACGTGTGTGACGTGGCGGTGGCTGACAGTGACAGAGTGACGGTGGCATTACTGGGAAGTGTACAAGGCCTAGAACGTCGTATCGTGGTGTGGTTGCCGGGCAGGGCGCAGTATGATGATGATGCCGGGTTAACTGACGATGGTTTGGAGGCGACCGACAGAGTGCAGTTGATGTCCCGCTGTGGCACCCAGCTGGTGATAGTTGATGTCCCGCTGTAGCACCCAGCTGGTAATAGTTGATGTCCCGCTGTAGCACCCAGCTGGTAATAGTTGATGTCCCGCTGTAGCGCCCAGCTGGTGATAGTTGATGTCCCGCTGTAGCACCCAGCTGGTGATAGTTGATGTCCCGCTGTAGCACCCAGCTGGTGATAGTTGATGTCCCTATGTAGCACCCAGCTGGTGATAGTTGATGTCCCGCGTGATGAAAAT
Source organism: Batillaria attramentaria (assembly GCA_018292915.2). Taxonomy (NCBI): domain Eukaryota; kingdom Metazoa; phylum Mollusca; class Gastropoda; family Batillariidae; genus Batillaria; species Batillaria attramentaria. Next base: position 895,372 of record JACVVK020000277.1, on the reverse strand, counting down.
AAATAACACAGACCACACTGGCCATGACACAGCACACACTGTGAACAATACAACAACAACAACAACAGAGCAACAGTAACGATGCTGACACTACAGGACTAATTTACCAATGATGATCGACAACGAATGACAATGCCTGTAACTCATGTGTCATACAGAGAGAGAAAGAGAGAGAGAGAGACGGTGACAAGTGTATAAAGATAACATGACTATGAAAGACATAGACTGGTGTGAATGACTGTGTTCATCATGTAGGATCCCTTTGTTGTATGTCAAACTGTGACTGCCATCAAGACTGTCGACTTCATCAAGTGTTGATTATCAGTCACAACTCTGTCATCAACAACTTGTCTTCCCATTTCCATTTGTAACCGGGTGCCCAGGGAGGGTCCGGTTGATGCAGGCAGGGAGACGAAACACAGCGGTCGCTATGACATGAGTTTTATTACAGGAACAGTACAAATGGCAGAGCGGAGAGCGACAATTCGTGGACACTCGCGGCAGGGCTGGCTGGCGACTGTGCAGTGAGGCGTTGCTCGCGGCTACTTATGCGCCCAGCGCGGGCCGCAAAGAAAGCACTGCCGCAAGTACAGCGGAAAGCAGAGCACGTGGGCCAGCCACAGCGAAATTTGTGTTTCTTAACACATGGAAAACGAATCACAGCGGGCGTTAGATAACAGCTAGAAACTTCAAACAAAGTACATCGAAAAGAGCGTGAAAAGTACTTTAAGACTATGATAGTCAAGATATCATCAACACACAGGAAACTTTCTACCGAAGAAGCGTAAAGACAGGGACCACGCATTTGAAAAGTGGTGAAAATGGCAAAATACACCCGTTAAACTACCAAACAGCGCTAAAAACAAAACATGATTAGAAAGTACAAAGTCTTCTGAAACTACTATAGTTTACATGATAACTTTAGGTTAAGTGGCTGTGGAGATGCTTAGCACTAAATGGACACAAACAAACACGGCTAATTTGCACATGAGCCATCGTGGATCCGCAACGCTAGCCTACAGGCGAACAAAGCCCTCGGCACACAGCTGGCCGGAGAACCTAGGGTAGTGGGCGACAGGGTCGAAACCACTCGGCTACATCTCCCCACACTGAAACACAACCAGCGGCCTCGCTGGTGAAAAAAAAAAAAAACACACACACACACACACACACACACACACACACACACACTATGCTAAGCCCATCCCCAAAGGGCAACAGCAAGATACACAGAGAGCCAACCAACATGTGGCACCACATCAAAATAAACCAGTACAGAACCCTGTTCTCTCGAATTACAAACAATCACAGCCAGTTGCCCCCCCCCCCCTCCTCCCCCTCCCCTCCCTGCAGGCTCATGTCTAAATAATCAGAATGTAGAGTGAGCACCGCTCAGGTAGCGTTCACATGCGAATCTAGCGTCTCTGTCATCAACTGCTCATTAACTGATAATTAGCGATCGACCAGGGACATGAGTTGCATCATGTGATGGGCTAAGCTGCTGACAGTGCCAATGTCAAAAATGAGCAGAATCGGATAAATAGATCGCCTGCATTCATCGAAAATCAACACGGTCGACACGATCACGGGACAGCGCCATGCAGAGAGACTACCAGCGACATGGTCAACAAAGGCAAGCGCTCAGCCAAACGTAAAAAGACCCAAGACAGCTCGGGAAACTCAAGCCTGGAGCATTCGAGCGAGAAGGAGGAAAACACTGCGACCCCGTGTAAGACAGTAGAAAGCGACAAGAAACCTGCCAAGAAACAGAAACAGATACAAACAAGGGCTGGCGGGGACGGAAGTGGCTTGGTGTCTATCCCTGAACATTTCCCTACTGTGAAAAGGCTCCGCATGTAGAAGTCGAGGTTAGGGATTTTAGCCCCAAGTTAGAGTCTAACCTCGAACTAAACTAGCTCTAGGGTTAAATTTTCTATTGTTTTTTGTTTTATATCAGGAAGCGGGCCCATTCCAGCAAGGGATAGAGGGATTTTTGTCTGTCTTTCTTCGCTTCCTTTTTTTATTTAATTTTGTTTTGGGGTTTCTTTTGTCCTAGTCTGGGTGAGGCCCGCAGCCGTGGGTTAAATTAACATCGAGTTTTACATGCGGGACCAGGACAGAACTTATGGCGGATACCGGTGTAACAGAGGAGACAGGTACAAAGTGTACTGAAGCAGCAACTTGCGACAGAGATATCTCCAATACAGACCTGTGGAGGCGACTCTCGGTCGTAATAGAGAAAATAGACACCATCAAGAGAGAAGTGGATGAAGTGAAAGGTGTTGTGTTCGAACTTCGCCAGGAGAACGAGACATTGAAACGCGAGCTGTCAGGGCGCCAAAAAGTTATCGACGAACTGAAAGATCAGTGCCAGGAGGCAAAACATGAGGCAGCTGTAGCACGGAAGAAAGGCGAAGCACTGGAGCAGTATACGAGAAGGAGTGACGTTCGAATCTTTGGTGTGAGTGAGGAAGAGCGAGAGACAGCCGCGACCTGCGAGGGCAAGGTGCTTGACATTGTTAAAAACAAGTTGGGCCTGAGAAACACCAAGACTGAGGACCTGGAGATTGCTCACAGGATCGGCCGGAGGGGGAGACCTGAGGACAGTGACGATGAGGACGATGAGGACAACGCCAGGCCGAGACCCATCATCGCACGCTTTGTCTCGAGGCGTTCACTTCAGGCGGTGTTCCAGAACAGGAAAAAAAAAAAAACAACTGGTGCACTGGTATAGGGATAGCAGAGGACCTCACGAGTGCAAGATATTCGCTTCTCATGGCCTGCAGGAACCACCCTGGTGTGGAACGTGCCTGGTCGAAGAACAGACAAAATTTCGTCAAAGACAACAGAAACAATAAGATACATGAAATAGAATCCCAAGGCGATTTACAGTGTCTGTCATCCCGCCCACACAGAGACCCAGCAATAAGTGGTGTGCTCGGAGGACCTCGTGGCAGCTGGATGGGGCGACGGAACTTCAGGCACCGACACGCTTCAGAGGACTTGTTTACCGATAATGAGGGAACTACACAGAGCTTTGTGACAAGGTGTTGAACGGTCTTTTGTACCCGGTGAGGTCAGTGATATGTATTCCCTTCTGTATTCATGAAAATGCAAGTCGGTTTTTTTTCTCTTCGTTTTTTATTTCTTCATTTTTTTCCTTTAACTTTGTAACCGTCACAGCGATGGTCTTGTACCCCCCCCCCCCCCGACCAACCCTGATTTTTGCTTCCGTATTGTCATGTTTTTGTTAATGGTAGCTTCATAAAGTCACCAGCGGTGTGTATGATTTGTTATTTTGATTGGTTAAAACATTTGAGGGTCAATTTGCTGATGAGCTATATAAATTTACAGTTTTTTGTGCTGTGACCCTGGGGCCGATACCATGGCGATTTGTGAATGGGCCTAGCCCACGTGTGTCTGTTGTGTTTGCATCACGTGATGAGTGTTTATATCACGTGATAGGCTACAAGGTCAATGTCAGATTGACTGGCCCCTGCATCACGCTTGTCCAGCCACTTCAACATGTACACATCCACTTTCATGGAGTTTTTGTAAAACATGTATGCTTGGAATGGATACCCAATGCTTTTGCTACCACTGTGCGGTCCGCGTTTGGCGGCCAGCTGCCGTATTTTTGGAGTATTTTCACGGAATACCATTGTGAAAGGAGTCTGCTCCACGTGAGGTCAGTGTGACCTTAGGCGGCCTTTCCTCTTGACCTTTTTTTTTTTTTTTTTTGACAAAGGTGTGTCATTTGAGCAGTGTTTCACACAATGATTACTTCTTTTGTTCTCTTGCTCCTTTTTGTTTGTTTAGCGTCCATTTGTCATCAGTGTCGTGTAGTTGTCCTTATGGTTTGTTTTCTGGCCAGAGTTTGTGTATGTATAGACAGATTTCTACTGTATAATCAGTGCTTTGAGTTTGTGTATGTATAGACAGATTTCTACTGTATAATCAGTGCTTTGAGTTTGTGTATGTATAGACAGATTTCTACTGTATAATCAGTGCTTTGAGTTTGTGTATGTATAGACAGATTTCTACTGTATAATCAGTGCTTTGAGTTTGTGTATGTATAGACAGATTTCTACTGTATAATCAGTGCTTTGAGTTTGAGGTTATGACCTCCTGTTATGGCTTTAGTAAAACGCTATTCATACTTATATACTCAGAACAGATCCATAATGGCGGGGAAAGAAAACTTTAAATTTGTTTCATACAGTGTAAATGGTATCCAGAATAATGAAAAGAGGAGGGATGTTTTTGATTTTCTACAGAATGTTTATTTTCTCCAAGAGACACACTTAAACTTTAAATCTGAGGATTTTGTCCGCGATGAGTGTCAGAAGGGTTTCTTAAAAGGCCGATATATTGGAGAGTGTATCAGAACATTGTATGATGTTATGATGTATACAGAAAAGGAGCATATTCCAGGATTGATTATTACAGTAGACTTTCAGAAAGCGTTCGACAGTGTTTCATGGCGTTTTATTGAACAATGTTTGCATTTCTTTCAGTTTACCCCGACAATGGTCCGCTGGTTCAGGACATTATACAAAAATGCAAAATCATGTGTATATCTCAATGGACAATATTCTAGCTGGTTTGCTCTACACAAAAGCTGTAGACAGGGGGACCCCATCTCGGCATATTTATACCTTATAGCAGTCGAAATATTATCACTGATGCTGAGAAAGAACAATGATATCAAGGGTATTAAAGTACGTAATAACGAGGTCCTACTGAATCTGTTCGCAGATGATACAACTATATCTCTATTAGATGGTAGAGAAAAATCATTTTGTGAAACTAGACACACCCTCGATAAATTTGCTGAAATGTCAGATCTAGTAATTAACAATGAGAAAACGAATATTATATGGATAGGAAACAGGCGTAAATGCGGGGTCCGATTTTTATGGGATCGTAACTTTCAGTGGGATCCGGGTATTTTCAAAGCCCTAGGCATAGTATTTTCCGTCAATATGGACCAGATCAGTTATTTAAACTTTGAAGGAAAACTGCAAGAAGTAAAAAAGGTTCTTGGAAGATGGAAGAAAAGACACCTTTTAGACAGAGACACGTTTTCTCGTTGCCCAATCTTTGATATCACCCACACGTGTTGGAAAAGGACGTTAAACTCCCAAACACCCACCCATCAGCGTTTCTGGAAATATAGTGGGTTTTTAATTTGGTCATAGTTGATAAGTGTAGACGTAGGGTAGTGGTAGTGATTATAAGCGAACGTTAGGAGACAGAGTGTGTTGTCGCCCCTCTTTTGTCTCTAACGTGTCGACAGAATAGTGGACTTGTAATAATTACCTACATCTTAGATGGTTGACAGAACATTATGAGCGGGTGTATAGAGTAGTGGGTAGATTTAGAGTTGGGTAGAGGGTTGCGGGGGGGGGGGGTCTAGAGGACGGAATACGCGGGAAATCTCCGTTGCTCTAAGGCAAGTAGCTGGGAGAGACACGGGAGGTGGCTTTGTTTTGGGATAAAAACAACAAGGATTGGGAGTGATATAAACCAAACAACAGCACAAAACTTGTAAACTGAACGCGTCCATCGTGGGCACTTTTATTTCCGTGAGTTAGTTACGTCGGCTGTGTGATTATATAGTTGAGCTGTGCAGATAGTGATTGAACCTATGTCAAAATGAATTACGTGAAGAACCAAGGGAGGAGGAGGTTTTGTGAATAATAAAGTTTTGTTCATTTTGATTTAATTGTTTTGACAGATATAGAGAGAGTGTATTGTTTGTGGTCATGTTGTGTTGTTTGACGTAACAATGACGTAGTGGTGACGAGGGGTCGGCCCCAGGATTACCAAGTAGGTAAACTATACACCCCTACATGGTCCAACCCTTGTCGTGGGTAGTGGCTTGTGTACCTCAATGACCCAGAGAGCTACGCCAGCGGGAGCACGTGCTCCTGGCAGGGTCACCCAAGCTGGACAGGTCGAAGGGTAGAGGTCAGACGAATGTGGACCACCTCTCCAAGAGGCTAAACGGGTTTGCGTAGGGTTAACAGCCCTACCTGTAAAAAACATAACGTTACAGAAGCATCGACAGCAACAAACCAAAACATTCACCTGGGCAAGGAAGGGTCTCCATCCCGGAGACCTATGACGCATTGCAGTGAAAGCCGAAAGGAAGCTGCAAGGCCGACCCCCCTTCTAACACCCAGGACAACGACGAGAGTAGCCACATGGAACATCAGGACTATGTATGAAGTAGGAAGGACCACACAAGTAGCAAGAGAGATGAAGAACTACAAGATAGGAGTACTGGGACTGAGTGAGACAAGGTGGCTACAGACAGGACAGCTGAGATTTTCATCGGGAGAGCAATTGCTGTACTCGGGACACACAGAGGATGGAGCCCCCCACACTGAGGGCGTGGCCCTGATGCTGGCACCGGAGGCACAGCGGGCACTCATCGGCTGGGAACCTGTCAACTCCCGCATCATCACAGCCAAATTCATCACCAAGAAGAAAGACATCAAGCTAAACATCATCCAGTGCTACGCTCCCACCAATGATGCGGAAGAGGAGAAAAAAGATGACTTCTACCAACAACTGCAGACAGTGATAGATAGAGGAGGAGCCAAGGACATGACCATACTTATGGGAGACTTCAACGCCAAGATTGGATCAGACAACACAGGCTATGAGAACACCATGGGAACACACGGACTGGGACAGATGAACGAAAATGGCGAGCGCTTTGCAGACTTTTGTGCCCTGAACCAGCTAGTGATAGGAGGCAGCATCTTCCCACACAAGCGCATCCACAAGGCCACATGGAGATCGCCGGACCATGTCACGGAGAACCAGATTGATCACATCTGCATCAGCCGGAAGTTCAGGAGATCGTGGCGAGATGTGCGCGTGATGAGGGTGCCGATGTATCATCAGACCACCACCTTCTTGCAACAACACTGAGACTTCGGCTTAAGAGACACACCAACGCCAACAACACACGGACCAGGTACAACGTTGGCCTACTCAGGAACACAGAGACACAAGCAGCATTCCGGATCAGCCTTTCCAACAGGTTCCAGCCACTGCAAGACCTGATAGAAGACAGTGGAATGGATATCGAGACACAGTGGGAACACAGCAAGAAACTCTGGCACGACACATGCGAAGAGGTCCTTGGCAAGAGAAAGACCCAACACAAGGAATGGATCTCTGCTGATACCATCCAGAAGCTGGAAGTTAGGAAAAAGAAGAAAACTGCACTGAACACGAGCCGAACAAGAAGAGCTAAGGCAAAGGCACAGGAAGAATACACAGCAGCTGACAGAGAAGTGAAGAGGAGCACCAGAAAGGACAAGAGGGACTACATCGACGACCTGGCCAATCAAGCAGAGGAAGCAGCTGGACAAGGGAACCTAAAAGACCTGTACCAGGTGACCAAGAAGCTCGCGGGCAAATTTCAGCAGACAGACAAACCAGTGAAGGACAAGAACGGGCACCCACTGACAACAACTGAGGAACAGCTGAAGCGATGGGCAGAACACTTCAGGGAGCTGTTAAATCGCCCCATCCCTGAAACACCACCAGACATCCCGCCAGCTGAGACAGAACTACCCATCAACTGCGACAAGCCCTCTAAGGCGGAGATCAGGAAAGCCATCATGACACTGAGAAATGGGAAAGCTGCAGGGCCGGACGAGATACCAGCAGAAGCCATCAAAGCAGACACAGAGACAGCCGTCAACATGCTGCACAGCCTGTTCAGCAAGATCTGGGAGAAGGAAGAGGTGCCAGCCCAGTGGAAAGAAGGGATCGTCATCAAGCTGCCAAAGAAAGGGGACCTCAGGGACTGCAGCAACTACCGAGGGATCATGCTCCTGTCAGTGCCAGGCAAGGTTCTCAACAGAATTCTACTGGAGAGGATGAGGGAGGCAGTCGACCCTATGCTCCGAGACCAGCAGGCGGGCTTTCGCAGGAACAGGTCCTGCGCTGACCAGATCGCCAGCCTACGCATCATCGTTGAGCAGTCACTGGAGTGGAACTCCCCCCTCTACATCAACTTCATAGACTATGAGAAGGCCTTTGACAGTGTAGACAGAGAGGCGCTGTGGAAGCTGCTAAGGCACTATGGAGTTCCTGGGAAGATCATCTCCCTGATCCAGTGCACCTACAAAGACATGAGCTGCAGGATTGCCCATGCCGGCCAGTTGTCAGAAAGCTTCGAGGTGAAGACCGGAGTCCGCCAGGATGCCTGTTGTCCCCGTTCCTCTTCCTCCTGGTCATCGACTGGATCATGAAGACCACCACAACAGGCAGGATAAACGGGATACAGTGGACACTCTGGACGCAGCTGGATGACCTCGACTTTGCGGACGACCTGGCGCTCCTGTCTCACAGCCACAGCCAGATGCAGGACAAGACTACATGCCTGGAAGCCACATCAGCCGGAACAGGGCTCAAGATCAACAGGAGGAAAACCGAGCTGATGAAGATCAACACCACTGCCAACACACCAGTCACAGTCGGTGGAGAGTCCATCAGGGAGGTAGAGTCCTTTGTCTACCTGGGGAGTGTGGTTGATGGACAGGGAGGCACAGACCGAGACGTCACAGCCAGAATCGGCAAGGCAAGAGCAGCAATGGTCATGCTGAAGAACATCTGGGCATCCAAAGTTGTCAGCATAAGAACCAAACTTCGCATCTTCAACTCCAACGTGAAGTCAGTTCTGCTCTACGGATGCGAAACATGGAGGACAACGAAGACGATGCAGCAGAAGATCCAGACATTTCTCAACACCTGTCTGAGGCGCATCTTCAACATCCGATGGCCAGAGAAGATCCGGAACGAAGAGCTGTGGGAGCGAGCAGGGCAGGAACCAGCGGCCAAGCAGATCCTGCGGAGGAAGTGGGGCTGGATTGGACACACCCTCAGGAAGCCAGCATCCAGCACCACACGCCAAGCCCTGACATGGAACCCACAGGGGAAAAGGAAGAGAGGCCGGCCTCGCAACAGCTGGAGGCGGGACACTGAGGCAGAGTTATATAAGCAGGGGACCAACTGGACTGGAGTGGCAAGAATAGCCCAGAACAGAGTGCGATGGCGAAGGGTTGTCGATGGCCTATGCTCCACGTGGAGCCAGGGGCCTAAGTAAGTAAACTATACACAACGGGAGACTGATGAACGTACAGGAAGTCAGACAAAGTATCCTGGTGTAGGAGGCGCCTCATCAAAACACGCCCCCTTCTCGTAGCAGTAACACTTTACACGGATATACTGACACGTACACCACACGTCCCCTACATGGTCCAACCCTTGTCGTGGGGTAGTGGCTTGTGTACCTCAATGACCCAGAGAGCTTCGCCAGCGGGAGCACGTGCTCCTGGCAGGGTCACCCAAGCTGGACAGGTCGAAGGGTAGAGGTCAGACGAATGTGGACCACCTCTCCAAGAGGCTAAACGGGTTTGCGTAGGGTTAACAGCCCTACCTGTAAAAAACATAAAAGTTACAGAAGCATCGACAGCAACAAACCAAAACATTCACCTGGGCGAGGAAGGGTCTCTCCCCGGAGACCTATGACGCATTGCAGTGAAAGCCGAAAGGAAGCTGCAAGGCCGACCCCCTTCTAACACCCAGGACAACGACGAGAGTAGCCACATGGAACATCAGGACAATGTATGAAGTAGGAAGGACCATACAAGTAGCAAGAGAGATGAAGAACTACAGGATAGGAGTACTGGGACTGAGTGAGACAAGGTGGCTACAGACAGGACAGCTGAGATTTTCATCGGGAGAGCAATTGCTGTACTCGGGACACACAGAGGATGGAGCCCCCCACACTGAGGGCGTGGCCCTGATGCTGGCACCGGAGGCACAGCGGGCACTCATCGGCTGGGAACCTGTCAACTCCCGCATCATCATAGCCAAATTCATCACCAAGAAGAAAGACATCAAGCTAAACATCATCCAGTGCTACGCTCCCACCAATGATGCGGAAGAGGAGAAAAAAGACGACTTCTACCAACAACTACAGACAGTGATAGATAGAGGAGGAGCCAAGGACATGACCATACTGATGGGAGACTTCAACGCCAAGATTGGATCAGACAACACAGGCTATGAGAACACCATGGGAACACACGGATTGGGACAGATGAACGAAAATGGCGAGCGCTTTGCAGACTTTTGTGCCCTGAACCAGCTAGTGATAGGAGGCAGCATCTTCCCACACAAGCGCATCCACAAGGCCACATGGAGATCGCCGGACCATGTCACGGAGAACCAGATTGATCACATCTGCATCAGCCGGAAGTTCAGGAGATCGTGGCGAGATGTGCGCGTGATGAGGGGTGCCGATGTATCATCAGACCACCACCTTCTTGCAACAACATTGAGACTTCGGCTTAAGAGACACACCAACGCCAACAACACACGGACCAGGTACAACGTTGGCCTACTCAGGAACACAGAGACACAAGCAGCATTCCGGATCAGCCTTTCCAACAGGTTCCAGCCACTGCAAGACCTGATAGAAGACAGTGGAATGGATATCGAGACACAGTGGGAACACAGCAAGAAACTCTGGCACGACACATGCGAAGAGGTCCTTGGCAAGAGAAAGACCCAACACAAGGAATGGATCTCTGCTGATACCATCCAGAAGCTGGAAGTTAGGAAAAAGAAGAATACTGCACTGAACACGAGCCGAACAAGAAGAGCTAAGGCAAAGGCACAGGAAGAATACACAGCAGCTGACAGAGAAGTGAAGAGGAGCACCAGAAAGGACAAGAGGGACTACATCGACAACCTGGCCAATCAAGCAGAGGAAGCAGCCGGACAAGGGAACCTAAAAGACCTGTACCAGGTGACCAAGAAGCTCGCGGGCAAATTTCGGCAGACAGACAAACCAGTGAAGGACAAGAACGGGCACCCACTGACAACAACTGAGGAACAGCTGAAGCGATGGGCAGAACACTTCAGGGAACTGTTAAATCGCCCCATCCCTGAAACACCTCCAGACATCCCGCCAGCTGAGACAGAACTACCCATCAACTGCGACAAGCCCTCTAAGGCGGAGATCAGGAAAGCCATCATGACACTGAGAAATGGGAAAGCTGCAGGGCCGGACGAGATACCAGCAGAAGCCATCAAAGCAGACACAGAGACAGCCGTCAACATGCTGCACAGCCTATTCAGCAAGATCTGGGAGAAGGAAGAGGTGCCAGCCCAGTGGAAAGAAGGGATCGTCATCAAGCTGCCAAAGAAAGGGGACCTCAGGGACTGCAGCAACTACCGAGGGATCATGCTCCTGTCAGTGCCAGGCAAGGTTCTCAACAGAATTCTACTGGAGAGGATGAGGGAGGCAGTTGACCCTATGCTCCGAGACCAGCAGGCGGGCTTTCGCAGGAACAGGTCCTGCGCTGACCAGATCGCCAGCCTACGCATCATTGTTGAGCAGTCACTGGAGTGGAACTCCCCCCTCTACATCAACTTCATCAAGGCCTTCGACAGTGTAGACAGAGAGGCGCTGTGGAAGCTGCTAAGGCACTATGGAGTTCCCGGGAAGATCATCTCCCTGATCCAGTGCACCTACAAAGACATGAGCTGCAGGATTGCCCATGCCGGCCAGTTGTCAGAAAGCTTCGAGGTGAAGACCGGAGTCCGCCAGGGATGCCTGTTGTCCCCATTCCTCTTCCTCCTGGTCATCGACTGGATCATGAAGACCACCACAACAGGCAGGAAAAACGGGATACAGTGGACACTCTGGACGCAGCTGGATGACCTCGACTTCGCGGACGACCTGGCGCTCCTGTCTCACAGCCACAGCCAGATGCAGGACAAGACTACATGCCTGGAAGCCACATCAGCCGGAACAGGGCTCAAGATCAACAGGAGGAAAACCGAGCTGATGAAGATCAACACCACTGCCAACACACCAGTCACAGTCGGTGGAGAGCCCATCAGGGAGGTAGAGTCCTTTGTCTACCTGGGGAGTGTGGTTGATGGACAGGGAGGCACAGACCGAGACGTCACAGCCAGAATCGGCAAGGCAAGAGCAGCAATGGTCATGCTGAAGAACATCTGGGCATCCAAAGTTGTCAGCATAAGAACCAAACTTCGCATCTTCAACTCCAACGTGAAGTCAGTTCTGCTCTACGGATGCGAAACATGGAGGACAACAAAGACGATGCAGCAGAAGATCCAGACATTTCTCAACACCTGTCTGAGGCGCATCTTCAACATCCGATGGCCAGAGAAGATCCGGAACGAAGAGCTGTGGGAGCGAGCAGGGCAGGAACCAGCGACCAAGCAGATCCTGCGGAGGAAGTGGGGCTGGATTGGACACACCCTCAGGAAGCCAGCATCCAGCACCACACGCCAAGCCCTGACATGGAACCCACAGGGGAAAAGGAAGAGAGGCCGGCCTCGCAACAGCTGGAGGCGGGACACTGAGGCAGAGTTATATAAGCAGGGGACCAACTGGACTGGAGTGGCAAGAATAGCCCAGAACAGAGTGCGATGGCGAAGGGTTGTCGATGGCCTATGCTCCACGTGGAGCCAGGGGCCTAAGTAAGTAAGTACACCACACGTCACTACAGATAACTGATACAATACAATGTCGTGCGTGTGTGTGTGTGTGTGTGTGTGTGTGTGTGTGTGAAAAGGAAGAAAAACAATATCGGTTGTTGAAATGAGGTAACACTAATGAGGTTTTGTTTGTAACTGTAGTGAAGCGCCGTCTTGTATGCTACATGTAGTTTGTCTATGAAAACGGCTTAATTAAAAGTAGGACTGCAGGACAGTAATGACAAGTTTACAATTCATGCAAATTCTATAGACATACTTCAGACTGAACTGTTCGTGGTTTGTCATCGACAACATCACACTACATTGTATAAGACAGCTGTGGTATCTATGTGTAGGGGATTCATTGTCACACGGTAAATCGAGTGAACCATTTTGAGATATCATACAGAAACTGACTAAAACAACCGTGCTGTAGTTCTGCTTCACTGAACACGCGGATCGTTCTTTGCTCTTCGTTGTTACGGTCCGTGCACATCACTAAGGTAATATTATCCAGTTCCTTTTGTCGCTGTAGAGTTTTGGCAAGACGACACTAGCTGCGTGTTTAACCTGTAACCCGAGAAAACCTTCACTGCTACAGATACCCCACCCTCTGTCAACCCACCTCTACACTTGTTTCTCATGAGAGATAGGAGTGAAGGGGGGAGGGTGGGTGGACACAGTATGAATTACTCGTGCATTGGGCACAGTTAAGACACTCGCGCTACGATCATTACAGCGCTTCAGCTTAAAGATCTAAGCTCCCAACAAAAAGCTTTCCGAAGTGTGAAAAAAAATCTTAGAGACTCGACCGTGCAAGCACAGTCAACTCTGTCACAGTTGCAGAGTTTTCAGCGTCCCTGAAACCCCAATAAAAGCCAAGGGTAGCCTGATTTCACAGCTCACTTTGCGTTTTGACACTGAGCAAGAAACATCGTGCAGCACTCAACATTCGGTAGACACTGTAGCGATGTGTCTCGCTCACTGACCAAAAGCCAAATAATGTCACGGCAACCTCGTGCTCTGGTTTTATAAGGGTCCCCGAGGCGCTGAAAGCTCTGCAACTGTGACAGAGTTGCCTGGATTATGTACAGTCGAAGGAGTCGCAGTTTTAAAAAACGCAATGTTTGGGGCTTTTTGCTGAGATTGCAGACCTTTAAGTCAGGAGTGTGTATGTATATGTACATGTTGTCTCACGCATTACTTCACTGTGAGGAAGTTTCATTACAGCAGTTTCATCACTACAGCTTCAGTCAGCTGGACATATTGTACATGTTATCTCACGCATTACTCCACTGTGAGGAAGTTTCATTACAGCAGTTTCATCACTTCAGCTTCAGTCAGCGGGACATGCGTATGTATATTCTACATGTTGTCTCACGCATTACTTCACTGTCAGGAAGTTTCTGAGACAGTGAGACTTGCTGACGAACAAAGTGACACGGATAAAACTGTTTGATAGACATGAGAGATGGGATAAACTCTTAACAACAAGTTTCTGAATTGCTTTGGACATGGAACTCAATGAAATGAAGATGGATTATTTGTGGAACTGTTGTAAAATGGTGAGATAGATCAGGTTGGGCGTCATAGTGCGTCTACAGCGTGCGGACCTGTTGCGGAAAGAAGACTTCAGATTTCTTCTCCAACAACGTTTTGTCAACACTTTTATGTTCACTTTCCTGGTCAAGACGCCTGAACAGGGTTACTCATCTTGTTTAGTCTGTAAGAAGCTGTCAGTCTCCTGATGTCTACACATTTCTTTGTCTTCATGTTCACCCAGGACTGTATCGTGGCTACAACTAAAGTTTCCAGTCGTTACAACAATCACGACACAACATGACGCCAGAAAGAAAAACATGATGGTCCAGACAACGAGATCATAATTCATGTGTCTGACGCGGCACGTACAGCATTCATAACTCCTGAAGGAATCTGTCTTAATCACGTGACTCTTTTAAACCTTCACCACAGACAGTGCACACAGTAATCACGTGACCCTTTCACACAGTGTGTAAATCTTCATCACAGACAATACACAAAGTAATCACGTGACTCTTTCACACAGTATGTAAACCTTCATCACAGACAGTGCACAAAGTAATCACGTGACTCTTTCACACAGTGTGTAAACCTTCATCACAGACAATACACAAAGTAATCACGTGACTCTTTCACACAGTGTGTAAACCTTCATCACAGAGCGTACACAAAGTAATCACGTGACTCTTTCACACACTGTGTAAACCTTCATCACAGACAGTGCACAAAGTAATCACGTGACTCTTTCACACAGTGTGTAAACCTTCATCACAGACAATACACAAAGTAATCACGTGACTCTTTCACACAGTGTGTAAACCTTCATCACAGACAGTACACAAAGTAATCACGTGACTCTTTCACACAGTGTGTAAACCTTCATCACAGACAGTACACAAAGTAATCACGTGACTCTTTCACACAGTGTGTAAACCTTCATCACAGACAGTGCACAAAGTAATCACGATCTCTGGATCTGTCACATGTTGTTTACGCGGGTAGCCAATTCGTGACGCCGTGACCGGACACAGTTCGTGACAAAATGTCGGAAAGACCTCCAGCATCAGATCCTGAACCAGGGAGCACTCACCCTGCCACGGTCACCAGCTCCACGTCACTCCGCTCACCAGCAGTTACCGCCCTTGTCACCATCTCACAAGCATCCATCACCCCAGTCACCACATCACAAGCAGTTACCGCCCTTGTTGGTACATCAACAGCATCGACCACCCCAGTCACAACCACACTAGCTACTACTACACCAGTCACCACATCACCAGTACCTACTACACCAGTACCTACTACACCAGTCACCACCTCACCAGTAACTTCTACACCAGTCACCACCTCACCAGTACCTACTACACCGGTCACCACCTCACCAGTACCTACTGCACCAGTCACCACCTCACCAGTATCTACTACATCAGTCACCACCTCACTAGTACCTACTACACCAGTCACCACCACAGGCTCAGTGACTACGCAACAGACTTTGGAGAATGAATGGAGACGCGTGGTGACGTCACTATACCGTGACCTTGACACCCATACTTACTGTGTACCGCCCTGCGTCATGAACCGTGTGCCGTATGATAGAGACACTGTTGCCGGGCAACCGGCCCTGGTGTTGCGACCTTTACCGGGATTTGTGACGTCAGGCAGTCCTCCGTTTGTCTCACCTCCAGCTAACAGTATCAATGCGACGGGGCAACAGGCAGCTCCCACAACAACGACTTCACAACAACCAACTCCACCGCAGCAAGCGTTACAGCAAAAGCAACCAGATTCTGCAATCCATCACACATCTCAAGGATCAGCCCAGCAGACACGCCATCACACACCTCAAGGATCAGCCCAGCAGACAAGCCAACACGCACCTCAAGGAACAGACCAGCAGACAAGCCATCACACACCTCAAGGATCAGCCCAGCAGACAAGCCATCACACACCTCAAGGATCAGCCCAGCAGACAAGCCAACACACACCTCAAGGATCAGCCCAGCAGACAAGCCATCACACACCTCAAGGATCAGCCCAGCAGACAAGCCATCATACACCTCAAGCAACTCCGAGTCACTCGTCAACACACAGTCTGTGGACCCAAGAGCAGCATCCAACCGCTCAGCCAATCAACGTGCAAAGAAACCGACTCACGTGACGACTTCGCCCAACAGCACGTGCTGTACTGTCTCCAGACGCTAGGAGAGCAGCGACAGGAAGCCATGTTTGTGATGTCGTCACTAGACTTCACTCACTACCTGAACAAGCTGGATGCTACCCACGCTGCTCAGTTCCCGCTACCCGGGAATCTTCCCGCCACACAGCGAGAGGGCGACTTTGACGTCATCGTCATACACCGCGAATACGGCGTCCTGCTCGGGGAGATCAAGTCAGTGGGTATCCATGGCAACAATCCAACAGACAAAGCTGTGGCTGACAAGGTCACCAAGGCCGTGGAACAGCTGGACAAGTGTGAGAAGGTTGTGAATCACGTGATGAGTGACGTGGCGCCGGGAGTGAGTGTCCGCAAAACGCTGATCCTGCCCTACATCAGCAGGACGCAGCTACAGCACGTGTTGGATGGAGACAGTCAGCTGGCACAGGTCAGAAACTCACTTTGTCTGCACAATTTATCACGATACGTTAGTGTACACAGTGGAGACTGCGAATAACCAATGTTTGTTTGTTTGTTTGTTTTTGTTTGTTTATGTTTTTTTTCTTCGCTTTTCATTTCGCAGACTTCAAGATTTGTACACCGTTCAGACGAGCACGCTCCTAATACACTGTGTTACAGAAACACGGCTTCCTTTTAAAGTGCCGTGCTTTTTATGTATTAACATGGCCGTCAAAGATTCTATAAATAGACCAGCCAGCAACAGCCTTCGCCGCAAAGCAAATAATGATGACACTGACACGAGTCCCGTTATGTTAATCTTGTTAAATGTCAAATGCACGGGTTAAGTGCATTCGCTCAAAAAGTTTTCCTTCTCGTACATGACACCGTTTATTCGGGCTGATCGTCGGGGGTTCTCTCTGGGTACTCCGGCTTCCTCCCCTCTGCTTTGGAAATGTTCAGCACACAAAATTTGAAAAGAAATGCAATTCTAAATTTCGAAACTTAATTTGCTGAGCTCTCCCTTCTCACCACGTGATTGTAATGTGTTTATGTCCAGCGTGTGAGAGAATGCGTGTGATTCACATGAGCGTGCGTGTTCAGTTCGCGGCGCTTTGACGCTAAGAAATTGGGTAAAGCTCCTATACAATACTCATTTATTATTATTATTTATCATTATTATTGATTGTTTTATTATCAACATTATTGTTTATCATCATCATTATTATTCTGTTTATTATTATTATTATTTAATTATCATTATTACGTTTTGACCTCATCACCCGATCAGCCATTTGCTTTTGAGTATAAACTGTCACGTGACGATGAATACACTCCCTTTTCCAGCGGGTGTGTGGGTGTGTGGGTGCTCCAGACGTGAGAGCGGCCGTGGCGCTGTGTGTGTGTAGTGACGTCATGTCTGACCGCACCACGCCCTGGCACGTGGACACCGCTGTACTCGGGAAACTGGACAGTTGGTGACACAGCGCATGGCGTGTAGAACGGACCCCACAATGTCACGTGATCTGTATCAAACACTTGTCAGCAGGTGAGGAAGTCTATCATACAATATTCCAGGCGTTAGTTGGTTTGTTGAAGCAGGAAACTTGAAGTGAGTTGACTGTACAAAGTATAGACATGCTTCACTACAGCAGGTGAGGAAGTCTATCATACAATATTCCAGGCGTTAGTTGGTTTGTGCTGAAGCAGGAAACTTGAAGTGAGTTGACTGTACAAAGTATAGACATGCTTCACTACAGCAGGTGAGGAAGTCTATCATACAATATTCCAGGCGTTAGTTGGTTTGTGCTGAAGCAGGAAACTTGAAGTGAGTTGACTGTACAAAGTATAGACATGCTTCACTGCAGCAGGTGAGGAAGCCTATCATACAATATTCCAGGCGTTAGTTGGTTTGTGTTGAAGCAGGAAACTTGAAGTGAGTTAACTGTACAAAGTATAGACATGCTTCACTACAGCAGGTGAGGAAGTCTATCATACAATATTCCAGGCGTTAGTTGGTTTGTGGTGAAGCAGGGAACTTGAAGTGAGTTGACTGTACAAAGTATAGACATGCTTCACTACAGCAGGTGAGGAAGTCTATCATACAATATTCCAGGCGTTAGTTGGTTTGTGTTGAAGCAGGAAACTTGAAGTGAGTTGACTGTACAAAGTATAGACATGCTTCACTACAGATTACTGTCATTGTACAGTTACACATATTGTAGTGGTCTTTGTCCACACGGACACAAGCCTAGCAGTGTGTAACGCTTCATACAACGATGATGATGATGACGATGATGATGATGATGATGATGATGATTCATCTGATTAAACTGAAAAAGTTCCTATATATTTTTTTCTCGGTTTAAACTTTCACTAAAGTATTTCATCTTTTCCCTGCTAGCACACAAGCACACAAATTAAAATTTAAATAATGAAATCAATTAACTAGAGGACCAAAGCCTCCCTGGCTCACTTGTGAGATGGGTCAAGGTCATTCAAAAGAGTATGTTTTTAAAACTCTTATCACTAGCTATCATGAAGTAAGGTGTCTTGTGTTCATAGTTCCTAAGAAAACGGCAAATGGCAACATAACAGTTTTCCCAGGACAGCTTCTATGACCTTGATCTTGGGTCAAGGTCATTCAAATGAGATCTGTAAGTGAAGAGCTTATCAGTGACTATCATTATGCCAAATTTGATAGCTCTAATTTTTGTAGTTTCTGTAGAAATGGTAATGTAAAATTTCACAACAGACAGCTGTAATGACCAGGTCAAGGTCACTCAAATGGTATGTCTGCATAGGTCTCTTTGCTGCCTATCATTGTGCCTTGTTTGGTGCCTCTGCTGTGTGTACTTTCCGAGAAAACGCTAACGTTAAAGTCTTCACGAAACATCTTGAATGGCCTTGACCTTGACTCAAGGAAAGTGAATACTAGTATGCCAGTACAGGTTATGCCAGTACAGGTCTTGTCAATGTCTATCATGCCACGCAAAGTTTGATGCCTCTGGTACCACTACATTCTGAGAAAATAATAATAATAATAATAAATTGCTTTTATATAGCGCAGTATCCCAGCAGATGCTGGCTCAGAGCGCTCTACAATTACACACACACACACACACACACCACACACACACACACACACACACACACACACACACACACACACACACAAATGGCAATTTTAAATTTCCAATTAGACAGCTTTGATTACCTTGACTTTCAGTCAAGGTCATTCAAAATGGTATGTCCTGAAAGGGCTTGCTGCTGTTCATCAGCAAGCCAGGTTTGGTGCTTCTGCTATTTATTGTTTCTGAGAAAGTGCCAGTGTTAAGGTTTTGGAAGTTTTTCCTCAAAACAGCTTGTATGGCCTTGACCTTGACTCAAAGTCACTGAACACAGGTATGTCAGTAAAGGTGTTTTCAATATCTATCGTCATGCTAAGTTTGATGTCTCTGGCGTTTCTAAATTCTGCGAAAATGCCAATGTAAAATTTCCAAACAGACAGCTTTAGTGACCTTGACCTTGGGTCAAGGTCATAGTATGTTTTGAAAGATCTTACCACGTTTGGTGCCTCTGCTGTTCATTGTTTCTTAGAAAATGCCAATGTTATGGTTTTGGAAGGTTTTCCGCAAAACAGCTTGTATAGCCTTGACCTTGATTCAAAGTAACTGAATACAGGTATGTTAATAAAGGTGTTGTCAATGTCTATCACCTTGCAAAGTTTGATGTCGCTGGCTTTTCTAGATTCTGAGAAAATCGCCAATTGTAACATTTCCAAACAGACAGGTTTAGTGACCTTGACCTTGGGTCAAGGTCACATCACTATGCCTTTGAAAGGTCTTCTGGCTGTCTATCAGCAGGCCCAAGTTTGGTGCCTCTGCTGCTCATAGTTTCTGAGAAAATGCCAATGTTAAGGTTTACTGCGGACACACAGACAGGCACACAGACAGACACACACACACACACACACACACACACACACACACACACCACACACACACACCACACACACACACACACACACACACACGACGGAGAGATTATTACATAGACTCACTTTGTTACACAAGTTGAGAAAAAAAAAACTGAAAAAAGAAACAACAACAACAACAGTACGGCGAGTGTGCATATTAGTGTACAAAACGCACCATCATTATCATCATTATATTATTATATTATTATTAATTTTTTATTATTGTTGTTGTTGTTGGTGGTGGTGGTGCATCACAATCTTTCTTATACATGTACAGTGAAGGTCTTCTCGTTGTCAACATTTATTATTGAAAAAAAAATAATGACAATGCAACAACAACAACAACAAACTTGTGTACCTGTTCTGTATGTTGACAGGTTTTTGGGCCCGGCAACAACAGTCCGTGTTCACTGCGTTCATCCCCCCGCGCGTGGAGGTGCGGACACTGGGGGAGAGGCCGTGTCAGAACTCGGCCGGCGACTTGCGCTTCTCGTCCTCACCCCGGGCAAACTCGACCTGCTCACCAGATCACCAGCACACGTCGTCTGACCGGCCCCCCCGGGCACCGGCCAAGGACTGTAGTGCTGATCGTGAAGGGGCTGGTCGGGGCGCGCCAGGGACATCCTGTGGTTGTACTCTGTCTCGATCCTGCCAGCATTGCGGTGTCACGCCTGATACATCAGCAGCTGGTGATGACCCTGCAGGCAGACCCCACAACCACAACAAGCGGCCGCCGCCGTGCACTTCCTGCAGTATGACCTTGGGAGCCGGCCTGGAGATGTGGAGGCGGCGCTTCAGACACTTCAGTCACTGGTGCCGACAACACGGGGACAACAGCTTCACGTGCTGATAGACGAAGCCGAGTTTACACACAGGTAGGTGACTACAGTACTGCACGTGTGGTGTGACAGGTGACAAGATTGAGGTGAAATGTCACGCTACACTTGGTGTTTCCCATACCGTGACAGGGACGCTACGTGGAAATGACAAAACATGAATCATTATTGATGAAGTCTTTTTCACAAACAAGACGATGACCTAGTGTTTATTGATGGAGTGATAGTGGCGTCGTCATGACAACAGTCTGTTCCTGCAGCACGTGCTGCTTTCTCAACAAAACTTGGTGACAGTCTCCGGATAAATGCTAGTGCTAATTTCACATACTGTTTTACACTTGTCCTGTAAAAACTTGTGTGCGAGCGATCATCATGCATGTTGGCCGGTGTGGTGAGCTGGATTTCTATGTTAATTGTCTCGTTTCATGTCCCCCCCCCCCTCCCCCCAACGGGGTTTTGAAACAAACACTTTGACTTGACTTGATAATCTTGGCGAGCCGGGAGAGCCAAATGGTAGAGCCTGGGACTTGGACATGCTCGGGTCGTGAGTTCCAATCCCGGCTGTGCGGCCTTTTTGTCGTTGACCCGCCTGTGATATCAGCCATACGTGGTGGAAAAGGACGTTAAACTCCCAAACACCCCCATCCCTCCATCCTGTGATAATCTTGAATGAGTTGGCGTGTAAAAGAACGACAACTGTGGTTCAACCTTGGAGACGCACACAACCTGGTTCTCTCCCTTACTGTATTTTCCCCTATTATCTCCATCCTGATCCGAGCGGCAACTCAAGTATTACAATAGTGGTTACGTTATTCTGGTAATCAGCTCTTTATGTTTTCAAATCTCTTTCAATGTCTTCCATGGAGGCACAATAATTATGTTGTTTTCTGTAGAGTCAAAACACCATATCGTGTACCCATACGTGATGCTATCTACATCAGTCGTGATAAGTGATCACTGACGTCATGATTTGTATTTTCCCTGTGAAATGAAGCGAGTATCGATGATTGGCTCCTTTCAGTGATCGACTGACCAGACAACTGTATCCCATCAACACTAGACATGGGACACAATCGGCGTTGTAAACACAACATGGTTTATCTCCCCTCTCGTAATGATTTGTTACTCGTACGGGAAGTTCTGTCTACTGCTGGTAATGTACATAACAATAATGTACAGCTCCACACAAACAGCAGACGACAGTGTTCCGTACAAGTGTCATGGCTCCCTCCCCCATTCTCTGTAACAGGATTGTCGGCCCGCGCACACAGAGACTGGTGAGAGAACTGCTGGCAGCCTGTGGACCGCGCCTCTCTCTCTGGGCCGCTCGTGTGTCCACCAACATCCCTACAGAACTACAGGCCGAGCCGCTCACGGTGCCCCTAAGATTATGTCCGGCTGTTGTTAGAGAAGTGGCGAGGGGAATCAGCATGGCTAGTGACGTCCACACCTACAGTGACAGCGGCACGCCTTCCCCCAGTGACGGGCCCCGGGTCATCCGCTTACGTCATCAAGGCGGGGACCACACCGGACGATGGCCCGTGGAGTGCTGGAGATGTGGAGCGATGGTGGCGCGAGTGTTGACGGAGGACCTCCATGTGGGTGTGACGGGTATGTGTGTGTTGTGGGTATCCTTTCATGTATCATCATTATCAATCATCAACGACGACAAAAACAACAGCGACAGCAATTTAACATTAAAAATCTACGTGCGGGCAGTCGAGCATGTCGGGTAATGTTTGCGTCAACAACAACAAACGACAGAGCTTGGCATTCATATTTATATCCAAACATTTAATTATTAAAATATTAAACAGCTTCGCTCCCCTTATCAAGTTTAACCCTTCCATCCCTTTCTCGCCCAAAGAGTAGACAAGACAACCAACCAAGTAAACAAGCCCCCCCCCCCCCCCCACCCTCCTTTCCCTCTGAATAAAATAAGAAATCTTCATTACTCACTGTACATTTTCATCATACGTGGACCCACAACATCATTCCGTCTTCTGACCGTGCACAGTGAGTAAGGTTGATACGAGTCATGCACGTGCATATCACGTGATCATCGCGTGTTTTATGTGTTGTTGTCTGACGGCAGGTGCCAACATCAACCCCACCAGTGTCGGCACAACCACCAGTCCCCCGCGTCTCCAGTACCGTGACGTCCTCGTGCTGACACGTAGTGAAGAGCTTCGTGAGGAGACGAGAGACGTCAGAGGTCAGGTGACGTCACAAGCCAGTGGTGTGGTGCGCGGCCTTCGCTCTGCCGGCCTCCCGGTGGGAGTTATTGGCTGGACGAGAGACGGTGTGGCGAGGTGGCAGAGAGGCATGTGTGACGTGGCGCTGGCTGACAGTGACAGAGTGACGGTGGCAGTAGGGGGATTTGTACAAGGCTTAGAACGTCGTATCGTGGTGTGGTTACCGGGCAGGAGTCGGACTGATGATGATATCGGGATCACTGACGATGTTGGGGAGGCGATCGACAGACTGCACTTGATGTCCCGCTGTAGCACCCAGCTGGTGATAGTTGATGTCCCGCTGTAGCACCCAGCTGGTGATAGTTGATGTCCCGCTGTAGCACCCAGCTGGTGATAGTTGATGTCCCGCCTGTAGCACCCAGCTGGTGATAGTTGATGTCCCGCTGTAGCACCCAGCTGGTGATAGTTGATGTCCCGCTGTAGCACCCAGCTGGTGATAGTTGATGTCCCGCTGCAGCACCCAGCTGGTGATAGTTGATGTCCCGCTGTAGCACCCAGCTGGTGATAGTTGATGTCCCGCTGTAGCACCCAGCTGGTGATAGTTGATGTCCCGCTGTAGCACCCAGCTATGTTAGCACCCAGCTGGTGATAGTTGATGTCCCGCTGTAGCACCCAGCTGGTGATAGTTGATGTCCCGCGTGATGAAAATAAAATAACACTGACCACACTGGCCATGACACCGTATAGACTGTGAACAACAACAACAACAGCAACAGCAACAGACCAACAGTAACGATGCTACAGGACCAATTTACCAATGATGATCGACAACGATTGACAATGTAACCACGTGTTGTGACAGAGAGGGAGAGAGAGAGAGAGAGAGAGAGAGAGAGAGAGAGAGAGAGACTTTGACTTTGAGGCTTTATTTAACAACGGTAGAAGATGTTGGTTATACAGTAACCATTTTTCAAAACGTACAAATAATTGGTAGTATAAGTTTTACCGCTCTGCGATGTAGAGAGTTTAATCTCTTCAAGTGGACATCACTCGAGGCATCCCACACGGTGGAAGCATAATCTATGTGAACTTTGATAGGGGTTGAAGAAGTGTTTACGGGTCTCCGAATCGGTCAGAGAGAGAGAGAGAGACTTTAACTTTGATGCTTTATTTAACAACGGTAGAAGATGTTGGTTACAGTAACCATTTTTCAAAACGTACAACATAATGGTAGTATAAAAGCACAAGAAAATTTTTTTTTTTTTTTTTTTTTTCTTTTTTTTTTTTTTTTTCTTTCTTTTTTTTTTTTTTTTTTTTTCTTCTTTTCTTTTCTTCTTTTTTTTTTTTTCTTTTTTTTTTATTTTTCTTCTTTTTTTTTTTTTCGAGC
The DNA here is from genome assembly GCA_018292915.2 of Batillaria attramentaria. Classification (NCBI taxonomy): domain Eukaryota; kingdom Metazoa; phylum Mollusca; class Gastropoda; family Batillariidae; genus Batillaria; species Batillaria attramentaria. Next base: position 870,771 of record JACVVK020000277.1, on the reverse strand, counting down.
CTCAGTTGCATGCATGGATGCATCAGACTCAGGGTTTTTTATTTATTTTTTTGCTTGTTTTGTTTGGTTTTGATTTTTTTCTTTTCTCCTTTTACAGATTTTTTTTTTTTTTTTTTTGGTCGTGCATCCATTCTTCATTGGCTCTCTTTTTTTTTTTTCTTTTCCAAAGCAGTGATTGTATTTCTTTTTGTACATTTTGTATTACATTTTCTAAACTATTACAACAAAATGTATTGTGTTCATATCGGCCGTATACCTTATACTCATATAAATTGAGATGCTTAATTACATTATATGACATTTGTTAATATTCGTGTGTGTGTGTGTGTGTGTGTGTGTGTGTGTGTGTGTGTGTGTGTGCACGTGTGTGTGTGCACGTGTGTGTGGAGTATATGAGAGTGTCTGGTGTGTGTGAAGAGTGTGTATGGGTGTATATGAGAGAGAGAGAGAGAGAGAGAGAGAGAGAGAGAGAGAGAGCAATTTAACAATACAGACTTCTTAGGTGTAGCTCTGATTCAAGCATGCAGACAATATCTACCGGTGTGCCGTACTTGAACTTACTTATGCACATTTTAGCAACTAAAAGTACATGATTAATATACAAGGTTTCTGTCGCTTCTAAAGTGTTATTTTTGTACCCAAGTAAAGCTTGATCAACAGAGATTCGGATTGTTTGTTGACATTTCTCAGAGCATATACATTCAACACGGTTCCAGATACGTGATATCTTTGTACAATGGTAAAAGAAATGTTCAGCATAATCGATTTGGTTATTACAAAAAGTACAGTATCTATTATTTGCGACCCCCATTTTTGATAGAAGAATGTTTGTTGGATAAATATTGTGTATTATCTTCCATTGGAGTTCCTGCAATCTAATTTCTTTCGATGATTTGTTTGCTATTTCCCAAAACCATTCATTTATTTCGATGCCAAATTTATTCTTCCAAAATGTGACTGCATTTGGGGGACTGTACTTTTGTTTAACAATTTGTTTTCTAAAAGCTTTAGCTGGCAACACAATATTTTCAGGAGTAACTTCATTAAAATGAGGGTAATTACGAATGAAGCGTGAGACTGCATTTGCCACAACATTATATTCTAAGAGCCTTTGAGGGGCTTGACCCACACGGCGGCACAGTTCCTCCATGGACATCAGTGTGTTGCCATTACAAATGTCAGACACACGATATATACCATTTCTCAGCCATTCGGCGAAAAAAAGGGGGTTAGATCTGTAAGTTATGTTTGCGTTGTTCCATATCACTGTGCTCAGTGACTCATTTGTGGTTTGCACGGTTTCTAGCCAGGCTGTTAATACCTCTCTCCAGAATAAAGATTTGATCAGATGAAGCCCTCTGTATGTTTTTGTGCTGACAGACGACTCAAAACATACCAGTTGCGGACCATAGAGTTTGTAAGCTTCTCTACCCAGGATCGACCACCGTGATGCTGTGTCTGACCGGAGTCGCACAGCCCATTCACACAACATAGACAGCTGCATGTCTTTAATATTTATCATCTTAACTCCACCCTCATTGTACTCGCTGCACATTACTGATCGTTTAACTTTTTCAAAAGCTTTTTTATTGAGGTTTCTATTTTTCCACAGGTACCTGAACAGCAGTGTATTAACTTCATCCAAAACGAAAGTTGGAATCCTAAGAGCTTGCATCACGTATACCATCTGTGAGAGCAAAAAGGCTTTTATAACACACACTTTGCCACGAAGGCTAAGTGACCTCTTCTTCCACTGTGCTATGAGGAGTTTTATTTTTTGAACTCTGCCGCTCCAATTTTTTTCTATGCTGGAAGCTGGCGTGTCATTACTAAAATAGATTCCCAGTATTTTGATTTCCTTGGTGCATCGTATACCATTACACTGCTCGCTTGAGTTTTTTTGAGATCCCAGCCACATGGCTTCTGACTTATTTGTGTTTAGTTTCAGGCCCGAGAAAACCGAGAAAGCGCTGACTAACGTCATAACTTGAGCAAAATCCTGCTTGTCCCTTAGAAACAAAGTTACATCATCAGCATATAAGATGATTTTTAATATTTTCATGTCGTCTGAGCCTTCATATGGCATTCGTAATCCTTTGATATCTTTGGACTGTCTGATCTTACACGCAATCAACTCCATAGCAAGGATGAAGGCCAGAGGGGAGTACGGGCAGCCCTGACGAATCCCGCGCTCTACATTAAAGGCCGGGGACAGCCAGCCGCAGTAGTTAACACTACTTTTGGTTCCCTCCATAAGCACTGACACCCAGCGAACGAACTGAGCACCAAAACCAAACTTTTCGAGCGCATACAACAAAAATTCCTTAGAAATACTGTCGTAAGCACGCTCATAATCCAGCGCCAGGAGCAGCCCCGGACTATTTGTGGTGTTAATATATTCTGTAGTATCGTCTATTAATCTAATTGCTGTGGATATTTTTCTACCCTTGATGTATCCTTTCTGGTCTTCGTGCACAATGTCTTCAATTACACTGGACATACGGACGGCTAGACATTTAGCAAGAATTTTATAATCAGTGTTTGTCAGTGAGATCGGACGCCAGTTGCGTAAATTATCTCGCGGTAGGTTTTTTCCTTTGTGTATTAAGGTGATGACGGCTTTTTTCTGGGACGGGGACATTTGTCCGTTTTCAAAAGCAGCGTTTATTGAGTCTACAACAATCTCTCTCAGGTGGATCCAAAATACCTTTAGAAACTCGACCGTGATACCATCACTTCCTGGCGCAGAGCCATTCTTTAATTGTTTTAAACTAAATGTAGCTTCGTCGACTGTCACAAAACCTTCACAGGACTCTCGGTCGATCTCAGAGACACGAGGAATATTTGTGTCTTTTAGGAATTCGTCTGCTAGATATTTCATACGGTTTGGTTCTGTTTGTGAGGTATACAAAGATTCAAAATGTTTTTGTTGTTCCTGTAGAATTTGTTGTTGATTGTGCAATACTGTACCATCATTAAGTGTTAATCTGTCCATCACTTTTGCATTTCCCCGTGCTTTTTCTAAACCTAAAAAGAATTTCGTGCTTTTTTCGCCCTCCTCGATCCATTTCGCACGGGATCGTATGCGGGCACTGTTAGCTGCTTGTTGCTCAAAAAGTTCTAGCTGCGCTTTAGTTTTATTCCTAGTGTCTAATGCTTCGCGGTTTGTAGGGTTTGATGAAAGTATTACGTCACACTCATTTAGGGATTTATTTAAATTATCAAGTTGTTTACTGTCCTTTGCTTTCTTTATTTTACTATATGTTATTGCGAACTCTCGCATTTTAATTTTCAGCAGCTCCCATGTCAGTTGTTTGTCTGTTTCTTGTGTTGTGTTTTTGTAATTTAGAATAAAATCATTCATCTGTTGCAGAAACAACTTATCTTTCAAGAGACTATTGTTGAACTTCCAATAACCTGGACCTCTTTGAACATTAGTTAGACTGTATTTGAATACGATCATTCTATGATCAGAAAATGACACAGATTCGTTCTCGCACGACAACGTTCTATCTAAAATTTCGTCCGATATTAACATATAATCCAGGCGTCTGGCTTGCGGTGGGTTATTACGGAACCAAGTGAATTCTGACTGTTCAGGGTGAAGCAGTCGCCAACAGTCGTTCAATTCACTGTTTACGACCATTTCATTGAAAGCATCAACGTTTTTTAGCATATGTTTCTCTCCACTAACTACGTCTTTGTCGTTATCCAGAACACAATTAAAATCCCCACAGACGACAGACGAGGCAGAGTGATTTTCATCTAAGTGCTTTTCTACTTGACGGAAAAAAGACACCTTATTTCCTGTTGCTGGGGCATAAATATTATGAACGAGCATTTGTTTGTCGTCAATAAAAACTTCAGTAGTCAGAATTCTGTCTGATTTGTGAACCAGCAGTGTTTTAAACTCAAAATGTTTTCGGATCAACGTAACTAAACCCATCGATCTGTTGCTCACACAAGAACAGTACATTTGACCACCCCACTCCTTTTGCCATTGATCCTGCACATCTTCCGTAATATACGTTTCTTGGAGGTTAATTATGTCATACTTTTTTCGTTTAAAGAAATGAAACACTGTCGAGCGTTTTCTTTTGTTTCGTAACCCTCGCACGTTGAGGGAAACGATGTTTACCAATTTTATAGAACCCATCTTAGATTCTAAATCGTCGTCCGTTTTCATCGCTAATCATGCTCAGAGTCCAGGGGCGTAGCCGAGGTCAGAGGCCAAGGTGAAGGGTCGCTGCACAACCCGGTGACATCAGGTCCCGGAGCCCTCTGCGGTGGAGCTTGAAGCTTGGCGCGAGTTGAGTGACTTCTCCGCCGCGAAGGTACGTGCCGTCTTCTCGTGCGGAATGGGGGGAGACTGTGAGTCGGAGCGCAGGCGCTTGGAGGGCGTCTCGGAGCGGTGACGTCGGGGCAGGAATCCCGCGAGGGTCGTCTGCTTCTCGTTCTTCTTCCCTTGTCGTCCTCTCTCTAACAGCTCTCTCCCTCGCTGCAGACGCTGGTCGGCCACGTGTCGCTCGCTTGTGTCACTCGATGTGAGGCTCGTGACGTCACTGCTGGGTTCTCGGTCAGTTGTCTCCATAACTGGGGCAACAGGGGTGGGGGCAGAGGGCACGTGCGCCTCGGTCTCGGTTTCGGTCTCGGTCTCGGGGTTCGTCTCCGTGTCGCATTCAGAGAGTGGGCTACACACCCCGTCCCTTGCTCTGTGACCACTCTGGTGACACGCCCTACACACTATGTCATTCTCACAATCAGTGGCCAGATGGCCTGCCCTCAAACACCTGGTACACTTGAGCTCTTTGGTCACTGTTTTCATTTCCTTGTGGAACAGAGTGACCGTGAACGGGCCCATCATAACCTGCTTTGCCAGCGGTTTGGCTGGTGTCTCAATGTACACAAACCGACCGCCCGTCAGAAAACGGGTCAACTTCCCGTCACGATCACGAGCTCTCTCCTGTGTAATTTTTGACCTTCTGACACATCCAAGCTTGAGCAACAATGAGACAATTTCATCATCAGCTACACTGATAGGCAAATCTCTTATGTACAGTCTAGTGGTGGGATTCTCTAGGCCATCGGGCAAGATAAAGGGATTCTTGTCATGCAGTGTTAGAGAAACCCCTCCCAGTTCAATCCCATTGGTGAGTAGTGTCGTTCGAGCCTCTTTGTTTTGGGGGTAGATGCGCCATAACCCACGGATGCGCTGGGCTCCAGCAACAGTTTCCCTCCCAGATACTCTCTCAGCCGCCACACAAACGTCCACCACTTCAGTAGCAGCAAACATGGGTATATCCCTTACCTTGAAAAAAACAGGCTCAACGTGTACTGGGGTCGACATGATGGCTGTCAAGTAGGTCACGCTGCCCGGTCCACACACAAGAACACAAAATATACACAGCAAAACGCTAAGCGCAAACTTAATTTTGATCCTCCAGCAGCCCCAAAACACAGACACGCCGACTGGTGTTACTTGGAAAGTGCCTGGAATCCTTGGGCGTGAGAACAGCGCTAAAAAGTGACCCGAGTCACACACACCGTTCTACCACTTTCCGCCATTTTGGAGTCCCGCAAGCACAAGAGAATTAAAAAGGATTAAAACAAAAAAGCACAAGAGAATTAAAAAGGATTAAAACAAAAACACACGATCAACCCCCCCCCCCCCCCAAAAAAAAAAAAAAAAAAAAATAATAATAATAAAATAAAATAAAATAAAATAAATAAATAAATAAATAAATAAATAAATAAATAAATAAAATAAATAAATAAATAAAATAAAAATGAGCAAACAATCCAGCTATGAGATATACGATTAATTGAAAACAATAATAGACAACAGCAACAGCAAGAACATAATAACAGTACGCCCTTATTGTATATTAGGTGCTGTTTTAATGGAAGAATTTCTAGGTCCTTGAGCTTTTGTTCTGTGGTTAGATGTGGGCCTGGTAGGATAAGTTTTACCGGTCTGCGATGTAAAGAGTTTAACCTCTTCAAGTGGACATCACTCGAGGCATCCCACACAGTGGAAGCATAATCTATGTGAACTTCGACATAGGCGTTAAAGAAAGAGTTTACGGGTCTCCGAATCGGTCAGAGAGAGAGAGAGAGAGAGAGAGAGAGAGAGAGTGGGTGGGTGGGTGTTTGGGGGTTTAACGTCCTTTCCCACCACATAGGGTGATATCAAAGACGGGGCAACGATGAAAAAGCCAGCACAAATATTTGGCCCCAGCCGGGATCAAACTCACGAGGGAGAGAGAGAGAGAGAGAGAGAGAGAGAGAGAGATTGTAACTTCAGAACTGTTTTCCCCCCGCATCGTCAGCTGACAACGACAGAACAATCCGTGAAGAAAGATCAACATGAACGACAACTTGTCTGCCGTAACCCCAAAGCAGTGATCAGTTTGTTGCGTGGTATAATTGTTGTGTAGTTTGTAGTCAGGATCAAGTGAACGTGAATGTTAGGGACAATGTGCAGGATGTAAAGAATAGTGACATGTACAGTTGTGATGTTGTGCAGACACTAGCGGTCAACTGTGTATGTTAGGGACAATGTGCAGGGTGTAAAGAATAGTGACATGTACAGTTGTGATGTTGTGCAGACACTAGCGGACAACTGTGTATGTTAGGGACAATGTGCAGGGTGTAAAGAATAGTGACATGTACAGTTGTGATGTTGTGCAGACACTAGCGGACAACTGTGTATGTTAGGGACAATGTGCAGGGTGTAAAGAATAGTGACATGTACAGTTGTGATGTTGTGCAGACACTAGCGGACAACTGTGAATGTTAGGGACAATGTGCAGGGTGTAAAGAATAGTGACATGTACAGTTGTGATGTTGTGCAGACACTAGCGGACAACTGTGTATGTTAGGGACAATGTGCAGGGTGTAAAGAATAGTGACATGTACAGTTGTGATGTTGTGCAGACACTAGCGGACAACTGTGTATGTTAGATTGTGCGTGTTTCCTGGACAGTCAGTGTACAACATGACTGTAGCTTGTAAACCATGCACGTTGATTGACAATATTGAAATGTACTTAGCTGTACACTTGTTAGCTTTATCCTTAGTGTCTGTAGCCTTCCTGATGGTGATGGTGGTATGAGGATTTTTTTCTCCTTTGGCTTAACCTTTACCGCACGAGGCTGTGGACTACACACGAACCACGAAGTGGGTCATGCAGGACCCAGACTTTTCAAAGAGCGATTTTGTGTATATATACCTATCCCGACGATGTGGGTCCGCAAAGACCCATACATTTTGTGAAGAGTACAGAGCTAGAGCATCGTATCTAAACTCTTATTCTCTCCTTTGTTGTTTGTTAGTTTAGGATTTTTGGAAGGGTGTTACGAGTTCTCAAAAATCATGGTGAGAGAAAGTGAACCTCAATTGCGCTGTCATTTATTTATGGGTTTTGGCACCATCGTAAGTGACAACACATTACTAAACTCACCCAACAATCATGATTGTCTGTCATTGAATAAACTACACAATCGGCTAGTATTCATTTGTTGGGGTCCCCTTGTGTTCACGTTCATTATGTGTTCATCGGGTGTCTGTTCGTGTCAGTACAATTGCACGACCTTACCAGGCACCAACCAGACCAAACACAACAATCACAATACACAAATTTACTCCCTCCACCCTCCACACACTACAGGAACGGCCCAGGCTCATAGATCATGCACGGCGCGACCCATCCTCCACACACTACAGATATGGCCCAGGCTCATAGATCATGCACGGCGCGACCCACCCTCCACACACTACAGATATGGCCCAGGCTCATAGATCATGCACGGCGCGACCCACCCTCCACACACTACAGATATGGCCCAGGCTCATAGACCACGCACGGCGCGACCCACCCTCCACACACTACAGATATGGCCCAGGCTCATAGATCATGCACGGCGCGACCCACCCTCCACACACTACAGGAACGACCCAGGCTCATAGATCATGCACGGCGCGACCCACCCTCCACACACTATAGATATGGCCCAGGCTCATAGATCATGCACGGCGCGACCCACCCTCCACACACTACAGATATGGCCCAGGCTCATAGATCATGCACGGCGCGACCCACCCTCCACACACTACAGATATGGCCCAGGCTCATAGATCATGCACGGCGCGACCCACCCGGAACTAGAATACGCTCCAGCCAATCACCTGCAAGCAAGACGCGCGCGCTGCCAACAACAGGAACACAAGCAGCGCATTTGGTGTCTCTCAGCACAACGACGTTATATAATTATGTGTCAGTGTTGGTGAATGTAGAAATCAGAATATATCTGTATATCACGTGCAGTCTCCAGCCTTCACCACACTCAGAAACACGCTCTCAACTTTCATGTTTTCGGACAAGGCAGAAAGCAAATTTCTGATATTATCGGCCGATACACTCATATTGATTTGAATGGGGTGGGTGGTTGTTTGAGGGTTTAACGTCCTTTTCCACCACGTATGGGTGTACCCAAAACGAAGCAAAGAGAAAAAGGCCAGCACAAATAGTTGCCTCAGCCGGGGTTCGAACTCACGACCCACTGACTTGAATGGATTATGACACAGAGCTAAGTACTGGCAACGCTGGATTCAGTATCAATGTGTCAAGATGGAAATGACTGAAATACACACAACACAATCAAGAGTCCCCCTCCCCCCACCCCCGCCCCCCTTCTGGCCGCTTCCGCCGTCTATACAAAGTACTTTGCCTACGTCCAGCACCAGCGTATGATCTCCGTCGGCAGACAGTTCGGTTCTACCCGTCTCACTCATTTAGAACACAGTCATTTTCATGACACGAGTTATGTATTTTATCAAACACACAGGACTTAGACATGTTTAATAAAAATCAAAAGAGTGTTGTTCTCCTCCTGAGCTGGTGATGTCAGTTTCCGTCTGTTGCTGATGTGACATGCGCTCTTGTGTGTTCAGTTAATGTACGTCTCACCTGTAGACGGTCGATTCAGATAAATCAAAACAATACAACTACTATCATTATTATTTTTTTTACTACTTTATTATCCCTTTCGAGAAATTCGGGCTGCTTCCGCAAGGGGAAGCGCGTCGCCGTGGTGCAGCGCCACCCAATAAATATCTGTTGTAGAGATCGCGAAATGTCACTGCATTTCGATGGAAATTTCGAGACCATCCCAGAACATGCGAGTGCAGTAACGTCAGCAGATTACGTAACCTCGGAAAGACTCCGTACTTGCCAGTATGTTACAGAATGTTCTAGATCTGACCTGTTAGTATATAAGCAGCACTGCACAGCGTTCTGGGTTCTTCCTCTTTCATGAGTTTGTTCTTGCGCATCTTCTGTTAATAAAGTATTGGAGTTCTAGCCTGTTGTATCCCGTGTCTTCTCTGCGAGTGCACCGAGAGAGCGACATAGCAGGAGAAAAATACAACAGAAATATTTGGCGTCGCCGACAGGATTCGACATTGATCTACCTACGAAGGGACAGTACTCTCCAGTACTCAAGAAACTCCAACTACAGAAGTTGCACCCCTTCAACTGTTGCAGCATTGACGACTGACCATGGCAGAGACAGCGGAGCTGATAAAATTGCTTAGAGAGCAAATGGAACAGCAGAAGGAACAGATGAAGGAACAGATGAGGATTCAAGCAAAGCAGCATGAAGAAGAATTAGCAGTTCAAAGAGAGCAGATGGGTGCGTTGATGAAGATGATTCAGGTTCAGACACCGACTGGGGATTCCAGCGCAAGTGCCCGTCCTCACACTTCTACTGTTTCGACCGCCGCTATTCCACCTTTCGCTGCCTTTGATTCCACTTCAGAACTGTGGCCTGACTACTGGTCAAGGTTCTGCACATTTCTTGTCGCCAACGCCGTTCCTGACGACCGCAAGGCTCAAGTCTTCCTCACCAATCAGACTCCGGCTGTCTACAAGCAACTGGCAAATCTGGCTGCTCAACAGAATCCAAAAACGGACATCAACAGCCTGACGATGGACCAAATTGTCAAGTTCATGAAAGAACAATTTGACCCAAAACTGTTCATAGTGCGAGAACGTTTCAAGTTCTGGAGCAACATGGAACGGAAGCCAGGCGAAACACTCCAGGAGCTGGCAGCCCGTATACGTCAAGACGCGGCTACCTGTGACTTTCCTTCGATCCAAGATCCACAAGATGAAGCTCTTAGGCAGAGATTCATATGTTCTGTCAACAACGAAGCTGTCTTGAAGGCTCTTTTCAAGGTCAAGGATACCGAGTTGGATTTTGCCAAGGCTGTCAAGATCGCCATAGAGACTGAAGACGCGGCAAAGGTAGCCAAGGAAACTGTCTACGGTTCCAAGCCCAGACCGGTCAACAAAGTCAAGATGAACAACAAAGGGGGTCGACCAAAGAACCACCAGCAGTCTAACTCCACGACCAGCAATTCAGCAAAGTGCTACAGGTGTGGAAAGGCTCATAAAGCAACAGACTGCTTCTACAAAGAATCCAAATGCAACTTCTGTCAGAAGATAGGACATTTGGAGGCTGTTTGCAGGGGGAAAAAAACCTGCATCAACAGCAACAAGGGGGACGACATCCTGCAAAATCTTCAGTGAAAAGTATCACAAAAGCAGAGCTCGTCAAAGCCATCCTCGGCGAAGTTCCCCAAGACACTCCTAGGTTGGACGTTCCAGTCACAATCCAGGATCAACAGTTCACGATGGAGCTGGACACCGCAACCACGGGAAATTTTGTTTCTGTGCCAGTCTGGAAACAACTGGGAAAACCGAAGCTGGATGACGTCACACATCGGTACGAGTCTGCCAGCAAGCACGACCTACCCGTGCTGGGCACCTTCATGGGCCAGACTAAGGACCCAGTGACTGGTAAACAGAGCTCCATTCCCTACATCGTCACCAAGATCCATGATCTCAACCTACTTGGACGAAACGCGATCCAGGCTCTGGGAATTTCAGTGGACAATGCCCTTGGACTGAAGAGCATAGAGAGTCAAGTCAAGAGCGAGGGTGCAAAAGAATCGCATCCGAAGACCTCCAGCACAACTTATGCTTCTCTTCAAAAGGATTGCCACACTCTCTGTGACAAGTTCCCAGATCTCTTCAAGGAAGAATTGGGATGTCTGAAGGATTTTGAGCTGGAAATCAAGTTCAAGTCCGACGCGAAGCCGGTTTTTCACAAGGCAAGGCCGGTTCCGTTCGCTCTTCGTGATGACCTGACGAAAGGCTACGAAGAAGGCATCGCCAAAGGAGTCTGGAAGCCAGTCCAGTTCAACGACTATGGAACACCAGTGGTTCCAATTCGTAAGACAAATAGTACAGGCGCCCTGAAGCCAAAACTGCGGATCTGTGGTGACTACTCAGTCGGGATCAACGATCAACTTGCTGATCACCGTCACCCAATGCCTCTCCCAGAGGAACTGATGCAAAAGCTGGGAGGAGGATTCGGTTACACAAAGATCGACCTCGCTGATGCCTACAACCAGATCAAGCTGGCACCAGAAAGTCAACGCAGACTAGCCCTCAGCACTCACCGTGGGGTACTTCTGCAACAACGACTACCTTTCGGAATCAAGTCAGCACCTGGTTATTTTCAGGAGATCATGGAAAATCTCACCAGTGATCTGCCTGGAGTTGCCGTCTTCCAAGATGACATACTCACCAGCGGGAAAGATGCCAAAGATCATCTGAGCAACCTGGAACGACTACTCACGCGTCTGAACGACAAAGGACTCAGATGCCGTCGTGAAAAATGCCTGTTTGCTCAACCCAGTGTGGAATACCTTGGACACACTCTATCGGCTGAAGGAATCTCCAAAGGATCCAAAGTCGAGGCAGTCTTGAAGATGCCGCCACCTACGGATGTCTCAAGCTTGAAGTCTTTTCTGGGCTCAGTACAGTTCTACGGGAAATTCATCCCAAACCTGGCTACTATGGCAGAGCCACTCTACCGCCTGACAAAGAAGGCAAGTCCCTGGAAGTGGGGAGAAGAGGAACAAGCAGCTTTTGAACAGCTGAAGAACGTGCTTTCCTCTGATAAAGTGCTTGTACACTTCGACCCAGAAAAGCCTGTGGGGCTGGCTTGTGACGCATCCAACGTTGGAATTGGAGCAGTACTGTTTCATCGCTATCCGGATGGAAGCGAGCGCCCAATTGCCAATGTGTCCAAGACTCTTACAGCTGCAGAAAGAAACTACAGCCAAATCCACAAGGAAGCCCTAGCCATCATCTATGGTTTGCGGAAATTCTACCAGTATCTGTACGGACGACAGTTCATACTGGTGACTGATCACAAGCCCCTGACGGCGCTGTTCGGACCAAAGAAAGGGACACCACTTCTTGCAGCTAACAGACTAGCTCGGTGGGCCCTATGGCTGAACCAGTTCGACTACACGATCGAGTACCGGAAAACTGCAGATCACGGCAATGCAGATGCTCTCAGTCGCTTGCCTTCTGGAGACGACATCGACTTTGACAGGGAGGAGAGTGGGGACGACACGGACATGGTGTGCGCCATCCGAGTTCTCAGTCTTCAAGTCAAACCTTTCGACTCCAACATCCTTCGTCAAGAGTCAGGCAAAGATCCAGTGATAGCTACAGTGATGCGCTACGTGCGCGAAGGGTGGCCGCTGAAGCACGCTGAGATCAACGAAGATGTCAGAAAGTTCCAAAAGTTGTCAGATTCTCTCAGTACCTGCCACGGATGCCTCATCTATGGTACAAGAGTTGTGATTCCACAAAGCCTGCAGCCCAAGATCCTTGATCTTCTGCACATCGGACACTTCGGCATGGAACGCATGAAGCAGTTGGCAAGAACTGCAGTATACTGGCCCGGTATCGACGCTGCAATAGAGATGACGAGCCGACGATGTGACTCATGCGGCGAACATCAAAACAAGCCATCCAAACCGCCAGTTCATCCATGGATGTTACCAGAGAAGCCATGGAGCCGAATACACTTGGACCACGCCATCAACTTCATGGGCACCAACTGGCTGGTGATCACGGATGCTTACTCAAAGTACCCATGCATCCACCCAACGTCATCCACGTCCACTAGAGCTACTCTAGACCTGCTGGAAGAAGATTTCGCTCACTTCGGATACCCACACACGTTGGTCTCCGACAATGCAACCACATTTGTTTCTGAAGAGTTCCAGTGCTGGTGCAAGGAACGTGGGATCACGCACCTGACAGGAGCGCCCTATCACCCTGCTACCAATGGAGCTGCAGAACGGCTGGTGCAGACTTTCAAGCAAGCTCTCAGGAAGTCTTCTCTGCCCCCGAAGCGAGCACTTCAAGAGTTTCTTATGCAGTACCGGAGAATGCCAACATCCTGCGGATTCTCTCCGAGTGAACTCTTGATGTCCAGACAGATTCGGACAAGGATCGACACTTTGCTTCCCTCGCCAGCACACATAGCTCAGGGCAAGCAATCCAAGGAGGCATCTAAAACTCAGGTGACTCCAGACTCTGGAGGTGTCGCCAAGGTGACCAGGCAATACAAGGCTGGAGATCCAGTATACGCACTGTACTATGGACCTCACCATGGCAAGCAGCCCAGATGGGTACCAGCAGTGGTCAAGAAGTCTACGGGTACTCGCTGCTTCAACGTCAAGGTAGTTCCTCGTGGCCCAGTTTGGAGACGACACTGGGAACACTTGCGCCCACGTTACGCTTCGGAAGAGGACAACGAACCTGGCGATTCAGCAGATGCCTCTGAGCTCCCGATCGACCATCCGATGGAGATTCTGGAGAATGTGCCACCGACACAGAACCAGAGCAGACCACGACTGCCCAGGACCAAGCCACCTGTTCCAGAGTATGGTCCAGACAACCCCAGACGATCCAAAAGAACACCAAAACCCAGAGACAGACTTTGTTGTTGAAGTTTGTTGTGAAACAACAATTTTGGTAGGGAGGTGTTGTAGAGATCGCGAAATGTCACTGCATTTCGATGGAAATTTCTAGACCATCCCAGAACATGCGAGTGCAGTAACGTCAGCAGATTACGTAACCTCGGAAAGACTCCGTACTTGCCAGTATGTTACAGAATGTTCTAGATCTGACCTGTTAGTATATAAGCAGCACTGCACAGCGTTCTGGGTTCTTCCTCTTTCATGAGTTTGTTCTTGCGCATCTTCTGTTAATAAAGTATTGGAGTTCTAGCCTGTTGCATCCCGTGTCTTCTCTGCGAGTGCACCGAGAGAGCGACATAGCAGGAGAAAAATACAACAATATCCTATTACTATTTTTTACAATATTTGCCGGGGGAGGAAAGCCGGATAACCCGGAGAGAAACCCCCGATGAGCAGCCCGGCAGCCAGGAAAAACCGGTATCATATCACAAGCTCGACCTGGGCTCGAACCCACGCTTCATCGCCGTGACATTGCTGACGGCCGTTCAGTAGCGCAGCGGCTAAATCCGACGCCCTACCTGTTAGACCACCGCTCACCCTAGCTATTAACTGTAGGCACCCGACCTGCTAAACACACGTCTCGTACAAACTTGGATCAATCTTATCTGTAGTGTTTTACTGTGCATGGTTTGCACAAGCTGACCTCTGACCCGTGTAGCTAGTGACGTATCGGCCGTTATCTCAACAACTTCAAATTCACAGGTCTAGTCAGACGAATGAGTGGAGATAGATTTTACTTCCTTCGTGCAACAAGCACGCCATATTGTCATCGGCATTCGTCCCCTACAGATGACGGTTAGAGGGAGACGTGTTGGTCAGTCCTCTTCCACCTGATGATGTCTGATGTCTGATGATGTCTGATGTCTGATGATGTCTGATGTCTGGTGATGTCTGATGATGTCTGATGTCCATGAAGGTAAAGAGAAATTCCAGTGACTATTACTAACTATAGTAGTACTGACACAATAGTATGTATTACATGACCTATACGACATGTTTAATATTTCTTATCTAATCAGCGGTACGGACTCGATATTGTTCCTATCATATGTACACGTCAGTTACTTCCTAGGATTATGTCATTAACATTTTCTCTCTGTAGGTTAATTTTAAAAAATGCTAACTAATATCACTATAATTTCACTTCTTACACACAGTCATGGTACCACACACGTGAAAATACGTGTGCGTGCGTGCGTGCGTGCGTGCGCGCGTGCATGTGTGTGTGTGTGTGTGTGTGTGTGTGTGTGTGTGTGTGTGTGAGAGAGAGAGAGAGAGAGGCCCTAAACAGACACTTGATGACCCAGATACAGAGTAGTTGCTTTACAACAGATCGAGCGTCTCTTATCAGTGTTTCGCGATAACGGGTAAAACGTCTGTCAACAGTGTTCACTTTGGTTCACGTGTGTAACAAGGTGGGTCTATGTAATAACCCTCCGTCGTGTGTGTGTGTGTGTGTGTGTGTGTGTGTGTGTGTGTGTGAGTGCTCTTCCTTCACGAAACAAACACGACATATCGCTCTCCAGTAATAAAGAGTTGACTGGTTTAGTCACAGGACTGTGTGTAGATATTGTACTTCCTTCATGAAACAAACACGACATATCGCTCTCCAGTAATAACGAGTTGACTGGTCTGGTCACAGGACTGTATGTAGATATTGTCACAGTGGCGATACTACGTCACAACATTGCGTGCCGGTGCGAGCAAAAATACCGATAGTTGGCCCCCAAATGGACAAATTACTCCACGAAAGGGACAGGGTTGTGAGTTTGAATGAATGAGCGTTCCTTTCGAGGAAACTCATGAGTGTTATGAACCAAACGGCGTGTGCATATCGCCTACAGTCGCCACAAACTCGACCGGAAACGGCCGTTGCTCAGTACAGAATTTGAAAATGACGACACAAATCCATGCCAAACGCCTCAGCTAGCCAACAGCGAACCTAAACTTCTATTGCAGAAGAGAACCTGTGTCCGTTACTTACAAATCAAGCCGCACTGGCATGCCTGTGAAGGCTTGTTTTGTCTCAGGCTGCCTTTCTTTCCCTGCCCTCTACACACAGTCCTGTGTGTTCTTTTCAGTATTTCCTGTTACAGATGGAAACTGGTGCTTATGACTGACTTGTATACAAGGCTGCTGTAACTGTGCTTGTGCCATATCCGTAAACATCTGACAGTCTGTTGTTGTATTATTGTGTACATGGTTTTTGTCTCCACGTCGACACATAAGTATATACATAGCGACATTAAGCAGAGAGTCTGACCGTGACAATATCCACATCACAACAACTGACAGTTTATCGTCCACACATGAACAACATGTATCACCCAAACATGCGTCTCTCGTGGCACGTACAGACTACAGCAGGAATCTGTCTTAAAGATCTAAGCTCCCAACAAAAAGCTTTCCTAAGCGTGAAAAATGTTTTACAGAGTCGACCGTGCAATCACAGTCAACTCTGTCACAGTTGCAGAGTTCACACAGTGTCCAAAAACACCGACAAAACCGTGCCAAAAAACTGCCCCCACTTCCTGTCGGGGTCCGTCCACGCTACTGTGCACATCCCCGTGCAACCCGGCTCATTATGTGACCACGCCGCGGATACGTCAGTTTAGACTGAACGATGTCGGACATGCGCTAGCTATGCTACTACCGGTAAAGTACACGTGTTTGAAAGCAGTTTTGTTTCTTGCGTAAACATTTCAGCTCGCACACCAGCGACACTGACCAAATTCAAAAGTGACACGACTTGTATGGGGATCACTGCGGACAGTACTGACTCGGTCACGGCTGCTGTGATAACCACTGCACGGACGGATGCCCACGTCACGGAGATGTGCACAGTAGCGTGGACGGACCCCGACAGGAAGCGTTGGAAGATTTTCAGCACGGTTTTGTCGCGGTTTCTGGACACAGTGTGAACTCTGCAACTGTGACAGAGTTGACTGTGCTTGCACGGTCGACTCTGTAAATTTTTTTCACACTTCGGAACGCTTTTTGTTGGGACCTGATATCTTTGTCCACGTGACTTTGTCACTCAGTCTGTGACTGTAAACCTTTATAATTTATCACAGACAGTGCACAACGTGGTCACAGTGTCTGGATCCGTCACATGGCAATAGCCAAATCGTGACTCCGTGACCGGGAAGAGTTCGTGACAAAATGTCGGAAAGACCTGCAGCGTCAGATCCTGGACCAGGGAACACTCACCCTGTCACGGTCACCAGCTCCACGTCACTCCGCTACCCAGTCACCACCTCACCAGCAGTTACAGCCCTTTTCACCATCTCCAGCACCAGCATCCACCACCCCAATCACCACATCACCAGCAGTCACTAACCCAGTCACCACATCACCAGCAGTCACCGCATCAGTCACAACATCACCAGCAGTCACCGCATCAGTCACAACATCACCAGCAGTCACCGCATCAGTCACAACATTACCAGCAGTCACCGCATCAGTCACAACATCACCAGCAGTCACCGCATCAGTAACAACATCACCAGCAGTCACCGCATCAGTCACAACATTACCAGCAGTCACCGCATCAGTCACATCACCAGCAGTCACCACATCAGTCACATCACCAGCAGTCACCGCATCAGTCACAACATCACCAGCAGTCACCGCATCAGTCACAAAATTACCAGGTGCAGCAGACACCGACCCTGTCACCACTTCACCAGCAACTACTACACCAGTCACCATCTCACCAGCTACTACTACACCAGTCACCACCTCACCAGCTACTACTACACCAGTCACCACCTCATCAGTAACTACTACACCAGTCACCACTTCACCAGTACCTACTACACCAGTCACCACCTCACCAGTAACTACTACACCAGTCACCACTTCACCAGTACCTTCCACACCAGTCACCACCTCAGGCTTAGTGACTACGCAACAGACTATGGAGAATGAGTGGAGACGCGTGGTGACGTCACTATACCGTGACCTTGACACCCGGACTTACTGTGTACCGCCCTACATCATGAACCGTGTGCCGTATGATAGAGACACTGTTGCCGGGCAACCGGTCCTGGTGTTGCGACCTTTACCGGGATTTGTCAGTCCTCCGTTTGTCTCACCTTCAGGCAATAGTCGTAGCGCGATGAGACAACACTCATCACATAGTATGTGGACACGGGAAACGGGTCAACACGCGTCTCATGTAACACCAGGTCCCTCAACATACAGCATGTGGACACGGGAATACGTCCCCATCACCCAGCCAATCAACATACGACACACGGACCACAGTCTGTGGACCAGAGAGCAGCATCCAGTCGCTCGGCCAATCAACGTACAAGAAACCGACTCACGTGACGACTTCGCCCAACAGCACGTGCTGTACTGTCTCCAGACACTAGGAGAGCAGCGACAGGAAGCCATGTTTGTGATGTCGTCACTAGACTTCACTGACTACCTGAACAAGCTGGATGCTACCCACGCTGCTCAGTTCCCGCTACCCGGGGATCTTCCCGCCACACAGCGAGAGGGCGACTTTGACGTCATCGTCATACACCGCAAATATGGCGTCCTGCTCGGGGAGATCAAGTCAGTGGGTATCCATGGCAACAACCCAACAGACAAAGCTGTGGCTGACAAGGTCAGCAAGGCCGTGAAACAGCTGGACAAGTGTGAGCAGGTTGTGAATCACGTGATGAGTGACGTGGCGCCGGGAGTGAGTGTCCGCAAAACGCTGATCCTGCCCTACATCAGCAGGACGCAGCTACAGCACGTGTTGGATGGAGACAGTCAGCTGGCACAGGTGAGAAACTCACTTTGTCTGCACAATTTATCACCATAATTTTCATACAGCGGAGACTGCGACATATATAATGCTTATTTTATTTTATTTTTTCATTTCGCCGTTTGTTCAGACGAGCACGCTCCTAATACACTGTATTACAGAAACACGGCTTCCTTTCAAAGTGTCGTGCTTTTCATGTATTAACGTGTCCGTGAAAGTTTCTATAAATAGACCAGCCAGCAAACAGCCTTCGCCGCAAAGCAAATGGTGATCACACTGACACGAGTTACGTTATGTTAATCTTGTCAAACGTCAAATGCACCGGGGCGGTCGGTGGTCTAGTGGTTAAGAGACCTCGACACCAAAACGAGTAGTCAGGTTCGAGTCCTACTTGGGGCAAAGAATTTTTCCTTCTCGTACGTGGAGTTCATTTGGGCTGATCGTCGGGGTTCTCTCCAGGTACTCCAGCTTCCTCCCCCTCGGCTTCGGAAGTGTTCAGCCCACGAAATTAATAGTAAATGCCTTTCTAAATTCCGAAACTTCAATGGCTTAGCTGTCCCTTCGCACCACGTGATCGTAATGTGTTCCTGTATAGGGTGTGAGAGAATGCGTGTGATTCACGTGAACGTGCGTGTTGGATTCACCACAGTTCGCGGCGCTTTGAGCCGATTCATGAAGTTGAGTAAAGCGCGTATACAATGCTCAATAATTATTATTATTATTATTGTTATTTATGTTTTGAGCTCATCGCCATCCAGTCAGTCATTTTCTTTTGAGTTTAAACTATCACGTGACGATGAATACGCTCCCTTTTTCAGCGGGTGTGTGGGTGTGTGGGTGCTCCAGACGTGAGAGCGGCCGTGGCGCTGTGTGTGTGTAGTGACGTCATGTCTGACCGCACCACGCCCTGGCACGTGGACACCGCTGTACTCGGGAAACTGGACAGTTGGTGGACACAGCGCATGGCGTGTAGAACGGACCCCACAATGTCACGTGACCTGTATCAAACACTTGTCAGCAGGTGAGGAAGTCTATCATACAATATTCCAGGCGTTAGTTGGTTTGTGCTGAAGCAGGAAACTTGAAGTGAGTTGACTGTACAAAGTATAGACATGCTTCACTACAGATTACTGTCATTGTACAGTTACACACATTGTAGTGGACTTTGTCCACACGGACACAAGCCTAGCAGTGTGCAACGCTTCATACAACGATGATGATGATGATGATGACGATGATGATGATGATGATGATTCATCTGAAATAAATGATAATAATCCTTCATATAGTTTTTCCTGGTGTATAAACATTTACTAAAATTTTTCATCTTTTCCCTTAGTTAGCAAACAAACTGTGCACCATCTTAGCAGAACAACCACAACAACAACAGTATCTTGTCGATGCGACGATTGGCATATCAGTGTGCGACGCTTCATACAACGGACATTACTATTATTATTATTATTATTGTTGTTGTTGTTGTTGTTTATGTCGTTACTATGCGTCATATTCTTTCATATACATGCATGTACAGTATAGTTCTTCTCATTATAAACATTTACGTATTCTTTAAAAAAAAATCATATTTGTTTTACTGAACAAGCATACTGTAAACAACAACAACAACAACAAACATACCGTAAACAATTGAAACAATAATAATTCAACAACAACAACAACAACTTATGTACCTGTTCTGTATGTTGACAGGTTTGTGGGCCCGGCAACAACAGTCCGTGTTCACTGCGTCATCCCCCCGCGCGTGGAGGTGCGGACACTGGGGGAGGCCGTGTCAGAACTCGGCCGGCGACTTGCGCTTCTCGTCCTCACCCCCGGGCAACTCGACCTGCTCACCAGATCACCAGCACACGTCTGTCTGACCGGCCCCCCGGGCACCGGCAAGACTGTAGTGCTGGTCGTGAAGGGGCTGGTCGGGGCGCGTCAGGGACATCCTGTGGTTATACTCAGTCTCTATCCGTTCAGCCTTGCGGCGTCACGCCTGATACAGCAGCAGCTGGTGATGACCCTGCAGGCAGACCCCACAACACAACAAGCGGCCGCCGCCGTGCACTTCCTGCAGTATGACCTTGGGAGCCGGCCTGGAGATGTGGAGGCGGCGCGTCAGAGAGTTCAGTCACTGGTGCCGACAACACGGGGACAACAGCTTCACGTGCTGATAGACGAGGCCAAGTTTACAGACAGGTAGGTGACTACAGTACTGCACGTGCAGGTGTGACAGGTGACAAGATTGAGGTCACGCTGCACTTGTGTTTCCCATACCGTGACAGGGACGCCACGTGGACATGACAAAACATGAATCATTATTGATCAAGTCTTTATTAATACGATGACGTAGTGTTTATAAATTGAGTGGTAGTGGTGTCGTCATGACAACAGTTTGTTCCTGCAGCACGTGCTCTGTTTATTTGTGATGGTCTCCGGATAAATGTTATTGCTAATTTAACATACTCTTTTACACCTGTGGGAGCCGGGATAGACGAATGGTAGAGCGTTGGACTTTGAATGCTCCGGTCGTGAGTTCGAATCCCGGCTGGGACCAGATATTTGTGCTGACCTTTTTGTGGTTGCCCCTCCTGTGACATCACCCATACGTGGTGGAAAAGGACGTTAAACAACCAAGCGACACCTCCCCCTCCCTCGCTCCCCCCCCCCCACCTTCCCCCTTCGCCCCCCCTCCCCATCCCTCCATCCGGTGATAAAAAATAATGGGATGGCATGTAAGGAGCGACAACTGTGATTCGACCTTGGTGACGCACACAACCTGGTTCTCTCCCTTACTGTGTTTTCCCTATTATCTCCATCCTGATCCGAGCGGGGGGTAGGGAGGGGGGGGGGGTTGGGGGGGGGGGGTTATCGTCCTTTTCCGCTACATACGGGTGATATCAAAGACGGGGCAACGATGAAAAAGCCAGCACAAATATTTGGCCCCAGCCGGGGATCCGAGCGGCAACTCAAGTATAACAATAGTGGTTACGTTATTCTGGTAATCAGCTCTTTATGTTTTCGCATCTCTTTCAATGTCTGTGGAGGCACAATAATTATGTTGTTTTCTGTAGAGTCAAAACTGACACCATATCGTGTACCCATACGTGATGCTATCTACATCAGTCGTGACAAGTGATCACTGACGTCATGATTTGTATTTTCCCTGTGAAATGAAGCGAGTATCGATGATTGGCTCCTTTCAGTGATCGACTGACCAGACAACTGTATCCCATCAACACTAGACATGGGACACAATCGTCGTTGTAAACGCAACATGATTTATCTCCCCTCTCGTAATGCGTGTTACTCGTACGTGTTATTTGGGAAGTGCTGTCTACTGCTGGTAATGTACATAACAATAATGTACAGCTCCACACAAACAGCAGACGACAGTGTTCCATACAAGTGTCATGGCTCCCTCCCCATTCTCTGTAACAGTCCTCTCGGCCCGTCCACACAGAGACTTGTGAGAAAACTGCTGGCAGCCTGTGGACCGCGCCTCTCTCTCTGGGCCGCTAGTGTGGGCAACATCAACATCCCTACAGAACTACAGGCCGAGCCGCTCACGGTGCCCCTAAGATCATGTCCGGCTGTTGTTAGAGAAGTGGCGAGGGCAGTCAGCAGGGTTAGAGGCCTCCACAACTACAGTGACAGCGGCACGCCTTCCCCCAGTGACGGGCCCCGGGTCATCCGCTTACGTCATCAAGGCGGGGACCACACCGGACGATGGCCCGTGGAGTGCTGGAGATGTGGAGCGATAGTGGCGCGAGTGTTGACGGAGGACCTCCATGTGGGTGTGACGGGTATGTGTGTGTTGTGGGTGTCCTTTCATGTATCGTCATTATCATCATCAACAACGACAAAAACAACAGCGACAGCAATCTAACATTAAAATCTACATGCGGGCAGTCGAATATGTCGGGTGATGTTTAAGTCAACAACAACAACAACAACAACACCACCACCACCACCACCAACAACAACAACAACAACAACAACAACAACAACAACAACAACAACTGTGCTTGGCATTAATATTTATATCCAAACATTTAATAATTAAAATATAAAACAGCTTCGCTCCCCTTATCAAGTTTAACCCTTCCATCCCTTTCTCGCCCAAAGAGTAGACAAGACAACCAACCAAGTAAACAAGCCCCCCCCCCCCCCCCTTTCCTCTGAATAAAATAAGAAATCTTCATTACTCACTGTACATTTCATCATACGTGGACCCACAACACCATTCCGTCTTCTGACCGTGCACAGTGAGTAAGGTTGATACGAGTCATGCACGTGCATATCACGTGATCAGCACGTGGTTTATGTGTTGTTGTCTGACGGCAGGTGCCAACATCAACCCCACCAGTGTCGGCACAACCACCAGTCCCCCGCGTCTCCAGTACCGTGACGTCATCGTGGTGACACGTAGTGCAGAGCTTCGTGAGGAGACGAGAGACGTCAGAGGTCAGGTGACGTCACAAGCCAGTGGTGTGGTGCGCGGCCTTCGCTCTGCCGGCCTCCCGGTGGGAGTTATTGGATGGTGGGGAGACTGTTTGGCGAGGTGGGAGAGAGACGTGTGTGACATGGCGGTGGCTGACAGTGACAGGGTGACGGTGGCATTATGGGGAAGCGTACACGGCTTAGAACGTCGTATCGTGGTGTGGTTACCGGGCAGGACGCCGGCTGATGGTCATATCGGGGTCACTGACGATGATGTGGAGGCGCACGACAGACTGCACTTGATGTCCCGATGTAGCACCCAGCTGGTGATAGTTGAAGTCCCGCGGCAGCACCCAGCTGGTGATAGTTGATGTCCCGCTGTAGCACCAGCTGGTGATAGTTGATGTCCCGCTGTAGCACCCAGCTGGTGATAGTTGATGTCCCGCTGTAGCACCCAGCTGGTGATAGTTGATGTCCCGCTGTAGTACCCAGCTGGTAATAGTTGATGTCCCGCTGTAGCACCCACCTGGTGATAGTTGATGTCCCGCTGCAGCACCCAGCTGGTGATAGTTGATGTCCCTATGTAGCACCCAGCTGGTGATAGTTGATGGCCCGCTGTAGTACCCAGCTGGTGATAGTTGATGTCCCGCTGTAGCACCCAGCTGGTGATAGTTGATGTCTTGCTGTAGCACCCAGCTGGTGATAGTTGATGTCCCGCTGTAGCACCCAGCTGGTGATAGTTGATGTCTTGCTGCAGCACCCAGTTGGTGATAGTTGATGTCCCGCTGTAGCACCCAGTTGGTGATAGTTGATGTCCCGCTGTAGCACCCAGCTGGTGATAGTTGATGTCCCGCTGTAGCACCCAGCTGGTGATAGTTGATGTCCCGCTGTAGCACCCAGCTGGTGATAGTTGATGGCCCGCTGTAGTACCCAGCTGGTGATAGTTGATGTCCCGCTGTAGCACCCAGCTGGTGATAGTTGATGTCTTGCTGTAGCACCCAGCTGGTGATAGTTGATGGCCCGCTGTAGCACCCAGCTGGTGATAGTTGATGTCTTGCTGCAGCACCCAGTTGGTGATAGTTGATGGCCCGCTGTAGCACCCAGCTGGTGATAGTTGATGGCCCGCTGTAGCACCCAGCTGGTGATAGTTGATGTCCCGCTGCAGCACCCAGCTGGTGATAGTTGATGTCCCGCTGTAGCACCCAGCTGGTGATAGTTGATGTCCCGCTGTAGCACCCAGCTGGTGATAGTTGATGTCCCTATGTAGCACCCAGCTGGTGATAGTTGATGTCCCGGTGTAGCACCCAGCTGGTGATAGTTGATGTCCCGCTGTAGCACCCAGCTGGTGATAGTTGATGTCCCTATGTAGCACCCAGCTGGTGATAGCTGATGTCACGCTGTAGCACCCAGCTGGTGATAGTTGATGTCCCGGTGTAGTACCCAGCTGGTGATAGTTGATGTCCCGCTGCAGCACCCAGCTGGTGATAGTTGATGTCCCGCTGTAGCACCCAGCTGGTGATAGTTGATGTCCCGCTGCGGCACCCAGCTGGTGATAGTTGATGTCTATGTAGCACCCAGCTGGTGATACTTGATGTCCCGCTGTAGCACCCAGCTGGTGATAGTTGATGTCCCGCTGTAGCACCCAGCTGGTGATAGTTGATGTCCCTATATAGCACCCAGCTGGTGATAGTTGATATCCCTATGTAGCACCCAGCTGGTGATAGTTGATGTCCCGCTGTAACACCCAGCTGGTGATAGTTGATGTCCCTATGTAGCGCCCAGCTGGTGATAGTTGATGTCCCGCGTGATGGAAACAAATAACACTGACCACACCGGCCATGACACAGCACATATTGTGAACAATACAACAATAACAACAGAGCAATAGTAATGATGCTGACACTACAGGACTAATTTACCAATGATGATCGACAACGATTGACAATGCTTGTAACTCATGTGTCATACAGAGAGAGAGAGAGAGAGAGAGAGAGAGAGAGAGAGAGTACAAAGTCTTGTGAAACTACTATAGTTTACATGATAACTTTAGGTTAAGTGGCTGTGGAGATACTTAGCACTAAATGGACACAAACAAACACATCTAATTTGCACATGAGCCATCGTGGATCCGCAACAATGCACGAGAGCGGTTAGCCTACAGGCGAACAAAGCCCGCGGCACACAGCTGGCTGGAAAACCTAGGGTAGTGGGCGAGAGGGTCCAAACCACTCGGCTACATCTCCCCACACTGAAACACAACCAGCGGCCTCGCTGGTGAAAAACAAAAAAACACACTATGCTAAGCCCATCCCCAAAGGGCAACAGCAAGATACACAAAGAGCCAATCAACATGTGGCACCACATCAAAAATAAACCAGTACAAAACCCTGTTCTCTCGAATTACAAACCATCACAGCCAGTTGCCCCCCCCCCACCCCACCCCCTCCTCCCTGCAGGCTCATTTCTAAATAATCAGAATGTAGAGTGAGCACCGCTCAGGTAGCGTTCACATGCGAATCTATCGTCTCTGTCATCAAACTGCTCATTAACTGCTAATTAGCGATCGACCAGAGACATGAGTTGCATCATGTGATGCGCCAAGCTGCTGACGGTGCCAATGTCAAAAATGAGAAGAATTGGATACCAGAATAGATCGCCTGCATTCATCGAAAATCAACACGGTCGACACGATCACGGGACAGCGCCATGCAGGGAGACTATCAGCGACATGGTCAACAAAGGCGAGCGCTCAGCCAAACGTAAAAAGACCCAAGACAGCTCGGGAAACTCAAGCCTGGAGCATTCGAGCCAGCAGGAGGTAAACACTGCGACCCCGTGTAAGACAGTAGAAAGCGACAAGAAACCTGCCAAGAAACAGAAACAGGTACAAACAAGGGCTGGCGGGGACGGAAGTGGCTTGGTGTCTATCCGTGAACATTTTTCTACTGTCAACAGGACTGAACTTCTGGCGGATACCGGTGTAACAGAGGAGACAGGTACAGAGTGTACTGAAGCAGCAACTTGCGACAGAGATATCTCCAGTACAGACCTGTGGAGGCGACTCTCGGTCGTAACAGAGAAAATAGACACCATCAAGAGAGAAGTGGATGAAGTGAAAGGTGTTGTGTTCGAACTTCGCCAGGAGAACGAGACATTGAAACGCGAGCTGTCAGGGCGCCAAAAAGTTATCGACGAACTGAAAGATCAGTGCCAGGAGGCAAAACATGAGGCAGCTGTAGCACGGAAGAAAGGTGAAGCACTGGAGCAGTATACGAGAAGGAATGACGTTCGAATCTTTGGTGTGAGTGAGGAAGAGCGAGAGACAGCCGCGACCTGCGAGGGCAAGGTGCTTGACATTGTTAAAAACAAGTTGGGCCTGAGAAACACCAAGACTGAGGACCTGGAGATTACTCACAGGATCGGCCGGAGGGGGAGACCTGAGGACAGTGACGATGAGGACAACGCCAGGCCGAGACCCATCATCGCACGCTTTGTCTCGAGGCGTTCACTTCAGGCGGTGTTCCGGAACAGGAAAAGAACTGAAAGGCACTGGTGGTATAGTGATAGCAGAGGACCTCACGAGTGCAAGATATTCGCTTCTCATGGCCTGCAGGAACAAGCACGGTGTGGAACGTGCCTGGCCGAAGAACGGAAAAATTTTCGTCAAAGACAGTCTAGACGATAAGATACATGAAATAGAATCCCAAGCCGATTTACAGAGTCTGTCATCCCGCCCACACAGAGACCCAACAATAAGTGGTGTGCTCGGAGGACATCGTGGCAACTGGATGGGACGACGGAACTTCAGGCACCGACACGCTTCAGAGGACTTGTTTACCGATAATGAGGGAACTACACAGAGCTTTGTGACAAGGTGTTGAACGGTCTTTTGTACCCGGTGAGGTCAGTGATATGTATTCCCTTCTGTATTCATGAAAATGCAAGTCGGTTTTTTATTTTTATTTTTTTTTTCTCTCTTCGTTTTTTATTTCTTCATTTTTCCCCTTTAACTATGTAATCGTCACAGCGATGGTCTTGTTCCCCCCCCCCCCCCCCCGACCAACCCTGATTTTTGCTTGCGTATCGTCATGTTTTTGTTGATGGTAGCTTCGTAAAGTTACCAGCCGCTGAGCGGTGTGTATAATTTGTTATTTTGATTAGTTAAAAGATTTGAGGGTCAATTTGGTGATGAGCTATATAAATTTACAGTTTTTTTGTGCTATGACCCTAGGGCCGATACCATGGCGATTTGTGCATGGGCCTAGCCCACGTGCGTCTGTTTTGTTTGCATCACGTGATGAGTGTTTATATCACGTGATAGGCTACAAGGTCAATGTCAGATTGACTGGCCCCTGCACGACGCTAGTACAGCCACTTCAACATGTACACATCCACTTTCATGGAGTTTTTGTAAAACACGTATGTTTGGAATGGATATACCCAATGCTTTTGCTACCATTGTGCGGTCCGCGTTTGGCGGACAGCTGCCATATTTTTGGAGTATTTTCATGGAATACCATTGTGAAAGGAGACTGCTCCACGTGAGGTCAGTGTGACCTGAGGCGGCCTTGCCTCTTGACCTTTTTTTTTTTTTTTTTTTTTGACAAAGGTCAAAGGTCATTTGAGCAGTGTTTCACACAATGATTAATTCTTTTGTTCTCTTGCTCCTTTTTGTTTGTTTAGTGTCCATTTGTCATCAGTGTCGTGTAGTTGTCCTTATGGTTTGTTTTCTGGCCAGAGTTTGTGTATGTATAGACAGATTTCTACTGTATAATCAGTGCTTTGAGTTTGAGGTTATGACCTCCTGTTATGGCTTCAGTAAAACGCTATTCATAGTTATATACGCACCATAATGGCGAGGAAAGATAACTTTAAATTTGTTTCAAACAATCTTTATGGTATCCAGAATAATAAAAAGAGGATGTTTTTTTATTTTCTACAGAATGTTTATTTACTCCAAGAGACACACTTAAACTTTGAATCTGAGGATTTTGTCCGCGATGAGTGTCAGAAGGTTTTCTTAAAAGACCGATATATTGGAGAGTGTATCAGAACATTGTATGATGTTATGATGTATACAGAAAAGGAGCATATCCCAGGATTGATCATTACAGTAGACTTTCAGAAAGCGCTCGACAGTGTTTCATGGCGTTTTATTGAACAATGTTTGCATTTCTTTCAGTTTATCCCGACAATGGTCCGCTGGTTCAGCACATTATACAAAAAAAATGCAAAATCTTGTGTATATCTCAATGGACAATATTCTAGCTGGTTTGCCCTACATAGAGGCTGTAGACAGGGGGACCTCGTCTCGGCATATTTATACCTTATAGCAGCCGAAATATTATCACTGATGCTAGGAAAGAACAATGATATCAAGGGTATTAAAGTACGTAATAACGAGGTCCTACTGAATCTTTTCGCAGATGATACAACTATATTCTTAGATAGTAGAGAAAAATCATTTTGTGAAACTATACACACCCTCGATAAATTTGCAATTAATTAGTAATTAACAATGAGAAAACGAATATTACATGGATAGGAAACAGGCGTCAATGCGGGGTCCGATTTTTAAGGGATCATAACTTTCAGTGGGATCCGGGTATTTTCAAAGCCCTAGGCATAGTATTTTCCGTTAATATGGACCAGATCAGTAATTTAAATTTTGAAGGAAAACTGCAAGAAGTAAAAAAGGTTCTTGGAAGATGGAAGAAAAGACACCTTTTAGACAGAGACACGTTTTCTCGTTGCCCCATCTTTGATATCACCCTCACGTGATGGAAAAGGACGTTAAACTCCCAAACACCCACCCATCAGCGTTTCTGGAAATATAGTGGGTTTTTTATTTGGTCATAGTTGATGCGTGTAGACGTAGGGTAGTGGTAGTGATTATAAGCGAACGGTAGGAGACAGAGTGTGTTGTCGCCCCTCTTTTGTCTCTAACGTGTCGACAGTATAGTGGACGTGTAATAATTACCTACATCTTTAACTTAGATGGTTGACAGAACATTATGAGCGGGTGTATAGAGTAGTGGGTAGATTTCGAGTTGGGTAGAGGGTTGCATGGTGGGGGGGTCTAGCGCACGGAATACGCGGGAAATCTCCGTTGTTCTAAGGCAATTAGCTGGGATAGACACGGGAGGTGGCTTTGTTTTGGGATAAAACAACAAGGAGTGGGAGTGATATAAACCAAACAACAGCAGAAAACTTGTAAACTGAACGCGTCCATCGTGGGCACTTTTTTCAGTAAGTTAGTTACGTCGGCTGTGTGATTATATAGTTGAGCTGTGTAGATAGTGACTGAACCTATGTCAAAATGAATTACGTGAAGAACCAAGGGAGGAGGAGGTTTTGTGAATAATAAAGTTTTGTTCATTTTGATTTAATTGTTTGTGACAGATATAGAGAGAGTGCATTGTTTGTGGTCGTGTTGTGTTGTTTGACGTAACAATGACGTAGTGGTGACGAGGGGTGGGCCCCAGGATAACCAAGTAGGTAAACTATACACAACGGGAGACTGATGAACGTACAGGAAGTCAGACAAAGTATCCTGGTGTAGGAGACGCCTCATCAAAACACGCCCCCTTCTCGTAGCAGTAACACTTTACACGGATATACTGACACGCACACCACACGTCACTACAGATAACTGATACAATACAATGTCGTGTGTGTGTGTGTGTGTGTGTGTGTGTGTGTGTGTGTGTGTGTGAAAAGAAAAGAAAAGAAATAAAAACAAAATCGGATGTTGACGGAAATGAGGTAACACTAACTAATGTGGTTTTGTTTGTAACTATAGTGAAGCGCCGTCTTGTATGCTACATGTAGTTTGTCTATGAAAACGGCTTTATTAGAAGCAGGATTGAAACATCCCTTTAAAACTGAAAACATTTTCAAATAGTGGCGAGAAATTTAGAAAGGCAATTCAGACGACAAAGGAATAAGGGAGGAAACCCCGCAGTTTGGAGGGAGAGCCCGCGTTTTGTGGGTTACCGTTCCTTACCTTCAGCCCAGATCCCAGGAGAAATAGTGCCACTGTTTCTGGTCCCACTCACTGAGGACCTGGTGTTCAAATCTGTGATGCCACTCCTAGTTTAACCTTTGCACTTTAATGTTTCCAATTTCGTGTTTCGTATCGTACACGTCCATTTTGTTTTGCTGTTAGTTTGGTCTCACCATGTCTGTGGAGTAATATCAACAAACACACGTGACTTGTGTTCTCCTAGGGGGCAGCACTTACTACTAGTCTGGCTCCAAACTGAATCTTGGTCAGACTATCTTTTTGTGGAAGAGCAGTGAAGCAGTGTTAGAAAGATAAGCAGTTTTCATACACTCACACATACACACAGACAAACGCTGTGCCACATGGAATCTTCTGGCGAACTCTGTGTACGACATACCGAACCCTGAGACACGTTTCTTTAGGTTCTAGAGTTTACTTGTCACTATTTCCGTGTATAGGCTTCACTAGGCAGTCACACTTTGTCATAGTAATAATGAAGACATACAATGAGCTAGTCTACCAAGATCACACTTTGTCATAGTAATAATGAAGACATACAGTGAGCTACATGTAGACTGATGTAGTCTACCAAGATCACACTTTGTCATAGTAATAATGAAGACATACAGTGAGCTACATGTAGACTGATGTAGTCTACCAAGATCACACTTTGTCATAGTAATAATGAAGACATACAGTGAGCTAGTCTACCAAGATCACACTTTGTCATAGTAATAATGAAGACATACAGGGAGCTAGTCTACCAAGATCACACTTTGTCATAGTAATTATGAACACATACAGTGAGCTACATGTAGACTGATGTAGTCTACCAAGATCACACTTTGTCATAGTAATAATGAAGACATTCAGTGAGCTAGTCTACAAAGATCACACTTTGTCATAGTAATTATGAAGACATACAGTGAGCTACATGTAGTCTACCAAGATCACACTTTGTCATAGTAATAATGAAGACATACAGTGAGCTAGTCTACCAAGATCACACTTTGTCATAGTAATAATGAAGACATACAGTGAGCTAGTCTACCAAGATCACACTTTGTCATAGTAATAATGAAGACATACAGGGAGCTAGTCTACCAAGATCACACTTTGTCATAGTAATAATGAAGACATACAGGGAGCTAGTCTACCAAGATCACACTTTGTCATAGTAATAATGAAGACATACAGTGAGCTACATGTAGACTGATGTAGTCTACCAAGATCACACTTTGTCATAGTAATTATGAACACATTCAGTTAACTAATGTTACGTGGTGAATGTTCTAAGAGCCCGTCGTCTTACCGAGGGATCAGGCGCCCACTCCTCACGTAACGAGTTCTTATAGTGACTGCGGAAGAAGTCTCATTCACTCACAAAACGACTCGTGAGCGCGTAGAAAAGTTATAGCTGAGTGGAGCTGATTACGGCACGTCTCTGTTGTCACACCGCACTCTCACATCTCAGAGTCTTATATACAGTTATGGCGTTCTAGCACAATCTGAACCTCTATTATGAAAGGAACCAATCAAAAATCAAAACGTAAATCACCTCATTACTATTTTAAAACTTGAGAAGAATCCAGAATTTTCGAATTCCCGCCCGCCGAATCTAGGCGCGTTAAATAATAATAATAATTAATAGGATTTCTATAGCGCCTAATCTCCGAAGCCGGGGATCTAGGCGCTTTACACATGTATACAAAAGGTGATAAATAAACACATGAATAATAATTATATAAATAATCAACTAAATACATACGAATAAAAGCGTACATACATAGATACATACATACATACATACATACATATAGTCAGACATACAGTCAGACACGTATACAAGCACTGACACCTACATACATACCAACATCCAATACACACCTACATACATACACACTGCAAAAACAACGGGTTGGTGTTGGTAACGGGCTGAATCATTTATGTGAAGGCTGATGTGAACAGATGCGTTTTAAGGGCGTGTTTGAAGGACTGGGCAGATTGACTGTGTCGTATTTCCTGAGGGAGGCTGTTCCAAGGGACCGAGCTTTGAAAGGAGATACGGCGCTGGCCGAAGGACTTTGTTCTAACGGTTGGAGTAGTGAGAATCAGTGAGTCGGATGAGGAACGCAGCTGTCTGGAAGGGGTGTAGATGTGTAAGAGTTCAGAGAGATAGAGAGGCCCACAGTCAAAGAGAGAGGTAAAGGTCAGAGACAGGATTTTGTAATGAATGCGAGCAGTGATTGGAAGCCAGTGGAGTGTGCGGAGAAGAGGAGTGACGTGGTCGGTCTTACGGGCTTTCAGCACCAGACGAGCTGCGTGATTCTGGACTTTCTGAAGTCGGTCTATGAGGTACTGAGGGCAGCCTGAGAGTAATGAGTTGCAGTAGTCTAAACGGGAGAGGACAAAGGAACAAGCTAGCGTTTTGGTAGCATCAGTAGAAAGAAGATGCCGCATGGAACTGATACGCCTAAGTTCACAATATGCGGCCTTACAGACATTGAGCACATCGTAAACAAGTCATAACAAGTGATTTGCACGAAATTGCCAGGAGACTCAGACCTTGACCCTAAACGCGTACCGCCTCCCGAGGTAAGATTAGCTACAATCAAAACAAGATCGCTACTTCTAGAATTTTCGTGAAAAAGAAGACAAACTTCTAGAATACAGAAAACAGATCTACATTATTGACAATGACAATGACAATGACAAATACTTTTATTCAGTGTAGGCTCTCGGCCCAGATCTGCATTATTGAAACACAATAAAACGAATGTAAATTAAACAAGGAAACTTCTCTGTTCCACTCAACTTTCTAAAAAAACAATACAGCTGTTATCTTTCAGCATACAAACAAAAAATAAACAGAACACACAGCCACGCTGGTAACAACTATACACTGTATAGTCTCGTCTCTGTCTTGCTTCTCACATCCACGCTGGTAACAACTATACACTGTATAGTCTCGTCTCTGTCTTGCTTCTCACATCCACGCTGGTAACAACTATACACTGTATAGTCTCGTCTCTGTCTTGCTTCTCACATCCACGCTGGTAACAACTATACACTGTATAGTCTCGTCTCTGTCTTGCTTCTCACATCCACGCTGGTAACAACTATACACTGTATAGTCTCGTCTCTGTCTTGCTTCTCACATCCACGCTGGTAACAACTATACACTGTATAGTCTCGTCTCTGTCTTGCTTCTCACATCCACGCTGGTAACAACTATACACTGTATAGTCTCGTCTCTGTCTTGCTTCTCACATCCACGCTGGTAACAACTATACACTGTATAGTCTCGTCTCTGTCTTGCTTCTCACATCCACGCTGGTAACAACTATACACTGTATAGTCTCGTCCTCTGTCTTGCTTCTCACATCCACGCTGGTAACAACTATACACTGTATAGTCTCGTCTCTGTCTTGCTTCTCACATCCACGCTGGTAACAACTATACACTGTATAGTCTCGTCTCTGTCTTGCTTCTCACATCCACGCTGGTAACAACTATACACTGTATAGTCTCGTCTCTGTCTTGCTTCTCACATCCACGCTGGTAACAACTATACACTTGTATAGTCTCGTCTCTGTCTTGCTTCTCACATCCACGCTGGTAACAACTATACACTGTATAGTCTCGTCTCTGTCTTGCTTCTCACATCCACGCTGGTAACAACTATACACTGTATAGTCTCGTCTCTGTCTTGCTTCTCACATCCACGCTGGTAACAACTATACACTGTATAGTCTCGTCTCTGTCTTGCTTCTCACATCCACGCTGGTAACAACTATACACTGTATAGTCTCGTCTCTGTCTTGCTTCTCACATCCACGCTGGTAACAACTATACACTGTATAGTCTCGTCTCTGTCTTGCTTCTCACATCCACGCTGGTAACAACTATACACTGTATAGTCTCGTCTCTGTCTTGCTTCTCACATCCACGCTGGTAACAACTATACACTGTATAGTCTCGTCTCTGTCTTGCTTCTCACATCCACGCTGGTAACAACTATACACTGTATAGTCTCGTCTCTGTCTTGCTTCTCACATCCACGCTGGTAACAACTATACACTGTATAGTCTCGTCTCTGTCTTGCTTCTCACATCCACGCTGGTAACAACTATACACTGTATAGTCTCGTCTCTGTCTTGCTTCTCACATCCACGCTGGTAACAACTATACACTGTATAGTCTCGTCTCTGTCTTGCTTCTCACATCCACGCTGGTAACAACTATACACTGTATAGTCTCGTCTCTGTCTTGCTTCTCACATCCACGCTGGTAACAACTATACACTGTATAGTCTCGTCTCTGTCTTGCTTCTCACATCCACGCTGGTAACAACTATACACTGTATAGTCTCGTCTCTGTCTTGCTTCTCACATCCACGCTGGTAACAACTATACACTGTATAGTCTCGTCTCTGTCTTGCTTCTCACATCCACGCTGGTAACAACTATACACTGTATAGTCTCGTCTCTGTCTTGCTTCTCACATCCACGCTGGTAACAACTATACACTGTATAGTCTCGTCTCTGTCTTGCGTCTCACATCCACGCTGGTAACAACGATACACTGTATAGGTCTAGTCTCTGTCCTTGCTTGCTCACTATCCACGGCTCGGTAACAACTATACACTGGATAGTCTCGTCTCTGTCTTGCTTCTCACATCCACGCTCGTAACAACTATACACTGTATAGTCTCGTCTCCGTCTTGCTTCTCACATCCACGCTGGTAACAACTATACACTGTATAGTCTCGTCTCTGTCTTGCTTCTCACATCCACGCTCGTAACAACTATACACTGTATAGTCTCGTCTCTGTCTTGCTTCTCACATCCACGCTGGTAAACAACTATACACTGTATAAGTCCTCGTCTCCGTCTTGCTTCTCACATCCACGCTGGTAACAACTATACACTGTATAGTCTCGTCTCTGTCTTGCTTCTCACATCTGTTATCTGCTGTATTGTTCAGTTTCTGTGTCATGGTTTGCACAGGCTCATTGACCTCTGGCCCACGTAGATAGGGACAAACAGATGGGTATCCCAATAAAAAGTACACTGATAAAATGAGAGGACTGTGTGTGGATAATATTAGTCAACTTGCGTCATAAAACAAACACGCCAATCGCCATATCAGCATTCGACTGAGTCAGATGAAGGTGAGAGGGAGGCGTTTCTGTCCGTGTCACGTGATCGTGTCTTGTCTTACAGCTGGTGATGTCCGATGCTGATGCAGGTAAGGCGAAATGTCAATGACTATTAGTATTGTTGGCAGAATTGTAAGTGTTAAAATTATGATATACATACTACGCACAACAAGTCAACAGCCACATTGAGTTGCACGTCCTTTTAACAAACAAGCAAAGGTTTCAGTGATTACATGTATCATGAGAAATCAGTGTGAGGGGCTGTTTCTATGGGAAGTCAGCTTCCACAAGGAATTGCTGTACAGAGTTACTATTCAAAGCTGATGAGACTTTTATTTCCAACATAATTTCTATGACGTATCCGAAGGACAATATCTCTATTATCCCCCTTACGGTAATGGGCAGACATAGGATCTGAATGAGACCAAGATGAACACATTGTAGCAGAGACTATCAAAACACCAACACCAAACATAAGGGTAGGTCATGAGAGGTGTAATAAATGGTATATTATAAGAGGTGTAATAAAGGGTAGGTCATGAGAGGTGTAATAAATGGTATATTATAAGAGTTGTAATGAAGGGTAGGTCATGAGAGGTGTAATAAATGGTATATTATAAGAGTTGTAATGAAGGGTAGGTTATGAGAGGTGTAATAAATGGTATATTATGAGAGGTGTAATGAAGGGTAGGTCATGAGAGGTGTAATAAATGGTATATTATAAGAGGTGTAATGAAGGGTAGGTCATGAGAGGTGTAATAAATGGTAGACTACGTGTGCAGGTGATGGTCATACATCACATAATTACATCAAGAGAAAACAGGAAAAGACAACTGTATCGTGGCAGACATCCAGCTCAGATCTTCAGGTGAAACTGAAGACAAAGGTATCCCTATGGTGCGGTTTGTTTTAAACAGTGATTTTGTGTTTCACGACTGTTTCTTAAAATTATTACCTGGAAAAACAACAACAACATTATTACGATCCTGACAAAATTCGATACAATAATGATGGGTGTGAACTATGTAGGACAAACATTCTCCTAACAAGCAGTGGTGATTTTAACTGAAGCAAACCATAATGTACACATTGCCAGATAACGGTGTAGGAATGATAACAACTTTGGGGCCGGGTAAAATACTTTGGTCATACGGTTATCATACAATTAACGACCTACTTACACAGTGTGTTTGGTTAACAACACATAGAGAGCCTCGTATCCGTGAACACGATAGCGATTAAACCACTGTCAGCTGTACATTAGGTTCGATGAGGATTTTGTCGTTGTCGTTGTTGTTGTTGTTGCTCTCTCTCTCTCTCTCTCTCTTTGTGTGTGTGTGTGTGTGTGTGTGTGTGTGTGTGTGTGTGCGCGCGTGCGTGTGTGTGTGTGTGTGTGTGTGTGTGTGTGTGTGTCTGTGTGTGTGTGTGTGTGTGTGTGTGAGAGAGAGAGAGAGAGAGAGAGAGAGAGAGAGGCCCTAAACAAACACTTGAACCAGTTACAGAGCAATTGCTTTTTAACAGATCGAGCGTCCCTTATCAGGGTTTTTCGACTGTCACCAGTGTTCAGTTTGGTTCACGTGTGTATCAAAGTGGGTCTATTTAATAACCCTCCGTTGCGCGCGCGCGTGTGTGTGTGTGTGTGTGTGTGTGTGTGTGTGTGTGTGGCGAAGGAAACAAACACGACATATCGCTCTCCAATAATAACGAGTTGACTGGTCTAGTCACAGGACTGTATGTAGATATTGTACTTCCTTCATGAAACAAACACGACATATCGCTCTCCAGTAATAACGAGTTGACTGGTCTAGTCACAGGACTGTATGTAGATATTGTCCTTCCTTCTTTAAACAAACGCGACATATCGCTCTCCAGTAATAACGAGTTGACTGGTCTGGTCAGAGCACTCAGAGGACGGTGAATGGGTGTTTGGGAGTTTAACGTCCTTTCCCACCACGAATGAATGATATCAGACGAGGCAACGAGAAAAAGACGAGCACGAATATTAAAGTTTGGCCAACACCGGCTGGTCAAGTGACTGTGATAGATAGACAGATATTGTACTTCCTTCATGAAACAAGCACGACATATTGCTCTCCAGTAATAAAGGGTTGATATGTCGTGCTTGTTTCATAAAGGAAGTACAATATCTACACACAGTCCTGTGTGATCTTTTCAGTATTTCCTGTTACAGATGGAAACTGGTGCTTATGACTGACTTGTATACAAGGCTGCTGTAACTGTGCTTGTGCCATGTCTGTAAACAACTGACCGTCTGTTGTTGTATTATTGTGTACACGGTTTCTGTCTCCATGTTGACACATAAGTACATGCCGACATTGAGCAGAGAGTCTGACCGTGACAATATCCACATCACAACAACTGACAGTTTATCGTCCACACATGAAGAACATGTGTCACCCAAACATGCGTGTCTCGTGGCACACAAATTCAGCAGGAATCCGTCTTAACCACGTGACTCTGTCACTCAGTCTGTAAACGGGTGGGTGGGTGGGTGTTTGGGGGTTTAACGTCCTTTTCCACCACATAGGGTGATATCAAAGA
Organism: Batillaria attramentaria; assembly: GCA_018292915.2. Classification (NCBI taxonomy): domain Eukaryota; kingdom Metazoa; phylum Mollusca; class Gastropoda; family Batillariidae; genus Batillaria; species Batillaria attramentaria. The sequence continues at coordinate 832,923 of JACVVK020000277.1, read as the reverse complement.
CGGGGCAACGATGAAAAAGCCAGCACAAATATTTGGCCCCAGACGGGATCGAACTCACGACCCGAGCATTAGAAGTCCAACGCTCTACCATTCGACCACCCCGGCTCCCCCATGATTGTAAACCTTTATAATTTATCACAGACAGTGCACAACGTCGTCACGTTGTCTGGATCCGTCACACGCCAGCAGCCAAATCGTGACGCCATGACCGGGAAGAGTTCGTGACAAAATGTCGGAAAGACCTCCAGCATCAGATCCTGGACCAGGGAACACTCACCCTGTCACGGTCACCAGCACCACGTCACTCCCAGTCACCACCTCACCAGCAGTTCCCGCCCTTGTCACCACATCAACAGCAGCTATCGCTCCTCTCACCACCTCATCAGTAACTACTACATCAGTCACCACCTCACCAGCTACTACTACATCAGTCACCACCTCAGGCTCAGTGACTACGCAACAGACTTTGGAGAATGAGTGGAGACGCGTGGTGACGTCACTATACCGTGACCTTGACACCCGGACTTACTGTGTACCGCCCTGCATCATGAACCGTGTGCCGTATGATAGAGACACTGTTGCCGGGCAACCGGTCCTGGTGTTGCGACCTTTACCGGGATTTGTCAGTCCTCCGTTTGTCTCACCTTCAGGCAATAGTCGTAGCGCGATGAGACAACACTCATCACATAGTATGTGGACACGGGAAACAGGCCAACACACGTCTCACGTAACACCAGGTCACTCAGCATACAGCATGTGGACACGGGAATACGTCCCCATCACCCAGCCAATCAACATACGACACACGCACCACAGTCTGTGGACCAGAGAGCAGCATCCAGTCGCTCAGCCAATCAACGTGCAAGAAACCGACTCACGTGACGACATCGCCCAACAGCACGTGCTGTACTGTCTCCAGACGCTAGGAGAGCAGCGACAGGAAGCCATGTTTGTGATGTCGTCACTAGACTTCACTCACTACCTGAACAAGCTGGATGCTACCCACGCTGCTCAGTTCCCGCTACCCGGGGATCTTTCCGCCACACAGCGAGAGGGCGACTTTGACGTCATCGTCATACACCGCGAATACGGCGTCCTGCTCGGGGAGATCAAGTCACTCGGTATCCATGACAACAACCCAACAGACAAAGCCGTGGCTGACAAGGTCAGCAAGGCCGTGAAACAGCTGGACAAGTGTGAGCAGGTTGTGAATCACGTGATGAGTGATGTGGCGCCGGGAGTGAGTGTCCGCAAAACGCTGATCCTGCCCTACATCAGCAGGACGCAGCTACAGCACGTGTTGGATGGAGACAGTCAGCTGGCACAGGTGAGAAACTCACTTTGTCTGCACAATTTATCATGATACGTTAGTGTACACAGCGAAGGATGCGACATACCAAGTGCTTGTTTGTTCGTTTTTTGTTTGTTTATGTTTTTTCTTTTCTGTTCATTTCGTAGACTTCAGGATTTGTACACAGTTCTGACGAGCACGCTCCTAATACAGCGTATTACAGAAACACGACTTCCTTTCAAACTGCCGTGTATTAACATGACCGTGAAAGTTTCTATAAATAGACCAGCCAGCCACAGCCTACGCCGGAAAGCAAATAGTGATGTCACTGACACGAGTGCCATTATCAGACCACGTCACACCCCTTCTCCGCACTCTGCACTGGTTGCCTGTGTCCTCTAGAATCCAATATAAGATTTCATCCCTTACGTAAAACTGTGTTACCTCTTCCTGTCCTCCATATCTATCTTCCTTTCTTCAGCTTTACACTCCTTCGAGACTACTTCGTTCTGCTGCCGACACTCGGAAACTCCGTATCCCTCAAGTCAGAACTAATAGGCTAGTCTAATTAGGCTTTTATATAGCGGAAGGTAGAACAAATTTGATCCTAACTTTTTATTATAGAAATCAGTAGAGCACAGGCCCCTAATGCTGTGGTGGTCTCCGTGAATTTTTTCTCCGTCCGCGTCACCGTTAAAAATGACCGTTTATCTTGCCATTTTCACTATATGAGCCCTATAAATGGGCTTTTGAGGGTGTGCACAAAGTATGCGTGTTTGCGGGTACAGAAATGCGCAGAACTCCACTCTAAATACGGTCACTGTTAGACAAGACATGCATTGTTGACATACTGAAATTTTACCCCAATCAGAATGATGCTTCCTGGAAAATTGCGGCCATCAATTTGGCCGTTGATTCAAAGGACCCTGTAAAACGGCGGTATTTGATGCTTGTGCACTTATCAGGTCACTGCAGGTGACATGTATCGCGGAAAACATTTACGATCATTGAACAATTTAGTCAGGAAACGCTTCTTTGGCGTTGTGAAGTTCCCTTGTCACCGCATGTGCAGGTACGAATGAAATATGATATCCAAGTGAGCACGTTTTTCGGTAGCGATATTTTGGGGGTGTACTTACTAAAGTAGTTGCTGCGTTGTGAGTAGTGAACGGTTTTTCTCAAAGAGCAGTGCACACTCAAGAATAGTATCCCAGTTGTGTCATATCAAAAGTTCATTGAAATCGCTTTTGTACTTTTGTCACAAACAGCCAACGAAAGTGCAACCTGTTTCATAATGGCTGAATATGCGTAATGATGGGAGTAGGGACACATGATTGGTTGCTGTGATAAGGTGTATCCGCGAAAACAAGTATAATATGATGGAAATATTCGGGCACATGCTCGGTGTTTCAGAATTATCTTCCAAAACTTGTATGAGAGATTTATTTCTTATAGATGGCCGTTAATTGAAGCTATCAGTTCCCTATATGGGCTGAAAGCGGTGCTTACCAAAGAGCCTGCCATAATTGCTACACTTGATGCAATTTCTTTTTCTACATTTGTCTTGGTGGAAAAGACAATGACTAGTCGTATGAAGAAAGATCCGTGAATCTAAACAAGCACGTCTTCTTTACAGCGGTATTTATTTTTACCCATTTTTTCCATTTCCTTCATTACATGCTGCGTGGGGGGTAGGTTTATATTTTGCTGCTAGCAGCCACCAGTTTTAACTTGTCATTGTTTTACATATTGGAAAAAGTAGAGTGATTCCAGGAGAAGGAAAACGTGCATCACACACCAAATTTCATGAACTCTTCACTGCTTGAAATAGGTGACTTAAATTACCTTTTTCTAATTAAACAGAGCATTAACTGCTACGGGGGTAGGTTACCAAGTAGCCAGATATGACGACCACAGTGTACACAGCGTTTTTTGTTATTGACCAACTTTTAGAGGAGAGGCTTGGCACTTACGTGTTACTAGCCCATCCACTATGTCCCTTTGGCTGTGAGGGGTAATGAGGGGAATCCATATTGTGGTTGGGTTCAAAAATTGACTATACACAGCAAAGATTACAAATGACGCCGCTGCAGCAGGTATTGTGCACACACTTCAAGTTTGACTACTGGATATGTTAGGCCAGACACCCTGCGGTGGTCCAACGAAATGACAGTAGATTTGCCTGTAGCAGCTCTCAGTTATCAAATCTTCCTTTTTCCATACAGACGCCAATTCTCTTACTGATGGGGACCGGGATGATATATTACGCTGCTGCAGCTGCTACGCTTGACAGATCATTTGCAGACGCACATCATGCTGTAGAGAAATGGTCCAGCATCCCTAAAATACTATTACAAGTATACCTTTTTGCCTCAAATTCTAACGCACTCAGAAAATATCGGACATTTTCATTAATTCCTGTTTTGAGGTACAGGTACAGAAATTAGACAAACTTAATATGAAACTTCCAGTAAAATAATATCACACAAATGCAAATAAAAAACAATAGACACAAAAGCAAATCTGTGAAATCTCTTTTATTTTCAACGTGTTTTTCCTTGGGAACAAACGCCGTTATGTTGCCTTTTTTTTGGACATTCACAAATTTACAAATGAAAATTACTGGCATACATTACTGGCAAAATGTGATGGAGAGTATGTAGAACACAACATCAAGTCTACAGTAGTAAGTGGCTGAATTCATTTCAAGTGTTATGAGGTATGTTAATCACACAGCAAACATGTTTACAAGGTCAAGGTCATCGGTTCGTCTGTTTACTCCCAAACATTTTATTTCATCGCTGTGTTAGAATAAGCAAAAGAACAAGCAGTCACAAGCACCAGGCAAAAGAAAATTAACACAAACGATGTTTGTATGAGAAGATTTCTTGTGGACAACTTTGGTGACCTTGACCTTGGGAGTAAAGGTCATAGAGACTGGGTGAAAATTTTGTAAATACAACTTTTGGCATAACATTTGCCTAATATGCATTGATAAGAATGCCTTTCTGGTGACCTCTAGTAAAGGTCAAGGTCACGCTTGAGTTATGAAGATTTTGCAGTCATATTTGTATTCTGAGGATGCTGTGAACTCACCAAACCACGGGGACAAAAGTTAGCAGCACCAAAATGCTTATTCTGAGCGATGAAGTAAAATGTTTTGGAGTAAACAGACAAACCAATGACCTTGACCTTGAAACATGTTTGCCGTGTGATTAACATACCTCATAACACTTGAAACGAATTCAGCCACATACTACTATAGACTTGAGGTTGTGCTCTACATAATTTCCATTGCATTGTGCTAGTACTGAACTAGCAGCCATTATTAAACAGACTGCACTTTCGTTGGCTGTTTGTGACAAAAGTACAAAAGCGATTTTGATGAACTTTTGACATGACACAACTGGGATACTATTCTTGGGTGTGCACTGCTCTTTGAGAAAAACCGTTCACTACTCACAACGCAGCAACTACTTTAGTAAGTACACCCCCAAAATATCGCTACCGAAAAACGTGCTCACTTGGATATCATATTTCATTCGTACCTGCACATGCGGTGACAAGGGAACTTCACAACACCAAAGAAGGCTTTCCTGACTAAATTGTTCAATGATCGTAAATGTTTTCCGCGATACATGTCACCTGCAGTGACCTGCCAAGTGCACAAGCACCAAATACCGCCGTTTTACAGGGTCCTTTGAAACAACGGCCAAATTAATGGCCGCAATTTTTCAGGAAGCATCACTCTGATTGGGGTAAAATTTCAGTATGTCAACAATGCATGTCTTGTCTAACAGTAACCGTATTTAGAGTGGAGTTCTGCGCATTTCTGTACCAGCAAACGCGCATACTTTGTGCACACCCTCAAAAGCCCATTTATAGGGCTCATATAGTGAAAATGGCAAGATAAACGGTCGTTTTTAACGGTGACGCGGACGGAGGAAAAATTCACGGAGACCACCACAGCATTAGGGGCCTGTGTTCTTCTGAAATCTGTAATAAAAAGTTAGGATCAAATTTGTTCTACCTTGTTCAGCAATTTTCCTAGCCTATAAGACCTTCGGTCAGCGTAGTTTTTCATACCAGGGTCCGACTTGCTGGAATGATCTCCCAGCATCAATCAGATATGCAGACACAAAACCATCCTTCAAGCAAAATCTGAAAACCCATCTCTTCACTGCCCCTAACCAATAGCTGTCGCCACATCATCATCTTGCTCTGTGTGTGTGTGTGTGTGTGTGTGTGTGTGTGTGTGTGTGTGTGTGTGTGTGTGCGTGTGTGTGTGTGTGTGTGTGTGTGCCGGGGGCAGCGGAGACCGTGTATGATGCTGCACATTATGTGTTTGTGGTTAACTGTATGTGTGAAGGAATGTTGCGTGTGTTTCCGTTTCTGTGTGAGTGAGTGCGTGTTGACTATAAGGTGTCCTGAGCTCCTGGGACTGATGGCGTCCCTGAAATACCCATATTATTATTATTATTTATTATCTTGTCAAATGTAAAATGCACGGGTTAAGTGCATTCGCTCAAGAATTTTTCCTTCTCGTACATGACACCGTTCATTCGGGCTGATCGCCGGGCGTTCTCTCCGGGTACTCCGGCTCCCCTTCCCCCCCCCCCCCCCCGCCCTCTGCTTTGGAAATATTCAGCACACAAAATTTGAAAATAAATGCAATTCAAAATTTCCAAACTTAATTTGCTGAGCTGTCCCTTCGCACCACGTGATTGTAATGTGTTCATGTCCAGTGTGTGAGAGAATGCGTGTGATTCACATGAGCGTGTTGGGCTCAGTTCGCGGCGCTTTCAGCCGATTTAAGAAACTGAGTAAAGCTCCTATACAATACTCAATTATTATTATTATTATTATTAATCTTTTTATTATCATTATTATTGTTTATCATTATTATTATTATTATTAATTTTATTATCATTATTACGTTTTGACCCCATCACCCGGTCAGCCATTTGCTTTTGAGCGTAAACTGTCACGTGACGATGAATACGCTCCCTTTTTCAGCGGGTGTGTGGGTGTGTGGGTGCTCCAGACGTGAGAGCGGCCGTGGCGCTGTGTGTGTGTAGTGACGTCATGTCTGACCGCACCACGCCCTGGCACGTGGACGCCGCTGTACTCGGGAAACTGGACAGTTGGTGGACACAGCGCATGGCGTGTAGAACGGACCCCACAATGTCACGTGATCTGTATCAAACACTTGTCAGCAGGTGAGGAAGTCTATCATACAATATTCCAGGCGTTAGTTGGTTTGTGGTGAAGCAGGAAACTTGAAGTGAGTTGACTGTACAAAGTATAGACATGCTTCACTACAGCAGGTGAGGAAGTCTATCATACAGTATTCCAGGCGTTAGTTGGTTTGTGCTGAAGCAGGAAACTTGAAGTGAGTTGACTGTACAAAGTATAGACATGCTTCACTACAGCAGGTGAGGAAGTCTATCATACAATATTCCAGGCGTTAGTTGGTTTGTGCTGAAGCAGGAAACTTGAAGTGAGTTGACTGTACAAAGTATAGACATGCTTCACTACAGATTACTGTCATTGTACAGTTACACACATTGTAGTGGACTTTGTCCACACGGACACAAGCCTGTCAGTGCGCAGTGCTTCATACAACGATGATGATGATGATGATGAGTGGGTGGGTGGGTGTTTGGGGGTTTAACGTCCTTTTCCACCACGTAAGGATGATAGCAAAGACGGGGCAACGATGAAAAAGCCAGCACAAACATTTGTCCCCAGCCGGGATACGAACTCACGACCCGAGCATTAGAAGTCCAACACTCTACCATTCGGCCACCCCGGCTCCCTGATGATGACGACGATGACGACGACGACGACGACTATGATAATGATGATGATGATAATGATTATAATTATTTTTCATCTGAAAAAATGATAATGTTCCTTCCTATAGGGGGAGCCGGGGTGGTCGAATGGTAGAGCGTTGGTCTTCTAATGCTCGGGTCGTGAGTTCGATCCCGGCTGGGGCCAAATATTTCTGCTGGCTTTTTCATCGTTGCCCCGTCTTTGATATCACCCTATGTGGTGGAAAAGGACGTTAAACCCCCAAACACCCACCCACCCTCCTTCGTATAGTTTTTTTTCTCGGTGTAAACATTTACCATAAATATTTCATTTTCCAGTTAGATAGCAAACAAACTGTGCACAATTTAAATGTTGACATTTTTTTAAAACTGAAAACAACATGTTGTAGAGATCGCGAAAAGTCACTGCATTTCGATGGAAATTTCTAGACCATCCCAGAACATGCGAGTGCAGTAACGTCAGTAGATTACGTAACCTCGGAAAGATTCCGTACTTGCCAGTATGTTACAGAATGTTCTAGATCTGACCTGTTAGTATATAAGCAGCACTGCACAGCGTTCTGGGTTCTTCCTCTTTCATGAGTTTGTTCTTGCGCATCTTCTGTTAATAAAGTATTGGAGTTCCAGCCTGTTGTATCCCGTGTCTTCTCTGCGAGTGCACCGAGAGAGCGACATAGCAGGAGAAAAATACAACTGTATTGTGTCGATACGGCGAGTGACATATTAGTGTGCAACGCTTAATAATAATAATAAGTAGTAGTAGTAGTAGTATTAGCAGTAGTAGTAGTAGTAGTAAAAGTAGTAGTAGTAGTAAAAGTAGTAGTAGTAGTAGTAGTAGTTTCGTTGTTGTTGTTGTTTGTTGTTACTATGCATCATTATCTTATACATGTACAGTATAGTTGTCGTTATTAACATTCTATCAAAAGTTTCATTTTTCTTTCACTGAACAAACATACCGTAAACAATTGAAAGAATAATAATTCAACAACAACAACAACTTGTGTACCTGTTCTGTATGTTGACAGGTTTGTGGGCCCGGCAACAACAGTCCGTGTTCACTGCGTCATCCCTCCGCGCGTGGAGGTGCGGACACTGGGGGAGGCCGTGTCAGAACTCGGCCGGCGACTTGCGCTTCTCGTCCTCACCCCCGGGCAGCTCGACCTGCTCACCAGATCACCAGCACACGTCTGTCTGACCGGCCCCCCGGGCACCGGCAAGACTGTAGTGCTGGTCGTGAAGGGGCTGGTCGGGGCGCGTCAGGGACATCCTGTGGTTATACTCAGTGTCTGGCATCTCAGCCTTGCGGCGTCATGCCTGATAGAGCAGCAGCTGGTGATGACCCTGCAGGCAGACCCCACAACACAACAAGCGGCCGCCGCCGTGCACTTCCTGCACTATGACCTGTTGCGCCGGCCTGGAGATGTGGAGGTGGCGCTTCAGACACTTCAGTCACTGGTGCCGACAACACGGGGACAACAGCTTCACGTGCTGATAGACGAGGCCAACTTTACATCTAGGTAGGTGACTACAGTACTGCACGTGTAGGTGTGACAGGTGACAAGGTGAAATGTCACGCTACACTTGTGTTTGCCATACCGTGACAGGGACGCTACGTGGACGTGACAAAACATGAATCATTATTGATCAAGTCTTTTTCACAAACAAGACGATGACCTAGTGTTTATTGATGGAGTGATAGTGGCGTCGTCATGACAACAGCCTGTTCCTGCAGCACGTGCTGCTTTCTCAACAAAACTTGGTGACAGTCTCCGGATAAATGTTGTTGCTAATTTCACATACTCTTTTACACCTGCCTGTAAAACCTGTGTGCGAGCGATCATGATGCATGTTGGCCGGTGTGGTGAGCTGGATTTCTATGTTAATTGTCTCGTTTCATGCCCCCCCCCCGCCCCCCAACGGGGTTTTGAAATAAACACTTTCACTTGACTTTGACTTGACTTGATAATCCTGGCGAGCCGGGATAGCCAAATGGTAGAGCGTGGGACTTGACATGCTCGGGTCGTGAGTTCCAATCCCGGCTGTGCGGCCTTTTTGTCGCCTTTGATATCAGCCATACGTAGTGGAAAAGGACGTTAAACTACCAAACACCCCCCATCCCTCCATCCTGTGATAATCTTGAATGTGTTGCTGTGTAAAGAACGACAACTGTGGTACGACCTTGGAGACGCACACAAGCTGGTTCTCTCCCTTAGTGCATTTTCCCTGTTATCTCCATGCTCATCCGAGCGGTAACTCAAGTATTACAATAGTGGTTACGTTATTCTGGTAATCAGCTCTTTATGTTTTCAAAACTCTTTCAATGTCTTCCATGGAGGCACAATAATTATGTTGTTTTCTGTAGAGTCAAAACACCATATCGTGTACCTATACGTGAAGTGAGTACGAGCTCACCAAGCCTACCATACCAAATTTTTGGAGCTCCGGCTGAAATTTCACAAAAGTGCCTATAATTGTGGATTATTACAATTGTTCTCCCCGATTTTGGTACTGCTGTGTTCTGGAAGTGACACTGATCAGAGTGGTGTGAAATTTATTGCCAGGAGGTGTTTTATCGCCGAGTTGTGACTGCCTCAAACTTTCAGCGCTACAGTGAATACCCACCATAGCAGGGAGAAATCGCCTGGTGAACACTGCCTCAGCTGTTTATCCAGTGACCGCTGCCAGTGCATGTGTACTGTGGGACGACTGCCTGTGACTGTATCTGGCGTTACTGACTCGCTACATCGGACACTATGTCGGAAAGCAGCGGCAACTCTGTGTCCGCGACGGTCCTCGCTACGACGACACCAACAGCTGGTGCTACTCTGGCCGACATTGAGAGGATTATCCAGCGAAGCATCGATGGACAGACACGGGCGATCAACTCTCGACTAGACGTTCTGAGAGCTGAAGTAAGTGGTGTGGTCGAATCGGTACAGGCTATCGCAAATGACATTTTAGACTTGAAGGGCAGAACACAGTCTCTCGAGACTACATGTACCAAGATAGCTGAGAAACATGACGATCTTGCTGAATCTGTGGACGATCTTCAGGAAGATCTTCGTGAGCTTCAGGCTCGTTACGAGGAAGAGATTGACAAACTGGAGGCGTTTTCTCGCCGTGACAATTTGAGGTTCTTTGGTGTGCCTGAGACCCCTGGCGAGACTTTCGATTCGTGTGCAGAAAAGGTGGTGCAGTGTCTGCAAGGGACTGTGCCGAACAAGACTTGGAGTGTCGACGACGTGGTGCGGGCACACCGATTGGGAAAACCGAAAGCCAGTTTTGCTGCTGCGGCAGCCAGCCGTGACTCCAAGCCCCGCCCCATAATTGTCAAGTTTACACGGTGGCGAGACAAGATGGCCATTCTGACGAAAGGCCGCCCCGCTCTTAAACAGAAAGGGATCGGTGTGTCCGGCGATCTGACGGCCCGTCAACGCGAGAAAATCCAGCAGAAGCGCGACCAAGGGTTCCATGCCTACTACAAGGGCAACGAACTGGTGGTAGCCGGCCCCCTACGACAACGGAACGCCAGCGACACCGACAACTTCGGCCGCCGCCGCGAGCATCGAAGCGGAACGAGTGGCAGCGGTAGCCAGCCCCCACACACCCCAACTACACACCGCACTGACCTTGACCGTGACGACAGTGCAGCACGTGATACGCTCTCCGTCCCCTCCCCCACCCTCCGAAGCGCCGCAGACGTCAGACCCAGTCACCGCGCACCCCGGCCGACGACGAGATGACCGGTGATGACGCGTGAGACGCCGGCCAAGCCCCGAGTCCAGCTGCACGTGACATGTCAGTGTGTGACACGCGTGTAGTCGGTAAAGAGTCCCAGCACTCACTCACTATCCTCTCTTGGAATATTGACGGTCTTTCGACCAAACTTAGTGATCCGGACTTCATACGGTATGTAAATAGCTTTGACATTGTGTGTTTAGTAGAAACATTCTTGTGTAGTAATTTCACTCCCCCAAACAGTTTGTCTGACTTCACCTGCTTCTCTGCCCCTGCTGTCAGACTGTCCCGTTTTGGCAGAAGCTCAGGAGGCGTAGTAGTGCTTGTCAAGAACTCATTTGCAAATCGCGTTGCCAAGGTAGATGTTGTCTGTGACCAGGTTGTTGTTCTCCGTTTTGACAAATCTGTGTTTGGAACTGACAAAGACGTTATTTATGTCGGCTGCTATGTCCCCCCATCCGACTCCACGTTCTACAGAGATTTGGATCACAACTGTCACATACAGGAAGTAGAACAGTGCTTAGTCCGTGTCCTTGAACAGTTCAATGATGTGTATTTCTTGCTCTGCGGGGACTTCAACAGCCGAACTGCAGATATGCAACCAAACTCTGAACTGTTTATGGTGGACCCTGAAGTGTCACTTTCACACGATGTTGATTGGTTTCTTAAAAACAGACAGTCTGATGACCCAGTTGTTAACTCCTTTGGCAAACAATTGCTAGTCTTGTGTGCATGTTTTGAATTTCTCATCTTAAATGGCCTTTGCACCCCAGTAACTTCCAAGCAACTTACTTACATTTCCTCCACTGGTACAAGTATAAATGATTACTGTATTGCTTCTAATGACTTGCTACCCAAGTGTCATTCACTGCGTGTTGCAGACAGAGTTGAGTCCGTTCACATGCCACTAGAACTACAAATAGCAGTCTGTTACTACTCAGATTCTGCAAGCGCAGATAACTTTGAACCTTATGTTCAACCCGAAAAGTTTGTCTGGGATCCAGAGAAAATTCACATCATCAATGAAAATCTCTCTTCCACTGTTTTTCACACTCGCCTTGCAGTTGCTGCTGAACAGATTGCCGTCTCTTTAGATAGTTCACTTAAAATGTTTACGGATGCTGTTAAAGATGTAGCCAGTTGTATGTTAAAGCAGCCTACATCTAGATTTACAAATCATTCTGTGAATATGAAGGTGAGTCACCCATGGTATGATAAGGAATGTGCAGAGATGAAGAAAAACACACGTAAAGCCTTAAAGTTGTTTAATCGTACAAAAACTGCAGCAGACAGAGATACATATGTGCAGACAAGAAAGATGTATAAAAACCTTCTTAAAAGCAAAGAAAGTAAGTACAAAACCGACTGTGTAGATCGTATTGTTGGCAGTCGAGGGAATTCGCAAGCATTTTGGAAAGAAATAAATCGATGGAGACGCAAATCACATGTTAAAAATGACATCACAAAGGAGGAATGGTTTGATCACTTTTCCACTATATTAAATGAGTCTGCTGACCAGCAGAATAGTGATATTCCTCATACAGGTGAAGATGTAGACACTGACATAATTTTTCATGAACTTGATGCTGACATCACTGAAAATGAAGTGTCTGATGCTATTCGACATGCAAAAACTGGTAAAGCCCCCGGCCCCGACTGTGTAATAAATGAAATTCTAAAATCAGCAGCTGCTATAATAACACCTTTCCTGACTAGGTATTTCAATGCACTGTTCACAAAAGGGGTCTTCCCACAGGAATGGTGTAAGGCAATTATACTTCCACTGCATAAGAAAGGTAATAAAAATAACCCTGACAATTATCGTGGTATAGCCCTCCTCAGTTGTGTCAGTAAATTATATACTCATATCCTGAATAAAAGGTTGGCATCCTGGGCTGACAGTCACAATATTTTGTCTGAAACTCAGGCTGGATTCAGGAAAACATACACCACCACAGACCATATATTTACACTTTTTGCACTCGTACAAAAACACCTCCTACAAAATAAAAAGGTCTACGTTGCTTTTGTTGATTTTCGTAAAGCCTTCGACACCGTAAAAAGGCACATACTTTGGAATCTTTTGCTCAAATTAGGGGTCCGTGGTAAGATGCTCTCGGCTCTGAAATCTATGTACAGTTCGGTGTTGTTTTGCGTACGTGACAGGTCCACGTGTACTGACTACTTTCAGTGTTTCCAGGGACTTAAGCAGGGTTGTTTAGCCTCTCCTACACTTTTTTCCTTCTTAATCAATGAGCTGGCCTCATTTATTAGTCAGCAGGGTAAACATGGGTTTCAGCTTACACCAGGTGCCATTGAATTGTTTCTATTAATGTTTGCGGACGACATTGCGTTACTTTCCGCCACACCGAATGGTCTCCAAACACAACTCAATAATTTGTATACAGTGTCTCAAAAGCTGGGTTTGTGTGTAAATTTGAATAAGACAAAAGTCATTGTATTTAGAAATGGTGGTTGCCTTTCTAAGCATGAAAAGTGGAAATACGGTAATGAACGTATAGAAGTAGTAAGTTCGTACAAGTATTTAGGTCTAGATTTTACTACCCGCCTGAGTCTGAATAGATCTGTACAAGATATTGCCACAAAGGCAAAGAAATGTTGCATTGATATTTTTAGAACCCTCTGGAGAGTAAATTGTAATAATGTTGATGTCTTTTTCAAGCTATTCGACGCTCAGGTTTCACCCATATTACTGTACGGGTCTGAGATATGGGGTACTGACGAATGTGTTGAGATTGAGAAGGTACACCTCTTTGCTTGTAAGCGCCTACTGAATGTTGGTTTACGCACACCTAATCAAATGGTATACGGTGAACTCGGCCGTTATCCGCTGTATGTAACTGCTTCTGTCAGGTGCATTTCTTTCTGGCTACGACTATGTTCTTTGCCCGAGGGTAGATTTTCTAAAATGGCGTACCAAATGCTGAAAGATATGGACGAGAAGGGCAAAGTAACATGGGTGACAAAAGTAAAGGCATTGCTATGCCGTAACGGGTTTGCCTACGTTTGGATGGCACAAAGCGTGGGAAACAAGAACGCGTTTTTACGAGTTTTCAGGCAACGAATGGTTGATTGTTTTAAACAGAACTGGTCGTCCAAAATTTCAGGCAGTGTACGCTTCGAATTATATTGCAGCTTCAAGAGTTTGCTCGAAAGAGAAAAGTATCTCGATATTGTTACGGCATACTACATCAGAAATATGTTCACCAAATTCCGCCTTGGTATTACCGATTTGAAATGTCACAAGCTCAGGTATCAAACATCCAATCCACTGGCAAAACTATGTCCACACTGTGGCAATGCTCCAGAAGACGAGTTGCATTTTTTCTTTGATTGTACCCTGTATGCCGACTTGCGAACTCGGTACTTGTCCCAGTTCGACTTGTCAATGTTCAGAACAAGAAAACTGTCCATTCTAAACACTTCCGATTCGTCACATGTATCTCAACTCGCAAAGTATGTGTTTTTCGCTCTCAAGATGCGAAACAGTATCTTTGATACGGCCCCCTAGATCGTGTCTCTGCCACGTGCAGACTGGCCTGCTAGTTGTGTCACTACCCGTAACACGGGCTTTTGGCCTATATTTAGAATACCGCTCACGTATAAGCTTACAGCGCGAGTTTTGCTCACGCTCCATGTACTGTAATTCCGACCGTCTCTTGCTCTTTGCAGCAACACCTGAGTGTGTGTGTGTGTGTGTGTGTGTGTGTGTGTGTGTGTACACAATGATGTCTGTTATTAGTGTTAACGGTATTCCCTTTTTTCGCTCCAAATATCTGTTATCATATGCTCACTCCATTGCGATGGACAAATGTCTGTGCAATAAAATCATCTGAGTCTGAGTCTGAGTATACGTGATGCTATCTACATCAGTCGTGACACGTGATCACTGACGTCATGATTTGTATTTTCCCTGTAATATGAAACGAGTATCGATGATTGGCTCCTTTCAGTGATCGACTGACCAGACAACTGTATCCCTAGACTCCAGAGTGCAGTCCCTTTTCGGCGGGGCGTGAAAATGTGACTGCTTACACCCAGCGCCATTTTCAAAAATGGCGAATTTTTTTTTTAGAAAAGCGAAGACTTGTGTGTCATATGAATCGATTTGAAACGAAGTCTTGAATATCCGACCACTTTTGGTTTGGGCAAAATCTTTGCCAGCGGACAATTATTGTTGCGCTTTGATGGCACTGTTTACGTGGTACACTGATCCAACAGGATGTGAGTAAACGGCAAGGGGGTTGCACTCTGACAGGCAAAGGTGTTGCACTCTACAGGCAAGTATTATTGCACGGTGCAGACGATCACGTACCTGCCTTATGGTGGAATAAGAGACGATTACAAAAGCATACACACCCGTGCTCTAGGACTCAATGTAATATACGAGGGTTGTTCAATGGGAATTGGAAACAGCTATGTAACTCTGGTTTTACACATAGCTCCAACTTCTTATCTTCACATCCCCTGGAAGTATTCCCCCTTGATCCGTACACACTTTTCCAGCCTTCTGCGCCACGCAAAAAGCGCCCACTGGTAGTCCTCCTTGGGTTTGGCATCGAGCTGTGATTTTACTGCTTTTGCGAGGTCCTGTACACGGTCAAACTTCTGGCCAACGAGTCTCTCTTTCAGGATAGGGAAAAGCCAGAAGTCGCATGGTGCAAGGTCTGGACTGTAGGGTGGGTGGTCCAAACTCTGGATTCCTCGGTCAGATAGAAAGGTCGTGGTGACCTTGGCTTTGTGGGCAGCTGCATTATCATGCAGAAGCAAGGTTCTTGAGGTGCCAACGGTTGGGCGCTGATTGCACACTTCCTTGACAACTTTGGGAAGCACAACTCCTGTGTAGTATGTTGCATTGATTGTTGTCTTCTCAGGCAGAATATCGATTGCCACAGTTCCTTGTGCATTAAAAAAAATGGAAAAAAGTCGCTTCCGGCTTTGAAAACCTTGTCTCAACACAACTGGTCGATCGCCATCAGGACCCACCCACGCCCTGTTGCAACGCTTGTTGGGGATGCCATAAAACCAAAACCATGTTTCATCACCAGTGACTATATCACACAGCCGTTTTGGTCCATTCGGTTCAAAGTCATTCAACAACTGACGCGAACATTCAACTCGCCGTTTCTTCTGATCTTCACTTAAGAGATGAGGTACCCATCGGGCAGCCAGTTTTCGCATGTGAAGATCTTCATGTAAGATGTTGTGAATGGTACCAACAGAGACGCCAGATGCCTCGCTCAATTCTCTGATAGTTGAATGTTGATCTTCATCAACCAGTCTCTCTACAAGGGCAATGTTTTGCTCGTTCCGAGCTGGAAAAGGTCGTGCTGGACCCATACCTGGCTTACTGCTCGATTCCTCAGCTTGAAATGCTTGAATCCATTTGTACATTGTGCTATATGAAACACAATTGGCCCCATAGACTGCCTGTAAATCATCGTGGATTTTCTTCGGTTTGTCTCCGAGCTTCAGCCTTGTGAAAATGTAGAAACGGTATTGCTCCTTCGTGCCCTCCATATTTTTCAGGCTCAGCTGTTTCGTACACTTTTTTAATGACGTCATACTCTTAAATGCGTCTTCGCATCGGATTTCTTTTTTGCATGTGAATAAAGGAAAGGCTGAATTTTTTGTGGTATAAATATATTTTCTGTATCTTGCTTAAAAGTCACGTTACATGCCATTTTCCAATTCTCGTTGAACAACCTTCGTAGATCTGTCCATTCAGACAGAGACATGTTATGTATGTCTCTGATTCAGAAACACGTCTACTTTCACTCTGAAGACGGCCTGCCATCACTTGCGCCATTGAGGATCCCTCTGGGTTCAAAGCTGGTCAAGGATGACACAGTGCGCGACCTTGTGTTTGAGAGCACCGAGACAATTTAGGCCCGTCACGGTAGCGCAGTGAGCGCCATTTCCCCACCGTGCACAGAGGTACTTTCCACTGAAAGACTTTGTTCCCCAGAGAGTGCTGTATCCCATCAACACTAGACATGGGACACAATCGGCGTTGTAAACACAACATGATTTATCTCCCCTCTCGTAATGCTTGTTACTCGTACGTGTTATTTGGGAAGTGCTGTCTACTGCTGGTAATGTACATAACAATAATGTACAGTTCCACACAAACAGCAGACGACAGTGTTCCATACAAGTGTCATGGTTCCCTCCCCATTCTCTGTAACAGGAAAGTCGGCCCGGCCACACAGAGACTGGTGAGAGAACTGCTGGCAGCCTGTGGACCGCGCCTCTCTCTCTGGGCCGCTAGTGTGGGCAACACCAACATCCCTACAGAACTACAGGCCGAGCCGCTCACGGTGCCCCTAAGATCATGTCCGGCTGTTGTTAGAGAAGTGGCGAGAGCAGTCAGCAGGTTTAGTCAGATGCACAACTACAGTGATAGCGGCACGCCTTCCCCCAGTGACGGGCCCCGGGTCATCCGCTTACGTCATGAAGGCGGGGGCCACACCGGACGATGGCCCGTGGAGTGCTGGAGATGTGGAGCGATAGTGGCGCGAGTGTTGACGGAGGACCTCCATGTGGGTGTGACGGGTGTGTGTCTGTTGTGGGTATCCTTTTATGTATCATCATCATCAACAACCACAAAAACAGCGACAGCAATCTAACATTGAAATCTACGTGCGGACAGTCGAACATGTCGGGTAATGTTTGCGTCAACAACAACAGCGACAACAACAACAACAACAACAACAACAGATCGTGGCATTAATATTTATATCCAAACACTTAATAATTAAAATATACTGACGTCCAAAAGAAACGCAAAAAACTGTCTAGTTTTATTTATTGCATAATGAAAAAATCGTAACAAAATTCAAATTTCATTAATAATGTCCAATTTTTTGTACAGCAAAACACTGACGTATTGTCTATAACACAGTAAGGTTGCGGAGACGATGCGCCATTTACGCTTAACAGAACAGTCAATAGCGAGTATGACCCCCATTAGCATCGATGACGGCCTGGCAGCGGCGGGTCATTGAGCGGACCAACGTGTTGCTGGCTGCCCTGGGAATGTTGGCCCAAGCCTGCCGGACGGCCCGATCAAGTTCAGCGACAGTTGTGGGCCTTGGGACCACCCTATTGAGCTGTGTCTGGAGCAAATCCCAAAATTGCTCAATAGGGTTCATGTCAGGAGATAACGCTGGCCAAGGCATCACCTGGATCCCCGAGCGCTGCAGGAGGTCCTGGGTAGCCCTGGCAGTGTGGGGGCGCGCGTTGTCGTGCTGGAAAACCCAGTTCCCGTGGGCCTGAAAAAAGGGCAACATGAGGGTGCAGAACCTGGTCCATGTACCGCTGCGCTGTGATGCCGTTGCCGCGTCCAGGACCCAGGACTTGGAAGATGACGGGTCCCAGCACCTGGTTGTGGCCGATGGCGCCCCACAACATGAGGCTGGGCCCGCCCCAGGCGTTGTTTTCCACGACACAGTTGTCAGCATAGCGGTCACCTCTTCTTCTCCATACCCGAACACGCTCGTCGGCATGGTCAATGCAGAAACGGCTTTCATCGCTGAAAAGCACGTTCTGCCAGCGAACATTGTTCCAGTTGGGGTGGCCTTGCGCCCACTGCAGGCGTGCCTGTCTATGGCGCACGGTGAGGACGGGTCCCCTGGCTGGACGGCAGTTCCTCAGCCCCCTGGAGCGCAGTCGCCGGCTAGCCGTTTGCCTAGAAATGGGTGCCTGGTGTGTCCCTATAACAGTTCTGGCTGTTTCTGCACCTGTTCTGGAGGGATCTTGAGCATGGATGCGGAAAATGTGGCGATCTTGCCTTGGCGTGGTCACTCGAGGTCTGCCGCTCCGCTGGGCATCAGCAGTAGCGCCAGTTGTCACGAACCGATGCTGAAGACGATAAATGGTGGAAATGTGGTATTGGAAAGTCGCAGCCACGGCTTCTGGCGTGTCCCCAGACTGCAGACGTCCAATGGCCCTCTCGCGTTGTGCAGAAGTGAGTCGTGGCATCGTGATAGCGTCGAATGAGGGACTGATGAAACCTGTATCTTTGTGCCCTTTTTATCCCCTAGTGACAGTGAACACTACTCACTGCTCAGCTTTTGTGCTTTGCTTGCACATGCGGCTGAACTGCACACGAAATGTGTCACAGCTAACTCGGGCTTCACGTGGACTGCAAGTGCGCTGATGCGGTAAAATTCACAGAACGCTTCCCCCAAACATCGGTCTTGATATACTGGGTTCCAAAAATAACGCAACTTTTGTTAATACCAGAAAAAAAATGAATTGAAAGATGAAAGATATTTTTCGCGTTTCTTTTGGACGTCAGTATATAAAACAGCTTCGCTCCCCTTATCAAGTTTAAGCCTTCCATCCCTTTCTCGCCCAAAGAGTAGACAAGACAACCAACCAAGTAAACAACCCCCCCCCTCCTCCTTTCCTCTGAATAAAATAAGAAATCTTCATTACTCACTGTACATGTTCATCATACGTGGACCCACAACATCATTCCGTCTTCTGACCGTGCACAGTGAGTAAGGTTGATACGAGTCATGCACGTGCATATCACGTGATCAGCACGTGTTTTGTGTGTTGTTGTCTGACGGCAGGTGCCAACATCAACCCCACCAGTGTCGGCACAACCACCAGTCCCCCGTGTCTCCAGTACCGTGACGTCATCGTGGTGACGCGTAGTGACGAGCTTCGTGAGGAGACGAGAGACGTCAGAGGTCAGGTGACGTCACAAGCCAGTGGTGTGGTGCGCGGTCTTCGCTCTGCCGGCCTCCCGGTGGGAGTTCTTGGATGGTGGAGAGACGGTGTGGCGAGGTGGGAGAGAGGCGTGTGTGACGTGGCGCTGGCTGACAGTGACAGAGTGACGGTGGCATTATCGGGAAGTGTACACGGCCTAGAACGTCGTATCGTGGTGTGGTTGCCGGGCAGGGCGCAGGAAGATGATAATAACGGGTACACTGACGATGATGTGGAGGCGCTGGACAGACTGCACTTGATGTCCCGCTGTAGCACCCAGCTGGTGATAGTTGATGTCCCGCTGTAGCACCCAGCTGGTGATAGTTGATATCCCGCTGTAGCACCCAGCTGGTGATAGTTGATGTCCCGCTGTAGCACCCAGCTGGTGATAGTTGATGTCCCGCTGTAGCACCCAGCTGGTGATAGTTGATGTCCCTATGTAGCACCCAGCTGGTGATAGTTGATGTCCCTATGTAGCACCCAGCTGGTGATAGTTGATGTTCCGCTGTAGCACCCAGCTGGTGATAGTTGATGTCCCGCTGTAGCACCCAGCTGGTGATAGTTGATGTCCCGCTGTAGCACCCAGCTGGTGATAGTTGATGTCCCTATGTAGCACCCAGCTGGTGATAGTTGATGTCCCGCTGTAGCACCCAGCTGGTGATAGTTGATGTCCCGCTGTAGCACCCAGCTGGTGATAGTTGATGTTCCGCTGTAGCACCCAGCTGGTGATAGTTGATGTCCCGCTGTAGCACCCAGCTGGTGATAGTTGATGTCCCGCTGTAGCACCCAGCTGGTGATAGTTGATGTCCCGCTGTAGCACCCAGCTGGTGATAGTTGATGTCCCGCTGTAGCACCCAGCTGGTGATAGTTGATGTCCCGCTGTAGCACCCAGCTGGTGATAGTTGATGTCCCTATGTAGCACCCAGCTGGTGATAGTTGATGTCCCGCTGTAGCACCCAGCTGGTGATAGTTGATGTCCCTATGTAGCACCCAGCTGGTGATAGTTGATGTCCCTATGTAGCACCCAGCTGGTGATAGTTGATGTCCCGCTGTAGCACCCAGCTGGTGATGGTTGATGTCCCGCGTAATGAAAATAAATAACACTGACCATACCGGCCATGACACAGCACACACTGTGAACAACAACAACAACAACAACAATAACAGAGAAACAGCAGCGATGCCGACACTGCAGGACTAATTTACCAATGATGATCGACAGCGATTGACAATGCTTATGTGCTTATGTGTGTGTGTGTGTGTGTGTGTGTGTGTGTGTGTGTGTGTGTGTGTGAGAGAGAGAGAGAGAGAGAGAGAGAGATGATGATGATGATGATGAAACGTTTTTTATTCAGGATAAAGCATTTAGGCATTACTGCCTGTCTTACAAGCTGTCCTGCTAGTCTACGTTAAAGGGTAAAAAGACATCAAAACAAGGGGGGAAAAGGGGGGGGGGGGAGAGAGAGAAAAAAGACAAACAAAAGTATTAACTATCTAAAAGAAATGAAGAAGAGAAAAGTAGACATGATAATCAAAACACACGTGGCATTTGTCGATGATATTGGCTGTATGCTAAGTAAGAACTTCAAAGTCGTCACTAACATTCGAAAACATGCATATAACACATTTCTACCTACATGGTCAGATGAGCGTGTCGTGTAGAATTTGTTTGAAGTCAGTGAATTTGGAAATGTTTTGGATACTTAGTGGTAAAGAGTTCCATATGGATGCCCCTGAGAAAGACAGGCTACATTTGTAGATATCAACCCTTGGACGAGGCACTGGGAGCAGACTGTTCCTTGTGTTGTGTTGTTTATCGTGTTTGAAATTAAACAGTTGATGAAGATATGTTGGGGCTTTGCAGTAGACAATTTTGTGCATTAGTAAGCATTTGTTAAATTCCAGATGCTGTTTTAGGGGAAGAAGTTTGAGGATTTTAAACTTTTGGTCAGCACTAGAATTACCCGAGTGTAAGAGTTTGACAGCGCGCCGGTGAATGGAGTTTACCTTTTTGAACTGATTTTCGCTGCACTCGTCCCACAGAGTAGACGCAAAATCCAGGTGACTTTGCACGTGGGCATGAAAGAAGAGCTTGCAGGTGTCATGACTAACTAAGCGACTTAGTTTAGATAGCAAGAATAGATTTTTTGATAATAACTTACAGAGACCACCAACTTGCGTTTCCCACTTTAGTTGGTCGTCAGTTATGACACCTAGTAGACGGTGGTTTGAGACTTGCTCGATGGACTCTGATCCAACTGACAACCGTAGAGGGGAAAGTTTGCGTTGTTGTTTTTGGCGCGTTGTTATGAGCATGCTTTTGGTTTTGGTGGTACTAATTACCATGTGGTTGACCTTACACCACTGAGAGACTTCAGTGAGGCTCTGCTGCAATACTTCATTTACTTTGAACATCCGACGCATGGAGCGTGGAGTCGTCAGCAAACATATCACAGCCTACGTTAGGGTTAGAGAGTGAGAGGGGCATATCATTGATGAATAGAAAAGAAAATTGGGCCAAGGATAGAGCCCTGGGGCACACCGAGTTTAATAATACCTTCCTTAGAAAACGCGCCATTTAGATAGACTTTCTGCCTTCTACCTTGAAGATATGAAAAAAGTAAGGAGATTGTCTTAGGATCAGGGATGTATATGGACAATTTCTTTAACAAAATGCTGTGGTTCACCAAGTCAAATGCTTTCTTCAGATCGAGAAAGACTGCACCAGTTAGTTGGGATTTGTTGATAGCAGATAACCATGTGTCGACGATGCGGACAAGTGCGGTGTGGCATGAGTGTCGGGGGCGGAAACCAGATTGAAGCGGATTTAGAAGATGTTGTTTTTCTAGGAAGCTGAGCATGTGGTTATGGATATGTCTTTCCAGTGGTTTGGACAAGACTGATAAAACTGAAATCGGACGGTAGTCACTTAGATTATGGAGATCTTTACTTTTTGGAATGGGCACTACTTTGGCTTTCTTGAGTTCGTCTGGAAATATACTGTGTTGAAGTGACAGATTATAAATATATGTGAGTGATTCCACAATGTAGGGTAGTGACAACTTAAGGATGTTAATGTTAATTGCATCAGGACCACACGCCTTGTTCTTTATAGCAGAGATGGATTTCCCAACTTCAGAGACGGTCATGAGTGGAACAGAGAAAAAACTTTCTTTTGCTGACTGACAGTGACTACGGAGTTCCTCAGAACATACATAGTCTTCGGGGTTATTGAGATTAGACTGGACTACGGAATCAGCAATGTTTAAGAAATGATCATTAAAATCGTTCGGTGAGAGTTCACATGGAATGAATGTACGCTTTGATTTTTTTGCCACGGGTAAACATGTTGATGGCTTTCCAAATATTCCGACTGTCTTTTCCATCCGCTATGATTTGCTCTGCGAAAGATTTCTGTGCCCTTCTAACTAAAGATTTAACCATGTTCCGTTGCTTTTTGAACTCATCAATTTTGTTTTCTTTTTTAAGGTCATCTCTCAACTTCATTGCCTTCTTTATGTCATCTGAGAGCCATGGCGGCATGGAGGGATGTTTTACTTTTTTTTCTCTTATAGGAGCGTGTTTATCTAAAACACCGAGGAACAGTCTGTACCAGCACGCCAGGGCCTCGTTTGGGTCATTGTAATGGTATACATCGCAGAATGGTGTAATGGCAAGGTCCATGAGAAAGGCTTCTTTATTAAACTTTTTAAAACATCTGTACCTAATGGACGTGTGAGTTTTGGGAATGGGCTTGTCACGTTGGACTGACAGTGAAAAACATACGGGAAAGTGATCACTAATGGAGATGGAGGGTACCTGTACATTTTTCACGGCCGTGGTATTAGTAGTATATATGTGGTCTATAAGCGTAGTGGAGAAAGATGCAACTCTGGTTGGTGACGTGACCATTTGCTTAAGACCAAATAAAGAGATAATATATGTCCATGCTGTGTTGGTGGGTTTCATCAAGTCAATGTTAAAATCACCCAGGATGTGTACGTCACCTTTGCAACAACTAACCTTGTCCATCATGGAGACCATCATGGAGTGTTGTTTCGAGCAGTGCGAGTCATGTTACAAATATATATCTGAGGATCAGACGAGTTTTGACCGGAATAGTGGATAATATAGTCAGTACTGAGTCAATAAAAGGTGACAAGTATAAACAATAGACATGCGTTATCTAAGGTAGTGCTTCAGCACCAGAGAGAGAGATGATGATGATGATGAAACTTTATTTTCCAACGGTTAAGGTTTTGACAGAGAAGATCGTCAATTTACAAACTTGCCGTTGCTACACACTACTAAAACACATCTAGCAAAGAAAATTAAAACACTGAGATCAAATATTTACAGGTGACTCTCTCTCTCTCTCTCTCTCTCTCTCAAGCACTCATCAAGTTAGCAAGTTTCAGCGTGGACTAATACATACATGTACATGTCTATATGCATTTACATTTGAAATTTAAAGAGAGCATGATGGCACATATCAGAAACCTCGTACAGTGAGATAATGGGTGTCCCTCAGTGTTAGTATGTGCTGTCGAGCTACATGAGGTTTGCAAGGTACTGCGTAAGTAACTGCTTAAATGTTCGCAGTGAATGGACCGTTTTAATACATGATGGCAATGAATTCCAGAGAAAAGCTCCTGCGAAAGAGAGACTAGTTTTAAACAAATCTATGCGAGGTAGGGGTAGGGGAAGAGTGTTATTCCTCGAAGTCCTCACACGCGTATGCTCCCATCCGACAAGAGATGCTAAATAAGGTGGAACCGCATTATGCTAGTCAATGCCTTCTTTACATCACGGCTTGACTTCTGTAACTCGGCTCTCGCTGGTTTACCCGCTGACCAGATCAATCGGCTCCAACGCGTTCAGAACAGTGCAGCGCGGCTTATCCTTCGGAAGCGCAAGCGCGACCATGTCACACCCCTGTTAAGGGAATTGCACTGGCTGCCCGTTGTGTACCGCATCAAGTACAAAATTGCAACACTGTCCTTCCGTCATTTTGAGCAGTCCCTTCCTCAGTATCTTTCCGACAAACTTACCACGTATGAACGTCCTCGTACTCTCCGCTCCTCATCGGAAAAGCTCCTGAAGGTTCCCAAGTTCAATCTCAAAACCTTCGGTGAGCGCTCTTTCAGTTTCTGTGCCCCCCAGGTATGGAATTCCCTGCCTCCCTCCCTTAGGAACACCCAGACCCTCCCACAGTTTAAATCAAAACTAAAGACTTATCTATTCAAGACAGCATATGATCTGTAGTATCATCTACCCCTCCCCCCCTTTCCGCACACGTAATTAGTGTTTCATGTATGCGTGAGAATGTGTGTGTGTAGCGCACTGAGTGCTCTTTGAGCAGACTACTAGCGCTATATAAGAGCTATTATTATTATTATTATTATTATGGAGAATTTTATGCATGAACACACATTTGTTAAACATGAGCTGTTCTTGGAGACTAAGAATGTTCATCCGTTTCATTTTCTGTATAGTCGGAATAGGTCCAGGAATAACCATTTTTACCGCTCGTTTGTATAACGAATTCAGTCTGTTGAAATGCACTTCACTGCAGTTGTCCCAAATGGTGGAAGCATAGTCGACGTGAGACTTGATGTGTGCGTGAAAGAAGAGAGTGCGACTGTGAATGTCAGTGATATCTCTTAGTTGTGACAACAAAAATACATCTTTTGAGATTGTACGGCATAATGCATTGATGTGGTACTCCCATTTCAACTGATCGTCTACATGCACCCTTAAAAAGCGGCGCTCGGCAACCTGTTCAATGTTTACTGAATCTAGACGAACCTGTAAGGGTGGTGGCCGTAGCTGATGCTTTTGTCTAGTTGTAATTAACATACTTTTTGTTTTTGTTGGATTAGGATCATGTGGTTATCCTTACACCATTGGGAAACTTTATCTAAGCTATCTTGCAAAGAACGATTTATGTGGGACACATTTTTACCGAAGGTGTGAAGGCTCGTGTCGTCAGCAAACAGGTCACAGCCAACATTGACATCAGTTACATGTAGAGGAAGATCATTAATGAACAGTATGAAAAGCAAAGGACCAAGGATTGAACCTTGTGGTACGCCGTATTTTACATTACCTTGGCTAGAATATTTGCCATTACTATAAACACACTGTTTCCTGTCTCGTAAGTACGAATCACGGAAGGACAGTGACTTCTCACCAAGATGGTAAGTTGAAAGTTTTTTAGGAGTACAGAGTGGTCAACGAGGTCAAAAGCTTTCCTTAAATCTAGGAAAAGTGCTCCACACATTAGATTCTTGTTGACTGATGATAGCCAGTTGTCAACAATACGAGTTAATGCCGTGTGGCAGGAGTGTTTTGGTCTGAAACCAGATTGATGAATACTAAGCAAATTATTGTCTTCGAGAAAGTCAAGGAGATGGAGGTGAACATGTCGCTCTAGGGGCTTGGACAACGCGGAGAGAACAGATATCGGCCCGTAGTTGTTCAAATCGTCGAGGTCTTTAGACTTAGGAATGGGTACAACTTTTGCATTTTTAAGTATCTCTGGGAAAACGCTTTCTTCGATACAAAGATTATAAATATAGGTAAGAGTATCTACAGTATCTGACATCTTGAGTGCTATGTTATTAATACCATCTATGCCTGCAGATCTTTTGTTTGGCATGCTGTCAATATATTTGCCGACTTCAGCAACTGTAATGTACGGGATATTAAACTTAGTGTGTATTGACTTTGTATCACAGTGCTGCTTTAGGCAGTGCGGTACTTCGTACAGTGGACCATTATTTGTCTTAGTTGACTGGGCCAGAGATTCCGCAGCCGATAAGAAATGATTGTTAAACGCCTCAGCTGTCAGTTCTGATGGAACTTGCGAAGTGGATTTACCCCTAGAGAGAGAGAGAGAGAGAGGCCCTTAACAGACACTTGATGACCCAGTTACAAAGTAATTGCTTTACAACAGATCGAGCGTCTCTTATCAGTGTTTCGCGACAACGGGGAAAACGACTGTCAACAGTGTTCACTTTTTTCACGTGTGTAACAAGGTGGGTCTATGTAACAACCCTCCGTCGTCTGTGTGTGTGTGTGTGTGTGTGTGTGTGTGGCGAGAGAAACAAGCTCGACATATCGCTCTCCAGTAATAACGAGTTGACTGGTCTAGTCAAAGGACCGTATGTAGATATTGTCCTTCCTTCATGAAACAAACACGACGGGGGAAGGGGGGGTGGGGGAGGATGCAACGTGCAACGCTACATGTTGACCCCCCCCCCCCTCTCCCTACACACCCACTGTGTACACGTTGCACGCACACACACACACACACGCTTGCACACTTTTATGTTTGGAACACGCGCGCGCACGCACAGAGAGAGAGAGAGAGAATGACAATGACAATGAAACTTTATTTTTCTAGGGTAGAAATTGTAGCACATGTGCCAGTTTTTTAATTTGCCGTTGCTAGACTACAAGATGTAAATCGAAACGGAAACGGTAATGACTGCGAAGTGGTTACAAGTTAAGCAAATAAAAGCGACATAAAAGGGACAGAAACCACTTAACTTTGACAAAGGACGGCACAGGTCGACGTTTCTGCTTTCGCCTTCTTCAGGACATAAACAAATGGGACATAACTTCAACAAACAAACAAAAGGTAACTCTGCGGACGTACTGACATACACGGCGCGGAAAAAAAAAAAAAAAAAAAAAAAAACGGTGGGCGAGAAAAGGACCAGAAAAAATAGTAAAAATATTAAAATTCCATGGTCTTTTGTCACCAAAGGATGGGTGTTGTGATATTTTTACTATTTCTAAATGAATCAACATTGTTGAATAGAAGGCCCGATCCAGGTACGATTGCACACATGATTTGCGAGTTATCGCCCTTTTTAAAAAAAAAAAAAAGTGGCTTTCTTGCGTTTAAAGGCGTAATATTTACCTAAACCACTCCATTTTTTGGACATACATAGCATGAATACGGACTCTCAACTGAGTGAATTTTGGAGGTTGTCGCTTTTATACTTTTGGCGTAAGCCGTACCTGATTAACGTGCTGGTGAACACACTTTAGATCTCAAAATCGCTCCTACTATACATAGATAATGAGCCCGGGGTGCCATAAAAAATATACAAAAAAATTAGAAAAATTCACTGCAGCCGTTATCGTCAGTTGACTCGAAAATTTGTACTCAAAGCACATTTCCTCTACACAAACCACACGCCTCACAAACATCGCAGAAAAGGCACACGCGCACTGACGCAAAACTGTATCGGCGTCAGTTTGCCGACGTCATGTTTGATTGACGTGATGCTCTATTTGTAGACGGGGAAAGCGGGAGTTTTATTGATGTAGTGAGCTTTGTTTTTCCCACTGACTCTCACTCAATCACATAGTAGAGTGAGAGAACACCACATAGGTCTCAATGGAGCACATGCACAAACGCGGCTCGCGCAAGTCCGTGTGGGTGCGTGTGCGCGCGCGCGCGCGCGCGTATGTCTGTGTGTGTCTGTGTGTGCGCGCGCGCAGCAGACATAACACATAGTGAAAAAACGTTCGCCGCGCAGACTTGTCTGTTAAACACATTGAGCCGGTATAAATTCGATCGTTACACTGCGCAGCAGCAACACTTCAATTTTCATGGGGCTGCTTTCATTGCAAGAATTGTATCCGAGTCAAAGTTATCACGCCAAATGTATTATGCGTCATCCCAATGAGGAAAAACGTCATAGATTTCAAAGAAAACAACTTGACGTCTCTCTTCCAAAACCAAGGTTGGTCTGACAAGCCCGGTCAGTTGTTTCCATTCAGAGAGAGAGAGAGAGAGTGTGTGTGTGTGTGTGTGTGTGTGTGTGTGTGTGTCATCCCGAATACATGGCATTACGAAAGAACGACCGTGACGACAGCAGGTGATTAAATGGAAACAACATATTGGGCTGGTGGCCATCTTGTTTCGTTTCCCAAGAGATGAAGAAAGGTAAGTTTCTGTCCATTATTTCAGCATTTTTAGGTTAGAAATTGAAGACTGAAGTAGCCTGGTTTCTTTCCTCTAGATCTAAAGTGATCGGCTGGGTAAAGAAACAGCCGCCTTCTTCATTTAATTATCCAAATGATGTACTTACATTTGTGGATTGAAATAGGGTTGGACTTTAAAGGGTGAAGTGTTTGTTCCATTTTTATTGTGTGTGTGTGTGTGTGTGAGTGCTATCCGACGATAATTATACAGTATACAGCAAACACTTTTAAAGTGAATCACTTTTCGAACCGTCACTAGATCCTGTTTGATTTCGTCGTGCGGAATAGTGTGTGAATCCCCAGGAAACACGTTAGGTGCTATTCGGCACTTCATCCTGTGATGGTTGATCATCATAGTCCAACAGACAGACAGATATTTTATAGTATGGATTGATAGATCGTCAACCAAGACGCTCCCTCTCTCTCTCTCTCTCTCTCTCTGTGTGTGTGTGTGTGTGTGTGTGTTTAGATGATCCTGTTAGTGCCTAGTGGCTCTGTGACTGAGACTCACGCTGTTTGCATGGGTCATCGTGGCGGGGCCACTAGGCATTAATGGGCCATATATCAACATTAACGGGCGCATATATTGTACTTCAGGTGCAGTCGATGGGTAGAAAACTGCAGACGGCTGGATCTTCGTACATGAAATACAGCGCCTTTGATGGGTACTTGAGTCAAGGTTGAAAATAATGTTGTCATAAAAGTAGAGGTTTTCATGGGTCCACGTGGCGGGGCCACTAGGCATTAATGGGCCATATATCAACATTAACGGGCGCATATATTGTACTTCAGGTGCAGTCGATGGGTAGAAAACTGCAGACGGCTGGATCTTCGTACATGAAATACAGCGCCTTTGATGGGTACTTGAGTCAAGGTTGAAAATATTGTTGTCATAAAAGCAGAGGTTTTCTGCTGTTTTGGAACGGTTCAGTCAGAGATTTCGTGACTTCATTGGGTACTTGAGAGAAGGTTGAAAGTAATGTTGCCATAAAAGCAGATGAGGTTTTCTGCTGTTTTGACACTTGACATGGTTCTGTCGGAGATTTTATGACATCATTAAAGTAGGTTGTATCCACTCTTGTTTCAGTTTTACTGTTTTATGTATCCCTCACCTTCTTTGTCTTTCTGTCACTCTCCCCATGTCAGTGTTCGTACTGCACGTAATGTTTGTGAATCCCTGTGTGTGAATTTGGGCACATGTTCAAGTATACTCATGTAGACAGGGAATATCAAAACAAAAACAAAGAATACCTGCATTATTCGTCAGATGTGGGACACACTTGGTGAAATAATTTTTATGACCTGTCATACAGGGTAAGACGGAAACAACCTTGATACAAAACCAAAATTTCACCGCCACATCAGTGATCACAACAGCACAAAACGATGTTGATCAGTCACAGATCAGTAACATCCAAGAGACAAAAGACAATGATAGAGAAAGCACATGAACTAAAACCTGAAAATGCACCCCCATTCCACCCCTAGAACCCTAGTGAACAAATTTACACCGATTATACCGGCTGTAATTGCGTCACAGTGAGCGACAACACACGTACGGCGCTATTGCAAAGACATAATGATATTATTACCCGCGGTATCCCTGACAGACCGAAGGGACGCAACCCACTTGCCGGACGTCACTCGTTATATAGTGAGTGGCGCATCTTGGTAATGTAATGTCTTTGCTTCTACATGTACTATGTCGCCATCTTCGTGCAATCGCAGAGAAGACACGGGATACAACAGAATACAACTCCAATACTTTATGAACAGAATATGCACGGAGAACAAATTCATGAAAGAATAAGAACCCAGAACGCTGCGCAGGGCTGCTTACGTACTGAACAGGTCAGATCTAGAACACTCCTCAACTTACTGGAAGGTTCGATATCTTTCCAAGGTGACGTAATCTACTGACGTTACTGCACCGGCATGTTCTGGGATGGTCTAGAAATTATTTTGCATCGAAATGCAGTATCTTTTCGCGATCTCTACAACTTGACATGTGGAAAGCGGGAATTTCAGTGGGTTTCGTTTTTGCCACTGACTGACACTTAGAAGCATAATGTGTGTGTGTGTGGGGGGGGGGGGAGGTGCGTGCGTGCGTGCGTGCGTGCGCGTCTAAGGCGAGAGAGAGAGAGAGGGTCTCTTCTCCGATACCAGTAAGCAATCGTCTGTCAGTCAGGTCTGCGGGAAGTAACTCTGTCAAAGGGGAACGACTTTATTACAAGAATTCATTCACCCATGTAGAACCTCGCATACACCAAAAAGTTTGTGACGTCAACCAGCTAGGCGAGCTCACACGACCTCATGTGTTTGGGTTTTTGCAAGTGCATAGAGGCACGATAAGGGTTTTCAGTACTTTCTTTATGTCAGCATGCTTGATGTCAGAGAGCTTGCGTTCCGGCGTGTGCGCGCGGGCTGCATACATGACACAACGACCACGACTGTGACTACAGCAGGTCATTGAATGGAAACAACATATTGGGCTGGTGGCCATCTTGTTTAATTACGTTATAGGCCGTTTAGTTCGACCAAGGAGCTAAAATTTCCCATCGTGGCATTTACATAATCATCATGCTTCCCTATCCTCTATTACGCTGCGTGTATCAAAGCGAATGATACGTTCACGTTACATGCACGTAAAGATATACATAAACTGCCCCATTTTCTTGTGGATCTGACTAATTAAAAACAACAACAACAACAACAAAAACTTAAGTGTGAAACCATCTCGGGAGTCCTTACAAAGCATTAACGGACAACGATCGTACATTTTAGTACTTCTGTTCATGCCTGATAGTGTACACCTCCATATTTTTGTCAATCAGAACGGATTTCCGCGATCATCCAGATGAAAAACAACATTGAACAGTCGTGTGTTTCCAACTGTTTTTTTCGTTTTCCGCTTTTAAGGATGTTTTGCTTTGTGAACTGTATCAACGTCGTAAATGGCCACGTACCGACACAAGTGTAGGAATAAACAAACGATTACTGAGCACGTCACAACCCAGTTAAGATCCTCGACGTCACATCAGTTGGGGGGAAGGGGGGGGGGTCTTTTTGGTTTGTGTGTTTGTTTGGGTGGGTTTTTTTTTTTTTGGTTTTTTTTTTTTTTTTTTTTTGGTTGTTGTTTCTTTGTTTGTTTAGTTTGTTTATTTTTTGTTTTGGTACTCTCGATCAAAAACGGGAAAAATCAAGGCGAGTTTTCAAAAGTTTCAATAATGTGACCTCCATTATTGACACAGGTCTGAACGGCACATTGCGTCGCAAATATCGGTCATCCTCGCAAACTTGTACATGCAGGTACATTTTTTGCACACATTTTTTACAACGCAGGTTATTCGTTTTCGTCTACACAATTTGAAGGGGCAAAGCAAGATAGACAAAGAACAATGGTCATGCCGGCCGTATATGCGATACTGCTAACCATGTCCTATGTGTCGTAATCAGTCTACTTGCGGCCTTTTATTGGTAATACACAAAAGGCACAAACTAAACTGCTTTACAGCAGACCCGCGGCTGTGTTGCCTGTAACATCGGATCACCTTCTCCCTTCTTAATTCCGGGAAAAAATCAATCTCTCTCTCTCTCTCTCTCTCACTCAAAAGCTACTTTTGCCGAACCCTCATCTTACAGCTAATGAATAGCTGAACCAGCTCCAGCTTCTTCCCTTGTCAAAACACCTGCTATATACAACAAAGGAATTTTCATGTATAAGCTGTGAACCAAAAGACTCCTAGCTATTTATCCGTCTTTAAAAAAAAAAAATTGCCACCGCTCAGATTCCCGGTATGGCTGTTCAAACAGCTTGTGTATAATTCCAAAGCCGCGACTTGACATCTTCAAATGTAGTCTGTCATTTTCTGGGGCGGCATTATGTAATAGTCTTCCAGCGCATGTTAAACACGCATGCTCTGTCACAACTTTCAAACAGCTCTTCTTCAAATATCTTGTGTCACACGATGTTTAATCGTCGCACAGTTTATTTTCGCCCATTCCTGCTGTCTTGACATAATTGGTATGTTATTTCACGCTTTTTAAATGTTCTTTATTAGTGTGTAGTTTCTTTTAACTATGGAATCATTGGAATTTTTGTTCCTGTTGCTGTACATAGGACTCTCTGTGTAAGCGTGTGTGTGTGTTTGTGTGTTTGATTTAGATAAACAATACTAGAATAGATATCACTAGAATTAGCAACGCCGGGCAGGTAGGGAAATTGGCTGTTTTACGTTAATTACCTCTACCGTTGACAAATAAAGTTCTCTCTCTCTCTCTCTCTCTCTCTCTCTCTCTCTCTTTCTCGAGGAGCCGGGATAGCCGAATGGTAGAGCGTTGGACTTTTAATGCTAGGGTCGTGAATTCGAATCCCGGCTGGGGTCAAATGTTTGTGCTAGCCTTTTTCTCGTTGCCACGTCTTTGATATCACCCATACGTGGTGGAAAAGGACGTTAAACTCCCAAACACCCACCCACCTCTCTCTCTCTCGGTCTTTCTGTGCTCTGTAGACAGTGACTTAGCAGACATTTTCTCAGGTTGTGTGTTGGATTGTGGTCTGCCAGTACATTTTTTGCATAGGTCATGTTTTTGTTGGTTTTAATTTGTGTTGGGTTTTCACTCGTAAACCGATACTGTAGCAATGAGCTGCTCAGTCTGCCCGAGCCAGTCGGTTGTGGGCACACACGGCCTTCTATCCCCCCCCCCCCCCCCCTCCCGCACACCTACATCTTCACTCAGTTCCCCGTTGCCGCCACAACTGCCGACTGAAACTTAACAACTAGAACTTTGAAAAAGGCAGACATGATACTTGGGTCTATTGACTTCATCAGTGATTATTATGGTTTATTACCACAATAATTGAAGCAGCGTGTAAAGTGCTGTCCTCTTGGTCCTTACTAACTGACTCCAGTGATAGGTGCCCACTGCAGTGACTGGTTGCTACCCTCAGGGCACCAGTCCTGCCTCCCAACATCAGGGAGGGATTACACAACACAGGAAAGGCTAGCCATCGGCCCAACGCCGGAGATAGAGGGAGGCGATGAACAGAGTGCTTGCCTGGCCGGCTCCGCTTTGTGTTGATTTGACCGAGACGCGCGCGAAAAGTCACGTGATATTAAATCCGTCCAGTGACTCCTACGCCAGATGCTGACTGATGCGCACAAAGTTAACGAAAGACTTACGCTTTCTACTTCGATACTCCATGTTTTCACAAATGCGCGAAATGCTACATTTACTGTCGGAGTTTGAAACGAGTGTGCCTGCAGAGGACAGTTTTCCCACTGAGATGGGCCGGTATGACTGTGCAAGTTTGAACCCTGACCAGAACAACCGACTGCACTGAGACGCCATGTTCCCGCTGAAGTGGTAAGTGTTTCATGCTTTTATTTGACGATAAAGATAACGCATCTTTGAAATTCTAAACGATGCTGTCCGGCGTAAGAGCATTCTTGGTCACGGTGACCAAGCAGGGCATGAGACATGTATATTCTGACAGATACTGAATGGCTCAGTCCCACACTGATATATTTTGATCAGTGTAGGCTTTACGGACTTGAAACGCATTGAGTGGCGCAGTACTAAAGAGTACACTCACGATGGTACAAATAATATTTAAACGCACATGTTCCGGCCGGTTCCTTTACTGATATACAAGGATATTCCTGCAATCGGTTAGTCAAACTCTAAGAGCAGTATCGTCATGGTCCTTTTTACTGGAACTCTACTAGTTAATGCTGGGGAGTGGGGGGGGGGGGGGTACTTTCCACTTTCTACCCGTGTTAGAGCTGGCCGGATCACTGGTGGGACAGTACACATCACGTCCCAGCTCTGCTGCCACATGCCCTGGGGCTCATGTCAGGATTAGCAAGGTGGCCAGTGACCCGTGACAGATGTCGTTTCATCTGCCGGGTCAGCCATTCTACCCTCCTCCCCCCCCCCCTCCCCTCCTTTCCCATGTATCAGACGCGTGACTGACAGTAAGCCGGATTAGATTGCTGCAAATGCTTCATCACAGTACATGTACAAAATTCTGAAAATTCTGAAAACGTTTAAGATAATGCGCGAAGACAAGAGCAAAGCGTCACAGAACGCTGAATAAAAGCAACAGTATGTAGGCCAATCTGTTGTCACGTGTTACCGGTTTTGCTGCTGCAAAACTTTGTTTCCAAAA
Organism: Batillaria attramentaria; assembly: GCA_018292915.2. Classification (NCBI taxonomy): domain Eukaryota; kingdom Metazoa; phylum Mollusca; class Gastropoda; family Batillariidae; genus Batillaria; species Batillaria attramentaria. Next base: position 798,140 of record JACVVK020000277.1, on the reverse strand, counting down.
GTATAGTTATCACAATTCTTTCCAAAGGCAGTTGTTTGTGACTTACATAAGTAACATGCATAAATACATACCAAATATTTTGTTTGAAGGACCCCACCCCCCCACCCCCGTCCCCGCCCTCTCTAATTTCTTTATAGATTTTGGGCCGGGGCTACCGAATGGCACACCATATTGTGACACCATATTTGTGTGTCAACTCTTTCTTTCTAGTCTGGTTATTTCGCAGAAATGTGTCAATGACAGTACAACTTCACAGTGATATATATATATATATATATATATATATAATTATCATGCGATTTTATTGATTTGTATCAATCGTTTTAAAGGTATTTAAAGGTAATCTGCAGGAGATGGGTCTTCGCTTTTGAAGCATCTGCCGTACGTTTACATACGGATTTAAATAAGGGTGGGTGTTTGGGGTTTTTTTTTTCATGGATTTAAAAAGGATATAAAATTAAAAATTAAAAAATCATGATTTATTATACATGTACATGTATTATTTTAATCATGATGTGTACATAATACATATTTTTGAATCACTCTGTTCTACATTTCAGGTGTCCTGGCGTTTGCAGGGGCTTCCATAGAAGCACCAGACCTTGTGCAGTTGACTCCAACCATGTTGCAAGTCATTACAGGTATTTGGCTTGGATTCGTTTCTAGTATTGTCTGCTTTCAATTCTCCTGCTCGTAGTCTCACTACACTGTTTATCTGGCCATTTCATTTGGTAAACAGAAAAAAAAACTGACAGTTTGTCTTGCACTGCTGATTCAATATAAAACCACAGGATTTGAGGCAAACCAATCTCACATTTTATACGAGTCAAAAGTTACTTTAAGTGCTTATTTGTTTTCATTTCGGCTTTTCATCCTTTTATCTTTACAGTGTAGATGTGCATGTACTCTGTAACTGTGTCACCAGTTCATGATTTTTTTTGGGCCGCAGCTTACTGCACCAGCATTGATGCGCCCACCACTTCCAGGAGGGTGTAAGACAGCATTCTTGGTGACTAAAGTCAGAAGTAAGTGAAATCCAAAACATATTTCAAGAATTATCTTTCTGCCTGCATCCTGAAGCCATATTTCTCTGTTTATTCGTTATCAACCTATTTTTCCATAGTTCTTTCCACTGCTCCATAAGTCAATCAGCGTTTTTGATATCAACTTTTATTATTACTTTCATAAGTAACAATCTGCAAAAAGTGCAAGAAACTGCTACACATACATGAATTTCTTTTTTGTTGTTGTTGTTTGTTTGGGGTTTTTTGTTTGTTTGTTTGTTTTTCATTTCATCTCGCTCTGATGTACTGATGCGTATTTCTCATTCGTCTGTCAACAGGAGCCTGCGAGTGACAAGGCTGACAAAAGAACAGGAAAACAACAGCTCTAGACATGTTTTGATAGTTGATCGTCATCATCTTGAGAATTTTGCTGAAACTATTTGTATGGGATTGCACACCTAGACTGTCTGGAGTGCCACATATAGTTTTTTTTTCCCTGAACCTTTTTACTCCAATCTCGTAGAACTGAATAAGTATTCCCATTTTGGTTTTTGTCTTTGTTGTGACTTGCCTGCTCAAACAGGTGATCTTTTATAAAAGAAATTAAAAACAACAAAAAACAAACAAACAGAATGAATAGAAAACAGTCTCTTACAACCTTAAACTGTTTTTTTTTCTTTGTTTAAAACCAAATCATGGTTATAAATCTAGAAACGCTTTTACAGTATCTAACCAGTTAAAAAAAAAGAAGACATTTAAACAAACAGATGTTCTTATTTCTCGTGAAAAAGCTATGCGAAGTTGTTTCTCTTGGTGGCACCCCCTCTTGTCTTAACCCACCTGCCACCTGTTTGCCATGTGAAATAGTCGTAGCACTAGTTGTAATCTGCTTTAGAGGATTAGTATTGCTATTATTATCATCATCATCGTTATTTTGACTGGAGAAAGCTGAGCTGAATTGATAACAAAATGCATGCAGTTGCTTACTAATGTGTAATACCTGTGCTGGGTTTGCATTTTACATTTTTCAATCTTTTTCATTCTCCCAACCAATTCTCTCCCCGAAGAACATTTTTAGAAGTCAATGGACACATTAGGAGCATAAAGTCTTAGCCGTGCTGATAAAACAATCAAAGATTAATCAGTCCTCAAACTTATTTTTTCAAAGGTCATGAAGAGAAAATTTGTTTTCTTCTGCCTCTTGAGCACTTGAGTGCGATTTCAGGAGTAAGGGAAATAACTCTCAAATGCAATGCATGCAGAGGTCACGATGGTGACCTCTTTCAGAACAGATTTTGCAAACAGAGTAATCGTTTTGTTGGGGCAAGGGAAACTACTGGCATCTGCTTCACTTAGATATGAAGGGAAACAACTCTAGACAATTTCAACATTTTTTTTTTTTTTTTTTTACTTTTCTAAGAGAAGGGATGTGTGATTTAGACAGCAATATGTGGTTTCCTCGCTTGTTGTTGTGTTTGTTGTTGTTGCTGTTGTTTATCTTTCTTGGTTTTGTTTTTGTTTTATTGATTTTGATTGTTTTTCATGTATTTTGTAGCAAGACCTACCAACCGCTGTGTCATAGACCCTGTGATTAATTATGACTCATATGAATGAGTATGTACATTTCTGTAGCTGTCAAAAGTATGGTAATGTACACATAAATAAAAAAGGTTATTTCAGTGTGCATCCAGTTTGTTTTGGACGTTTTTACACACACACACACACACACACACACACACACACACACACGCTAGCATAATTTCAATATGCTTAAATGAAACCTCAAACCTGCAGATGTTAGCATGGTATCAGCACTATGCTACGAATTGCTTAATCAATACTCAAATCCTGCTAACAATGCTGGCATGGGCCGTTTGCTTTAATTCTACTTAAAATATACTTTAATCCTGATAACATGAGCAGGGTTTTAGCAGACACACTACAAATATGCTAAACCTTTGCTTTAGCCCTACTAACGTTAGCAAGGTTTCAGCAGCCATGCTACAAGTATGCTATACTTTTGCTCTAAACCTGCTGAACGTTAGCAGACATACAGTATACCTGCAAGTGTCACGTGATAATTTGCATACACCTCATTACCATAATTGAGACACTTACTTTCTGCTTCAACCATACTACAACGCTGCTTACATTCTGCCTAACTCCTGCTAACATACCATATATGGTAGTGTTAGCATACATTCAGCAGTGTTAGCAGAGATATAGCACTGCTAACACTTCTGCTAAAAACATGCTTATTATTTGCTAAGAATCTGCCTATTGACTACTCGAACATTGCAAGCATTTCGCCTGGGTAGTCAATATGGGACCTGATGTGGGCGTTATAAAACAGCTTTCGAGCGTCGCTTACAATAAGATGTTTCCGTTTAGATAGTAAGAACAAGTTTCTGGAGGCCGACTTACAAACGGAATTGATATGGGAATTCCACTTTAACTGGCAGTCGACAGTAACCCTCTGGCTGGTTCTGGACCGACAGGTTGAGTGTAAGCGGACCGAGCTGATGTCGTTGGCGTGTTACTGCCATGCACTCAGTTTTATTATTTGGATTAAGGATCATGGCGTTGTTGGTACACCATTCAGACACTTCATTTAGATTTTAGATAGATTTAGACCTATTTGCAGACGTTCGTTTACGGTACTGCTGTTCTTGTCCGCGGTGTGTAGTGTTGCGTCATCCGCGAATAGGTCACAGGAAAGCTTGTCGCCACTTAGATGTAGCGGCAGGTCGTTGATGAAAAGACTGAAAAGGAGTGGCCCCAGGACAGAGCCTTGGGGTACACCACACGTTACAAGACCGTTGGAGGAGTACGTACCATTTGATGTCTATCGCTAAGATAAGATCTAAAGAACAAAGTGGTGTCAGGGTCGGACTGAGATGAATTTTCACATTCACTGTGAGATGGCGGCATGTTGGTGTTATTACATGAGATCGAGGTAGGTGTATAGGTGCCAAAATATAGTCTTAATTTCCTGAGAAGTATGTTATGATTGACAAGGTCAAACGCTTTTTTTCAGATCTATGAAGACTGTCCCAATCAACTGTGAATTATTCATTGCTGATAACCAAGTGTCCGTGATGCTATGGAAAATGTCCTGTATTGTGCCTGTGCCAAAAAAACATCCTGTCAGTGTTATGAATGATCTCCGTCCAATAGCTTTAACCTCCTGCGTGATGAAAGTGTTTGAGAGGGTGGTGCTTTTATATCTTCAAGCGCAAGTAGCTGATTTTATTGACCCTTTTCAATTTGCTTATAGGAAAAATAGGAGTGTTGATGATGCATTATTGCATGTACTGAACAGCATCTACTCTCATCTCGATAAACCAGGGACCTCCATCCGTTTAATGTTTTATGATTTTTCCAGTGCTTTTAATACCATTCAACCCCACCTGCTTGCAGATAAACTCCTAAACATGAAAGTCAGTGCGTCCACAGTTCTCTGGGTCCTTGATTACCTGACAAACCGTCCACAGTTCGTCAAGCTACAGCCTAGTCAGGCCTCCGACCGCTCACTTAGTCCACGATCACAACTTGTCTGCCCTGCAAACCGTTCTAAACAAACAAAGTCCCAGTCTGATCTTGTCTCTGACGTCATTTTTACCAATACCGGCGCGCCCCAGGGGACGGTTCTCTCCCCCTTCCTGTTCTCTCTGTGTACAGCTGACTGTAGGGCCTCTCACGATGACTGTATCATTGACAAGTACGCCGACGACACTGCACTGACTGGACAAATCACTGACGACGACGACACTAACTACAAACACGAGATTGACGACTTTGTGGACTGGTGTGACAAAAATTTTCTCTACCTAAATGTAAACAAAACTAAGGAAATGGTGATCGACTTCAGGAATAACAAAGTTACACCTAGCCCTGTCATCATCAAAGGGGCAGAAGTCGAACGAGTACAGATGTATAAGTATCTAGGGGTTGTGCTGGATAACACCTTGAGCTGGAACCAAAACACCGATTCTGTCCTTAAGAAAGCACACACACGTCTGTACTGTCTGAGAAAACTGAGGTCTTTTGATGTCTGTCCTCAGCTTCTCCAAATGTTTTACTCATCAGTAGTTTGTAGTGTATTGTCTTTTGGCCTTACTTGCTAGGGTGGGAATCTGACAAAACAGGATAGTGGTAGGTTGGATAAACTGATCAAGAAAGCGGGTGGGGTGATCGGGAGGACACAAGACACACTTGGTACACTGTACGACCGACGAACGAAGAACAAACTGACTGACATCCTCAGTGACGAGACACATCCCCTCAGACAGGACCTCGACAACTTGACTATAGTGCGTAGTGGTAGGTTTAGAGTACCCAGAGCTAGGACTATCAGATATTCAAGATCCTTTCTGCCCACAGCTATTAGAGCTGCCAGTTCAAGCAGGACGCACACGAGAGAGAGAGGGGTGTGTGTGGGGATCGAGGAGAGAGAGAGAGAGGGGGGGGGGGAGGGGAGGGAGAGAGAGAGAGAGAGAGCAGAGCGAGTAAATGTGCAGCGTGAATGTGCAGCGTGAATGACGGAATGGATGTATCAATGAGTGTTGACTGTGACAGGAATTTTATTATGTGTTAGTGTGTTTTATTCGTGATATTAAGTAATCTTACTGGTCAAGACTGTCTGTTTTACTTATTTTTGTAGTCTCTTTTATCAAAATGTTTATCATTTGTGTCTTATTAGTATGCGGGCCAGAACTGCAATTTCCCAAATATGGGATCAATAAAGTATTCTGTATTCTGTATTATGATGCGCGCCAAGGCTGTGTGGCAGGAATGGTTCGGCCGAAATCCGGATTGCAATGCATAAAGAGGACGGTGACTAGTGAGATATTCTGTAAGATGCTTATGAACATGGCGCTCAAGTGGTTTGGATAGAACAGACAATAGGGAGATGGGTGTATAACTGTTGATATCAGACACGTCTTTTTTTTTTTTTTGGGGGGGGGGGGGGGGAATGGGAATGACTTTCGCGTTCTTCAGATTCTGTGGAAATACATTTTGTTTGATACATAGGTTGTAGATGTATGTCAGCGAATCAACGATAAAAGGGAGAGACAACTTTAATATTTTTTGGAATAATTTCGTCGGGTCCTGCCGACTTCTTGTTTTGCATTGAACTGATGTACTTACCGACTTCGTGCACTGCTATTGGTGGAATAAGGAAAGGCTTGGATTTATTAGTTCTTACCGTACAGAAGTTCACCTGTGGGTTGGAGCAAGTGTATGGTTCACTTTCACTTCGGGGTGGGGCTAGGGATTCCGCAACGGACAGAAAATGCTCGTTAAATTTGTTAGGAGACAGAAGGAATGTTTAGGGATTTTTTGCCATTGCCTCCGGTCACAACATTCATGGCACGCCACAGTGACGACTCGTCCCTCTCCTGCTGAAGGAGTTTGTCTATGAAAGATTTGTGCTTGTCGCACTAATTCCCTTACGCGATTTCGTTCACGTTTGTATTGAGCGAAGCACTTTTGAAAACGGAGTTCGTCTCTTACCTCATGGCTTGAACAATGCTTTGATTTAACCACGGTGGAAGTATTCTTCACTCGCTTTTGTCGTAAAGGTGCGTGCTTGTTCAGTACGTTAAGAAATATTTCATGCCATCTGGCGAGAGCGCAGTCGGGGTCGTTTTCATTATAGACATCCGAAAATGGGGCTTCGCCTAAGTCAGAGAGGAAATTCTTTTCGCTGAAACGTTTAAACGTTCTATATGTGATACAAGTGTGTTCATATTTTTTTTAGTTTAGGTAGTTTTGCTGACCAGATGCAGCTGACGGGGAAATGATCACTGATACTAAGGGTACCGACGTTTACATCACTTACTGCTTGTGGTTTGTTGGTATAGATATGATCGATAAGTGTAAAAGTCGTTGCTATAATTCGTGTAGGAGAGCTGACTAGTTATTGCAGACCGAGTAGGGTGGTAGTGGAATCCCACGCAAGGTGGGTCTTCAGCATATCGATGTTGAAGTCACCCATGAGGAGGATATCTGTATTACGCGCGCTGATCTTGTCGCACATAGCTAAACAAAAACAAAACAAAACAAAAAACAACCCAAAAACTGTCGTACCAATCGAGGGTGGACGCGGGGTTGCGATACACGAATCCCACTAGTAAAGGCGCACACACACACACACACACACACACACATCCCGTTGCTGGTTATTGTATCATATCAAGGAGTACTTAAACATCTCCAAAGCCTGCCCCCTCCACAAGTCCACCATCACCATCAGGAAGGCTACAAACACTAAGGATAAAGCTAACAGGTGTACAGCTAAGTACATTTCAATATTGTCAATCAACGTGCATGGTTTACAAGCTACAGTCATGTTGTACACTGACTGTCCAGGAAACACGCACAATCTAACATACACAGTTGTCCGCTAGTGTCTGCACAACATCACAACTGTACATTTCACTATTCTTTACACCCTGCACATTGTCCCTAACATTCACAGTTGTCCGCTAGTGTCTGCACAACATCACAACTGTACATGTCACTATTCTTGACACCCTGCGCATTGTCCCTAACATACACAGTTGTCCGCTAGTGTCTGCACAACATCACAACTGTACATGTCACTATTCTTTACACCCTGCACATTGTCCCTAACATACACAGTTGTCCGCTAGTGTCTGCACAACATCACAACTGTACATGTCACTATTCTTTACACCCTGCACATTGTCCCTAACATACACAGTTGTCCGCTAGTGTCTGCACAACATCACAACTGTACAGGTCACTATTCTTTACACCCTGCACATTGTCCCTAACATACACAGTTGTCCGCTAGTGTCTGCACAACATCACAACTGTACATGTCACTATTCTTTACACCCTGCACGTTGTCCCTAACATACACAGTTGTCCGCTAGTGTCTGCACAACATCACAACTGTACAGGTCACTATTCTTTACACCCTGCACATTGTCCCTAACATACACAGTTGTCCGCTAGTGTCTGCACAACATCACAACTGTACATGTCACTATTCTTTACACCCTGCACATTGTCCCTAACATACACAGTTGTCCGCTAGTGTCTGCACAACATCACAACTGTACAGGTCACTATTCTTTACACCCTGCACATTGTCCCTAACATACACAGTTGTCCGCTAGTGTCTGCACAACATCACAACTGTACATGTCACTATTCTTTACACCCTGCACATTGTCCCTAACATACACAGTTGTCCGCTAGTGTCTGCACAACATCACAACTGTACATGTCACTATTCTTTACACCCTGCACATTGTCCCTAACATACACAGTTGTCCGCTAGTGTCTGCACAACATCACAACTGTACATGTCACTATTCTTTACACCCTGCACATTGTCCCTAACATACACAGTTGTCCGCTAGTGTCTGCACAACATCACAACTGTACAGGTCACTATTCTTTACACCCTGCACATTGTCCCTAACATTCACAGTTGTCCACTAGTGTCTGCACAACATCACAACTGTACATGTCATTATTCTTTACACCCTGCACATTGTCCCTAACATACACAGTTGTCCGCTAGTGTCTGCACAACATCACAACTGTACATGTCACTATTCTTTACACCCTGCACATTGTCCCTAACATACACAGTTGTCCGCTAGTGTCTGCACAACATCACAACTGTACATGTCACTATTCTTTACACCCTGCACATTGTCCCTAACATACACAGTTGTCCGCTAGTGTCTGCACAACATCACAACTGTACATGTCACTATTCTTTACACCCTGCACATTGTCCCTAACATACACAGTTGTCCGCTAGTGTCTGCACAACATCACAACTGTACATGTCACTATTCTTTACACCCTGCACATTGTCCCTAACATACACAGTTGTCCGCTAGTGTCTGCACAACATCACAACTGTACATGTCACTATTCTTTACACCCTGCACATTGTCCCTAACATACACAGTTGTCCGCTAGTGTCTGCACAACATCACAACTGTACATGTCACTATTCTTTACACCCTGCACATTGTCCCTAACATACACAGTTGTCCGCTAGTGTCTGCACAACATCACAACTGTACATGTCACTATTCTTTACACCCTGCACATTGTCCCTAACATACACAGTTGTCCGCTAGTGTCTGCACAACATCACAACTGTACAGGTCACTATTCTTTACACCCTGCACATTGTCCCTAACATACACAGTTGTCCGCTAGTGTCTGCACAACATCACAACTGTACATGTCACTATTCTTTACACCCTGCACATTGTCCTTAACATACACAGTTGTCCGCTAGTGTCTGCACAACATCACAACTGTACATGTCACTATTCTTTACACCCTGCACATTGTCCCTAACATACACAGTTGTCCGCTAGTGTCTGCACAACATCACAACTGTACATGTCACTATTCTTTACACCCTGCACGTTGTCCCTAACATACACAGTTGTCCGCTAGTGTCTGCACAACATCACAACTGTACATGTCACTATTCTTTACACCCTGCACGTTGTCCCTAACATACACAGTTGTCCGCTAGTGTCTGCACAACATCACAACTGTACATGTCACTATTCTTTACACCCTGCACGTTGTCCCTAACATACACAGTTGTCCGCTAGTGTCTGCACAACATCACAACTGTACATGTCACTATTCTTTACACCCTGCACATTGTCCCTAACATTCACAGTTGTCCGCTAGTGTCTGCACAACATCACAACTGTACATGTCACTATTCTTGACATCCTGCGCATTGTCCTGATGTGTGTGTGTGTGTGTGTGTGTGTGTGTGTGTGTGTGTGTGTGTGTGTGTGTGTGAGGGAGGGGGGGGGATTATGGAGTGTCATGGCCAAGCTCTGGTTTCTTCTTTTTCCTCTCCTTCTCTTTTCTTCATCTTTTTTTTTTTTTCTCCAGCCAGGTGGGGTTCCCCTTCTGGCCGCTTCCGCCGTCTATACAAAGTACTTTGTCTACGTTCAGCACCAGTGTATGATCTCCGTCGGCAGACAGTTCGGTTCTACCCGTCTCACTCATTTAGAACACAGTCATTTTTTGTGACACGAGTTATGTATTTTATCCAACACACAGGACTTAGACATGTTTGAAAAAAATCAAACGAGTGTTGTTGTTCTCCTCCTGAGCTGGTGATGTCAGTTTCCGTCTGTTGTTGATGTGACATGCGCTCTTGTGTGTTCAGTAAATGTACGTCTGACCAGTAGACGGTCGATTCAGATAAATCAAAAACTATACAACTATTAACTGTAGGCACCCGACCTGCTAAACACACGTCTCGTAAAACTGTAGTGTTTTACTGTGCATGGTTTGCACAAGCTGACCTCTGACCCGTGTTGCTAGTGACGTATCGGCCGTTATCTCAACAACTTCAAATTCACGGGTCTAGTCAGACGAGTGAGTGTAGATATATTAATGTTTTCTTCCTTCGTGCAAGAAGCACGCCATATTGTCATCGGCATTCGTCCCCTACAGATGACGGTTAGAGGGAGACGTGTTGGTCAGTCCTCTTCCACCTGATGATGTCTGATGATGTCTGATGTCTGGTGATGTCTGATGTCTGGTGATTAGGGGTGTTCGGTTTTACCGGTTTTCCGGTTAAAATCGGTCCGACTTTCTCACGGTTCGGTAAACCGGTTTGGCCTTTAAAAACCGGAAACCGCGGTTTTTCTAAGGGACATCACTCGTCGTTTTTCAGCCCGTTACAAGACACCCTCCTTCTCCCCCTCCTCCTTATCATCATCATCATGTTGTTGTTGTTGTGGTTGTTGTTGTTGGCTGAACAGGGAAACCGGGGTGGCCGAATGGTAGAGCGTTGGACTTCCAACTTTCGGGTCGTGAGTTCAAATCCCAGCTAGGGCCAAATATTTGTGCTGGCTTTTTCATCGTTGCCTCGTCTTTGATATCATCCCTATGTGGTGGAAAAGGACGTTAAACTCCCAAACACCCACCCACCCACCCTTGTTGGCTGAACATTTCCAAAGCAAGGGTACAGGAAGCCGGAGTACTAGGAGACCCCCTCCCTTCCCCCTTCCATCTCTTGGGGAAACGTTAGAAACAATAGATGACGTATTCATAGCCGGTTAACCGGTTTTAAACCTCGGTTTTCTATTGGAAAAACCGGTTAAAAACCGGTTTGAGAAATCGTACCGGTTCCACCCTCTACTGGTGATGTCTGATGTCTGATGTCTATGAAGGTAAAGAGAAATTCCACTGGCTATTACTAACTATAGTAGTACTGACACAATAGTATGTATTACATGACTGATACGACATGTGATAATATTCCTGATCTAATCAGCTGTACGGACTCGATATTGTTCCTATCATATGTACACGTCAGTTACTTCCTAGGATTATGTCAGTAACATTATCTCTCTGTAGATTAATTTTAAAAAACGCAAACTAATATCGCTATAATTTCACTTCTTACACACAGTCAGGGTTACACTAACATGAAAATGCGTGTGCGTGCGTGCGTGCGTGCGTGCGTGCATGTGTGTGTGTGTGTGTGTGTGTGTGTGTGTGTGTGTGTGTGTGTGTGTGTGTGTGTGTGTGTGTGTGAGAGAGAGAGAGAGGCCCTAAACAGACACTTAATGACGCAGTTCCAGAGTATTTGCTTTACAACAGATCGAGCGTCTCTTATCAGTGTTTCGCGATAACGGGTAAAACGACTGTCAACAGTGTTTATTTTGGTTCACGTGTGTAACAAAGTGGGTCTATGTAATAACCTTCCGTCGTGTGTGTGTGTGTGTGTGTGTGTGTGTGTGTGTGTGTGTGTGTGTGTGTGTGTGTGTGCTCGTCCTTCATGAAACAAAGACGACATATCGCTTTCCAATGATAACGAGTTGACTGGTCTAGTTACAGGACTGTGTGTAGATATTGTACTTCCTTCTTGAAACAAACACGACATATCGCTCTCCAGTAATAACGAGTTGACTGGTCTAGTTACAGGACTGTATGTAGATATTGTACTTCCTTCTTGAAACAAACACGACATATCGCTCTCCAGTAATAACGAGTTGACTGGTCTAGTTACAGGACTGTATGTAGATATTGTACTTCCTTCTTGAAACAAACACGACATATCGCTCTCCAGTAATAACCAGTTGACTGGTCTAGTTACAGGACTGTATGTAGATATTGTACTTCCTTCTTTAAACAAATACGACATATCGGTGTGATCTTTTCAGTATTTCCTGTTACAGATGGAAACTGGCGCTTATGACTGACTTGTATACAAGGCTGCTGTAACTGTGCTTATGCCATGTCTGTAAACAACTGACAGTCTGTTGTTGTATTGTTGTATACATGGTTTCTGTCTCCATGTTGACATCGTATAAGTACATAGCGACATTGAGCAGAGAGTCTGACTGTGACAATATCCACATCACAACAACTGACAGTTTATCGTACACACATAAACAACATGTGTCACCCAAACATGCGGCTCTCGTGGCACGTACAGATTACAGCAGGAATCTGTCTTAACCACGTGACTCTGTCGCTCAGTCTGATTGTAAACGGGTGGGTGGGTGGGTGTTTGGGGGTTTAACGTCCTTTTCCACCACATAGGGTGATATAAAAAACGGGGCAACGATGAAAAAGCCAGCACAAATATTTGGCCCCAGTCGGGATCGAACTCACGACCCGAGCATTAGAAGTCCAACGCTCTACCATTCGACCACCCCGGCTCCCCCATGATTGTAAACCTTTATAATTTATCACAGACAGTGCACAACGTCGTCACGTTGTCTGGATCCGTCACACGCCAGCCGCCAAATCGTGACGCAGTGACCGGGAAGAGTTCGTGACAAAATGTCGGAAAGACCTCCAGCAGCAGATTATGGACCAGGGAACACTCACCCTGACACAGTCACCAGCTCCACGTCACTCCGCTCCCCAGTCACCACCTCACCAGCAGTTACCGCCCTTGTCACCACATCACCAGCAGCCATCGCTCCTCTCACCACCTCACCAGTAACTACTACACCAGTCACCACCTCACCAGTAACTTCTACATCAGTCACCACCTCAGGCTCAGTGACTACGCAACAGACTTTGGAGAATGAGTGGAGACGCGTGGTGACGTCACTATACCGTGACCTTGACACCCGGACTTACTGTGTACCGCCCTGCATCATGAACCGTGTGCCGTATGATAGAGACACTGTTGCCGGGCAACCAGTCCGGGTGTCGCGACCTTTACCGGGATTTGTGACGTCAGGCAGTCCTCCGTTTGTCTCACCTCCAGCTGACAGTATCAATGCGACGAGACAACAGGCAGCTCCCACAACAACGACTTCACAACAACCAACTCCACCGCAGCAAGCGTTACAGCAAAAGCCGCCAGATTCTGCAAGTGAAAAGTCTGCTGCAAACCGATTTCTGTCGGCCATTCAGAAACTGCTACCGAGAAGACGTCAGGAATCCGCTGTCAAATCAGACAAGGAATCAATTCCTACGACATCTCAGTCGACATGCTCATCATCCAGTTCACCATCCACACAACAAACACTACAGGGACCACCACAACACACACCTCAAGGATCAGCCCAGCAGACACGCCATCACACACCTCAAGGATCAGCCCAGCAGACACGCCATCACACACCTCAAGGATCAGCCCAGCAGACACGCCATCACACACCTCAAGGATCAGCCCAGCAGACACGCCATCACACACCTCAAGGATCAGCCCAGCAGACAAACCAACGCACACCTCAAGGATCAGCCCAGCAGACAAGCCATCACACACCTCAAGCAACTCCGAGTCACTCGTCAACACACAGTCTGTGGAGCCAAGAGCAGCATCCACTCGCTCAGCCAATCAACGTGCAAGAAACCGACTCACGTGACGACTTCGCCCAACAGCACGTGCTGCACTGTCTCCAGACGCTAGGAGAGCAGCGACAGGAAGCCATGTTTGTGATGACGTCACTAGACTTCACTGACTACCTGAACAAGCTGGATGCTACCCACGCTGCTCAGTTCCCGCTACCCGGGGATCTTCCCTCCACACAGCGAGAGGGCGACTTTGACGTCATCGTCATACACCGCAAATACGGCGTCCTGCTCGGGGAGATCAAGTCAGTGGGTATCCATGGCAACAATCCAACAGACAAAGCTGTGGCTGACAAGGTCACCAAGGCCGTGAAACAGCTGGACAAGTGTGAGAAGGTTGTGAATCACGTGATGAGTGACGTGGTGCCGGGAGTGAGTGTCCGCAAAACGCTGATCCTGCCCTACATCAGCAGGACGCAGCTAGAGCACGTGTTGGATGGAGACAGTCAGCTGGCACAGGTGAGAAACTCACTTTATCTGCACAATTTATCACCATACGTTAGTGTACACAGCGGAGGATGCGACATACCAAATGCTTTTTTTTTTTTTCTTTCTTCTTTTTCATTTCGTAGACTTCAGGATTTGTACACCGTTCGGACGAGCACGCTCCTAATACACTGCATTACAGAACCACGGCTTCCTTTCAAAGTGCCGTGCTTTTTATGTATTAACATGACCGTGAAAATTTCTATAAATAGACCAGCCAGCCATAGCCTACGCCGCAAAGCAAATAGTGATGACACTGACACGAGTCCCGTCATGTTAGATCTTGTCAAATGTCAAATACACGGGTAAGTGAATTCGCTCAAACAAAAAATGCAGGTTTTATTTGTTTTAATTGAGACTTTATTTAAAGGAGACTTTGACTTATATGTTAACTGTACACCGGGGCGGTCGTTGGTCTAGTCACCAATGCGAGAGGTTAGGTTCGAGTCCCACCCGGGGCAAAGACTGTTTTGACATCATCACCTTGTCAACGAATAGGTTTGAGTGTAACCTGTCACGTGACGATGAATACGCTCCCCTTTTTCAGCGGGTGTGTGGGTGTGTGGGTGCTCCAGACGTGAGAGCGGCCGTGGCGCTGTGTGTGTGTAGTGACGTCATGTCTGACCGCACCACGCCCTGGCACGTGGACGCCGCTGTACTCGGGAAACTGGACAGTTGGTGGACACAGCGCATGGCGTGTAGAACGGACCCCACAATGTCACGTGATCTGTATCAAACACTTGTCAGCAGGTGAGGAAGTCTATCATACAATATTCCAGGCGTTAGTTGGTTTGTGCTGAAGCAGGAAACTTGGAAGTGAGTTGACTGTACAAAGTATAGACATGCTTCACTACAGCAGGTGAGGAAGTCTATCATACAATATTCCAGGCGTTAGTTGTTTTGTGCTGAAGCAGGAAACTTAAAGTGAGTTGACTGTACAAAGTATAGACATGCTTCACTACAGCAGGTGAGGAAGTCTATCATACAATATTCCAGGCGTTAGTTGGTTTGTGCTGAAGCAGGAAACTTGAAGTGAGTTGACTATACAAAGTATAGACATGCTTCACTACAGCAGGTGAGGAAGTCTATCATACAATATTCCAGGCGTTAGTTGGTTTGTGGTGAAGCAGGAAACTTGAAGTGAGTTGACTGTACAAAGTATAGACACGCTTCACTACAGCAGGTGAGGAAGTCTATCATACAATATTCCAGGCGTTAGTTGGTTTGTGGTGAAGCAGGAAACTTGAAGTGAGTTGACTGTACAAAGTATAGACACGCTTCACTACAGCAGGTGAGGAAGTCTATCATACAATATTCCAGGCGTTAGTTGGTTTGTGGTGAAGCAGGAAACTTGAAGTGAGTTGACCGTACAAAGTATAGACACGCTTCACTACAGCAGGTGAGGAAGTCTATCATACAATATTCCAGGCGTTAGTTGGTTTGTGCTGAAGCAGGAAACTTGAAGTGAGTTGACTGTACAAAGTATAGACATGCTTTACTACAGCAGGTGAGGAAGTCTATCATACAATATTCCAGGCGTTAGTTGGTTTGTGCTGAAGCAGGAAACTTGAAGTGAGTTGACTGTACAAAGTATAGACATGCTTCACTACAGCAGGTGAGGAAGTCTATCATACAATATTCAAGGCGTTAGTTGGTTTGTGCTGAAGCAGGAAACTTGAAGTGAGTTGACTGTACAAAGTATAGACATGCTTCACTACAGCAGGTGAGGAAGTCTATCATACAATATTCCAGGCGTTAGTTGGTTTGTGGTGAAGCAGGAAACTTGAAGTGAGTTGACTGTACAAAGTATAGACATGCTTCACTACAGATTACTGTCATTGTACAGTTACACACATTGTAGTGGACTTTGTCCACACGGACACAAGCCTAGCAGTGTGCAACGCTTCATACAGCGATGATGATGATGATGATGATGATGATGACGAGTGGGTGGGTGGGTGTTTGGGGGTTTAACGTCCTTTTCCACCACGTAAGGATGATAGCAAAGACGGGGCAACGATGAAAAAGCCAGCACAAATATTTGTCCCCAGCTGGGATACGAACTCACGACCCGAGCATTAGAAGTCCAACACTCTACCATTCGGCCACCCCGGCTCCCCGATGATGACGACGACGACGACGACTATGATAATGATGATGATGATTATGATTATAATTATTTTTCATCTGAAAAAATGATAATGTTCCTTCCTATAGGGGGAGCCGTGGTGGTTAGAGCGTTGGACTTCTAATGCTCGGGTCGTGAGTTCGATCCCGGCTGGGGCCAAATATTTCTGCTGGCTTTTTCATCGTTGCCCCGTCTTTCATATCACCCCATGTGGTGGAAAAGGACGTTAAACCCCCAAACTCAATAATTTTTCGTTCTCGTACATGACACCGTTCATTCGGGCTGATGGTCAGGGGTTCTCTCTGGGTACTCCGGCTTCCTCCCCCCCCCCCCCCTGATTTTTCTCGGTGTAAACATTTACCAGAAATATTTCATTTTCCAGGTAGATAGCAAACAAACTGTGCACAATTCAATGTTAACAATTTTTAAAACTGAAAACAACAACAGTATTGTGTCGTTACGGCGAGTTACATATTAGTGTGCAACGCTTAATAATAATAATAATAATAATAATAAGTAGTAGTAGTAGTAATAATAGTTTCGTTGTTGTTGTTGTTGTTGTTGTTGTTTGTTGTTACTATGCATCATACATGTACAGTATAGTTGTCGTTCTTAACATTCTATAAAAAGTTTCATTTTTCTTTCACTGAACAAACCGTAAACAATTGAAACAATAATAATTCAACAAATACAACTTGTGTACCTGTTGTGTATGTTGACAGGTTTGTTGGCCCGGCAACAACAGTCCGTGTTCACTGCGTCATCCCCCCGCGCGTGGAGGTGCGGACACTGGGGGAGGCCGTGTCAGAACTCGGCCGGCGACTTGCGCTTCTCGTCCTCACCCCCGGGCAACTCCACCTGCTCACCAGATCACCAGCACACGTCTGTCTGACCGGCCCCCCGGGCACCGGCAAGACTGTAGTGCTAGTCGTGAAGGGGCTGGTAGGGGCGTGTCAGGGACATCCTGTGGTTGTACTCAGTCTCGATCCTACCAGCCTTGCGGCGTCACGCTTGATACAGCATCAGCTGGTGATGACCCTGCAGGCAGACCCCACAACACAACAAGCGGCCGCCGCCGTGCACTTCCTGCACTATGACCTGTACAACCGGCCTGGAGATGTGGAGGCGGCGCGTCAGACACTTCAGTCACTGGTGCCGACAACACGGGGACAACAGCTTCACGTGCTGATAGACGAGACCAACTTTGCAGACAGGTAGGTGACTACAGTACTGCACGTGTAGGTGTGACAGGTGACAAGACTGAGGTGACATGTCACGCTACACTTGTGTTTCCCATACCGTGACAGGGACGGTACGTGGACATGACAAAAAATGAATCATTATTGATCAAGTCTTTTTCACAAACAAGACGATGACGTAATGTTTATTAATGGAGTGATAGTGGCGTTGTCATGACAACAGTCTTTTCCTGCAGCACGTGCTGCTTTCTCAACAAAACTTGGTGACAGTCTCCGGATAAATGTTAGTGCTAATTTCACATACTCTTTTACACTTGTCCTGTAAAGTGTGCGAGCGATCTCAACGGGGTTTTGAAACAAACACTTTGACTTGACTTTGACTTGACTTGATAGTCTTGGCGAGCCGGGATAGCCAAATGGTAGAGCGTGGGACTTGACACGCTCGGGTCGTGAGTTCCAATCCCGGCTGTGCGGCCTTTTTGTGGTTGGCCCGACATTGATATCAGGCATACGTGGTGGAAAAGGACGTTAAACTCCCAAACAACCCCATCCCTCCATCCTTCGATAATCTTAAATGGGTTGGCGTGTAAAGAACGACAACTGTGGTTCGACCTTGGAGACGCACACAACCTGGTTCTCTCCCTTACTGTTTTACCTCCATCCTGATCCGAGCGGCAACTCAAGTATTACAATAGTGGTTACGTTATTCTGGTAATCAGCTCTTTATGTTTTCAAATATCTTTCAATGTCTGTGGAGGCACAATAATTATGTTGTTTTCTGTAGAGTCCAAACACCATATCGTGTACCCATACGTGATGCTATCTACATCAGTTGTGACAGGTGATCACTGACGTCATGATTTGTATTTTCCCTGTGAAATGAAGCGAGTATCGATGATTGGCTCCTTTCAGTGATCGACTGACCAGACAACTGTATCCCATCAACACTAAACATGGCGCACAATCGTCGTTGTAAACACAATATGATTTATCTCCCCTCTCGTAATGATTGTTACTCGTACGTCTTATTTGCAGGGGTGCCGGAAGATCAGTGTTGGGAGGAGGGGGGGGGGGCAGAATCTAAGAGGGGGTGGAGGGGGGAACGGCCAGTGACAGTTGGGTTCTGGGGAGAAGGAGGAGGTATGGGGAGATGCTGATGATAGAAGGGGGAGGAGGGATGTGCAGGGTAAGTGTCAGTTGGGTTAAAAGGAGATGTGAATGGGTGGCGGGTTGACAAGACATGCTGAGGACAACACGCCCAAGGGGAGTTGGGGGGGGGGGGGGGGGAGGAAGACGCTTGAGCTCAAGGAAGGATGGGAGGGGGTGCTTAAAAAGACAGCATGGTGCGGGGAGTTTTTAAATTAATAATCAAGTTTCTAGCTGTCCTCAATTCCACCCCTTCCCCCTTTTCTAGTCTGACAGGCTGCCCTCGCCTCGTCACCCCCACCCCACCCCCCACCTTGCGTACCCCAGGTCAGGTTGCGCAGATCAAGCCTATGATCGTGAAATTATTAGATCAGTAGAGAAAAAGCCTGCCCTTTCAACTAGTCTACGATCTAGTGAACAGATTAATTTAACAAGACCTAAGCTTACCTTCAACATCATTTGAGCTTCGGGCGAAAAAACTGCTATGTTTTTTTGTGCCCTTGGCATCGGATTTCCGCAGCGGTATTTTTGTCGGCATCTTCAAATCCATCGACGTATAGATCTATACGTCTGTGGTCAAATCATGTGCGCGAGGAACTCAACTCTTCAATGAAATTGAGTGACAGCTACTGGGAAGGTGAGCAAGGGCAGTTGTTTCCCTTGCACCGTATGTATCGTATCAGACGATTTTCTGCCAAGTCGTTTTGATATTTCATGCAACGGCTAAACTGAGTTGTCTGTTGGGTGGAATGAGGGAGAGAGCAGGAAGAGGGGTAGGGGAAGGGGGGGGGGGGCAAGACCATGGCTTTGCCCCCCCCCCCCCCTTGCCATAGTCACCTGATTTTCCAGGGGAGGGGGGGGGGTCAAAAAGATACCCGCCTCTCCTGCTCGGGTACGGGGGGGGGGGGGAGCTGCCTCCCCCCCCCCCTGCTCCCCCCCCCCGGTTCCGGTGCCCCTGATTTGGGAAGTGCTGTCTACTGCTAGTAATGTACATAACAATAATGTACAGTTCCACACAAACAGCAGACGACAGTGTTCCATACAAGTGTCATGGCTCCCTCCCCATTCTCTGTAACAGTCCTGTCGGCCCGGCCACACAGAGACTGGTGAGAGAACTGCTGGCAGCCTGTGGACCGCGCCTCTCTCTCTGGGCCGCTATTGTGCGCAGCATCAACATCCCTACAGAACTACAGGCCGAGTCGCTCACGGTGCCCCTAAGATCATGTCCGGCTGTTGTTAGAGAAGTGGCGAGGGCAGTCAGCAGGTTTTTAGTCATCCAGAACTACAGTGACAGCGGCACGCCTTCCCCCAGTGACGGGCCCCGGGTCATCCGCTTACGTCATCATGGCGGGGACCATACCGGACGATGGCCCGTGGAGTGCTGGAGATGTGGAGCGATAGTGGCGCGAGTGTTGACGGAGGACCTCCATGTGGGTGTGACGGGTATGTGTGTGTTGTGGGTATCCTTTCATGTATCATCATTATCATCATCAACAACGACAAAAACAACAGCGACAGCAATCTAACATTAAAATCTACGTGCGGACAGTCGAACATGTCGGGTAATGTTTGCGTCAACAACAACAACAACAACAACAACAGAGCTTGGCATTACTATTTATACCCAAACATTTAATAATTAAAATATATACAACAGCTTCGCTCCCCTTATCAAGTTTAACCCTTCCATCCCTTTCTCGCCCAAAGAGTAGACAAGACAACCAACCAAGTAAACAAGCCCCCCCCCCCCCCCCTCCTTTCCTCTGAATAAAATAAGAAATCTTCATTACTCACTGTACATTTTCATCATACGTGGACCCACAACATCATTCCGTCTTCTGACCGTGCACAGTGAGTAAGGTTGATACGAGTCATGCACGTGCATATCACGTGATTCGATTCAGATACATGTATATTGAACCTGAGACACGGATGTAATTTTCATGTTCTTACATTATGCAACTGCTCTGATGCTGGGGGATGGCCTCTCTCTCTCTCTCTCTCTCTCTCTCTCTCTCTCTCTCTAACCGTGTGTGTGTGTGTGTGTGTGTGTGTGTGTGTGTGTGTGTGTGTGTGTGTGTGTGTGTTGCTTAAGTGAAATTACCTAGTCTGTTGATGAGAATGATTCAGGATATAGTCTACGATATGTGTGATGTTGCGTCGTGGTAAATGTTGCTTTGTGTGTGTGCGTGTGTGTTGCTTAAGTGAAATTACCTAGTCTGTTGATGAGAATGATTCAGGATATAGTCTACGATATGTGTGATGTTGCGTCGTGGTAAATGTTGCTCTGTGTGTCTGTGTGTGTGTGTGTGTGTGTGTGTGTGTGTGTGTGTGTGTGTGTGTGTGTGTGTGTGTGTGTGTGTGTGTTGCTTAAGTGAAATTACCTAGTCTGTTGATGAGAATGATTCAGGATATAGTGTACGATATGTGTGATGTTGCGTCGTGGTAAATGTTGCTTTGTGTGTGTGTGTGTGTGTGTGTGTGTGTGTGTGTGTGTGTGTGTGTGTGTGTGTGTGTGTGTGTGTGTGTGTGTTGCTTAAGTGAAATTACCTAGTCTGTTGATGAGAATGATTCAGGATATAGTCTATGATATGTGTGATGTTGCATCTTGGTAAATGTTGCTCTGTGTGTCTGTGTGTGTGTGTGTGTGTGTGTGTGTGTGTGTGTGTGTGTGTGTGTGTGTGTGTGTGTGTGTGTGAGCGGAAGTACAGATGTGATATGTGGCTGTGCATTGTACATGTATACTGTTCTATTTGATGCCTGCAGATTATGAATGTGATTTTATGATACCGGCATCTGTATAATGCCTCGCTCCCGAAGGAAACAACCCCCTCCTTGTAACATACATCAATGTATAAGGCAGTAAACAACTTGAACTTGAACTTGTCTGACGCCAGGTGCCAACATCAACCCCACCAGTGTCGGCACAACCACCAGTCCCCCGCGTCTCCAGTACCGTGACGTCATCGTGGTGACACGTAGTGCCGAGCTTCGTGAGGAGACGAGAGACGTCAGAGGTCAGGTGACGTCACAAGCCTGTGGCGTGGTGCGCGGCCTTCGCTCTGCCGGCCTCCCGGTGGGAGTTATTGGAAGGATGATAGACGATGTGGCGAGGTGGGAGAGAGACGTGTGTGACGTGGCGCTGGCTGACAGTGACAGAGTGACGGTGGCATCATTGGGAAGTGTACAAGGCCTAGAACGTCGTATCGTGGTGTGGTTGCCGGGCAGGGCGCAGGTTGATGATGATGCCGGGAACACTGACGATCTTGTGGATGCGACCGACAGACTACACTTGACGTCCCGCTGCAGCACCCAGCTGGTGATAGTTGATGTCCCGCTGTAGCACCCAGCTGGTGATGGTTGATGTCCCGCTGTAGCACCCAGCTGGTGATGGTTGATGTCCCGCTGTAGCACCCAGCTGGTGATAGTTGATGTCCCGCTGTAGCACCCAGCTGGTGATAGTTGATGTCCCGCTGTAGCACCCAGCTGGTGATAGTTGATGTCCCGCTGTAGCACCCAGCTGGTGATAGTTGATGTCCCGCTGTAGCACCCAGCTGGTGATAGTTGATGTCCCGCTGTAGCACCCAGCTGGTGATAGTTGATGTCCCGCTGTAGCACCCAGCTGGTGATAGTTGATGTCCCGCTGTAGCACCCAGCTGGTGATAGTTGATGTCCCGCTGTAGCACCCAGCTGGTGATAGTTGATGTCCCGAGTGATGAAAATAAATAACACTGATCACACCGGCCATGACACAGCACACACTGTGAACAATACAACAACAATAACAACAACAGAGCAACAGTAACCATGCCGACACTACAGGACTAATTTACCAATGATCGACAACGAATGACAATGCTTGTAACTCATGTGTTACACAGAGAGAGAACGAACGAACGAACGAAACTTTATTTTCCAAGGATAAAAAGATCTAGGTACAACGACCTGTCTTCCATCTTGTCCTTGCTAAACTAGGAAAACTACACTACAAAGAAATATCACACACACAGATAAATGATCAATACAAAAGAAGCATAGTAATAAAAACGGGTATACCGGGCAATCAACTTCATCAACTTCATGGATATATTGTTTCTATATGTTTCATGACATATTGAGAGAGAGAGAGTTATCTTTTTAGTATGTTTGTGTGTCAACAACTATATTATTATTGTGTGTGTTTACTCAGAATATATATATTCAATATATGCGTGTGAAAAAAATCGGATGTTGATATGAGGTAACACAACTGATGTGGATTTGTTTGTCACTGTTGTGAAGCGTATGCCACATGTAGTTACTGTTTGCCTTAGAAAACGGCTTTATTACAAGTAGGTGTGAAAACAATCCCTTTAAAACTGAAACACAGTCACGGTTTATATAACTTTGTCTCTTCACGCGCGTGCACACACACACACACACACACACACACACACACACACACACACACACACACACACACACTATCATCATCCCTAACCCTAACCCACATTCCATTGTGAAACACAGTAAGAGGCGGTGAATGAGAGTTAGAGGAAACACAACACTAAATCAGTCTCAGTCTACATGTACCAACAGGACTGTGTTCCAGGAAGTTCGCCAATCAGGCTACAGAACACAAATAGCTTCCCGGTCATGTAGTACGCTAAATATAGTACAAAATGTTTGCCCCTTTTAAAATTTGTGTGCAGAGTAAAAAAAATGGCAATCTGGTGCTTTTTGTTGGCTTTGTAAATAAGTTTCATGTCAGGTAATGGTAAAATTAGGGGAAAATGAGCCTGGCTTGTGGACTATTTGTATTCATGCGCGGCTGGCACAGGAGTCAGCAGACGACAGGGGAATGAGGGGGGGGGGGGGGTATGTGGTCGCTGCTAACATTGCCAAAAAACGGAATATTGGAATTTGTTTGAATTTACTCTGCACATGAGTCTTTGGCTGCCGAATCTGTGTGATTTTGGGGGGTGAATTTTAAAGCATTTCTAGTCATATGCAACGTTATGTGTAAGAGGAATATATAGCGTTTTCCTTGAAATTTCCATCTGTGTTCTGTAGCCTAACAGCAAGCCCAGCCCGCCGGTTCCAGGGAGCTAACTCCACGTGACTCTCTTATTTCATCGATTACACGGAATTGTCTCCCATGTCCATCACATTGTTCAAACGTAGGACACAATGCCAAACGGTTAATGGTTGATCGGTTGAGAATTTAACGTTCTTGTTCCACACGGTAAGGGAGATAAGACGAAACACAGAACTTCTTCACAGGCACGTTCACACCGTACTGACAAAAAGGGTTGTTTTACACTTTATTGTTTGGTTTCACTACGGACTCGCTACAAACATGATAATTACATCACGTACGCATCACAATGCTTTTTTTTTTTTAATCATAAAAATACTACCAAAGTCACAATAAGCGACTACACTAGCCATGCCATATACCTCAGACTTCAGAAAAACAAAATCCAATGTAAACGCATCGAAACAATATTATGTAAAATGCACTAAATGGACACTGATATTGACAGTCTCTCGTACACTCTCTAACGGGCAGAGAGAGAGAGAGGGGGGGGTAGGAGTTAAACGTCCTTTTCCTCCACGTAAGGGTGATATCAAAGACTGACGGGGCAACGAGAAAAAGGCCAGCACAAACAGTTGGCCCCAGCCAGGATTCGAACTCACGATCGGAGCATTAGAAGTCCAACGCTCCACCATTCGGCCACCCCGGCTCCCCAGAGAGAGAGAGAGAGAGAGAGAGAGAGAGAGAACGGACGGATAAAC
This sequence comes from Batillaria attramentaria, assembly GCA_018292915.2. Lineage (NCBI taxonomy): Eukaryota > Metazoa > Mollusca > Gastropoda > Batillariidae > Batillaria > Batillaria attramentaria. The sequence goes on along the minus strand of JACVVK020000277.1, from coordinate 773,538 downwards.
AAATTCATACGAAACAACCAAACAATTAAAATTTAGCATGAATGTACATTTCATTTAAAAAAAACTATATTGTAAAACACATTATCCAATGAACAGCTAGCTTTCAGGACATTAACCAATGAACAGTTAGTTTGCTGACATTAACCAATGAACAGCTAGCTTCCAGGACATTAACCAATGAAAAGCTAGTATTCAGATATTAACCAAAGAACAGCTAGCTAAACACAAGAAATGGCGTCGAGTATAACGGTTAATTATTAACCCACATAAAACAGACGAAGACGACAGTCCTCATTAAGTGAGAACACTACATTACTATAGTACTGCACTAGGAGAAGTTACCAGAGTGAGAACACTACATTACTATAGTACTGTACTAGGAGAAGTTACCAGAGAGTAGACAGAACATATAGAACCCCAGCGCTTGCAGGATGTCTACCTGACGCAGTCAGCTTTATGCAATTCCACCCCCCCCCCCCCCGCCCACCCCCACCTCCTCCTCTACAATATAACGGCTGTATGGATTTGATAAGTGACGGAAATTACATTTCTAGAGGACAGACAAACTTACGAGCATTGCACATACAGGATGGAAAGGTTAGAACTTTAATGTACATACAATCATAATGTATGCAAACTTCAATTCAATCCATGCAACTGTTTCATTGTCTCACACACGGGGAAACTGTGTGAGATATTTTAGAACTCTTTCATCACCTGGGAAAAGGCTTTAGCGCCATGGATTTACAAAGTGCTTACACGCTTTTTCTGTTGACGGTAGCAGTTTGGATTTAAAGATTTTTTTTAATTGTTTTTTCTTTTTTTCACACTATACGTGAACACATAGACATGGATTTAAAGATTAAAAGAAAAAGCCGGTCAGTGACGTATTTTAGAACTGACGGGAAAACTGGTGAGGCATTTTAGAACTGTCGTGGAAACGTTGTGACGCATTTTGTAACTGTAGTGGAAACCAGGAAACATATTTTAGAACTGACTGGGAAATCTAGGGACGTATTTTAGAACTGCCGTCGAAACATTGTGACGTATTTCAGAACTGTAGTGGAAACCACGTGACGTATTTCAGAATTGTCTGAAGCTGAAGACATATTTCAGCACTAAAAGGGGATGCTGCTGTCATATTTTAGAAGTGAGTAAGAAAGATGGTGACGTATTTTAGAACTGAGTGGGAAATCTGGTGACGTATTTTAGAACTGTAGTGGAAACCACGTATTTCAGAACAGACCGGGAAAGTTGGTGAAATACTTCGGAACTAATTGGGAAAGCTGGTGACGTATTTTAGAACTGAATGGGAAAGCTGGTGACATATTTTAAAACTGAATGGGAAAGCTGGTGACGTATTCTAAAACTGAATGGGAAAGCTGGTGACGTATTTTAGAACTGAATGGGAAAGCTGGTGACGTATTCATCAAGAAAGACGTCAATATCCGACACTTTCTCCACGCCGAGCGGCACGAGACTAATGAGTCCCATAAAGAGAGTCCTCTCTCTCGGTAACACTTTTCTCTCCCAGTCCTTGTGCACGGCTTCCTTCAGGCTCGTTGTCGGCTTCAGCAGCCTCTGCATCTCCACGCACGCGCTCTTCATCTTCTGCTTCAACTCGCGCTGTTTCTCGGTCTCGCACCTCGCGGGAATCAACGACAGCGGAAGGCAGATACTGGCTTCCGCCTGCGCGAGAAGCGTGCGCAGAAACTCCAGGGTGGCGAGGTAGTTCTTCACGTGGTCCATCCCTGCTGGGTTTGTTCCCATGGCAACGGTCATGTTGGTCTGGAAGTCCTTGAGGTTGGGCAGCTTCTCGATGCGTTGTGGTAACGAGCGTTTGACGACCAGCAGGAACTCGCTAAGATGGCGGTCAAACTCCGTCTCCCGATCACGCAGTTCCTGTAGCTGACCGATCTGTGACTTCTGGAATTCTCGCACTCGTTTGATCAGCTCTACGTCACGCGCTGTAACAAGATCAGTGACGTCATCATTACAGGAAGGATCGGACTGTACAGTAGCAGTGTTTTCATTTGTCAGGTTTCATTCGTCTGTCTGTCTGTCTGTCTGTCTGTCTCTCTGTCTGTCTCTCTCTCTCTCTCTCTCTCTCTCTCTCTCTCTCTCTCTCTTTTCTGTTTTGTTGCTCAGTGTTGTATTTGATTTTTGTTTGCCAGTAGCTCTTTTCTTTTGTAGTAACCGCAGATTGAAAATTAACCATTGTATGACTAAATCTATTCCGTTGAAAATAAAGTTCGTTCCTATGTTCCTTCGTTCGTTCGTTCGTTTTTTACACACACACACACACACACACACACACACACACACACACACACACACACACACAAAAGATCATATAATCAACCCGCCAATCGATCCTCGATTCTACACACCATAATATACTTCTCCTTATTGTCGATCACAGGCCGCACACCGTGTATTCAGTACTTACCACACCATAATATACTTCTCCTTATTGTCCATCACAGGCCGCACACCGTGTATTCAGTACTTACCACACCATAATATACTTCTCCTTATTGTCGATCACAGGCCGCACACCGTGTATTCAGTACTTACAACACCATAATATACTTCTCCTTATTGTCCATCACAGGCCGCACACCGTGTATTCAGTACTTACCACACCATAATATACTTCTCCTTATTGTCCATCACAGGCCGCACACCGTGTATTCAGTACTTACCACACCATAATATACTTCTCCTTATTGTCCATCACAGGCCGCACACCGTGTATTCAGTACTTACCACACCATAATATACTTCTCCTTATTGTCCATCACAGGCCGCACACCGTGTATTCAGTACTTACCACACCATAATATACTTCTCCTTATTGTCGATCACAGGCCGCACACCGTGTATTCAGTACTTACCACACCATAATATACTTCTCCTTATTGTCCATCACAGGCCGCACACCGTGTATTCAGTACTTACCACACTTAATAATCCATGGCTACCTGCACTTTGATTTGTCTTTTACCATTGGTAACGCTCTCGTACCAAGAAGGGGAAAAAAAAAAAAACTTATTGAATACAATCTACCATTGAAAGCGAAAAGGGCCTAAGTGTTCACCAAACCCACGGCGTTTATTCCTTTTCACCAAAGGACGGCAGAATAGGTATGTTCTCACACACACACACACAAAAAAAAAAAAACCCTGCACGACTGATATCACAACGAGTGATCTCCCTAAGCAAGAGACTCACGTTTGTTCAAGGAACAAAGAAAACAAACACTCCACAAGAAACCTCATGTCTGTAGGAGCGAGGACTCCCTGTTGTTGTATTTATTACCGAGAACAGAAAGAAGGTGATTATCGTCGAAGGAATAATAAAATAACAAAGAAAACAAACACTCCACAAGAAACTTGGGGTCTGTAAAACTAAGAGCGAAGGTATGTGACGATTCAAGCCCGCTCTCTGTCAAACAGGAACACAGCTGTTGAAATATAGCACAGGTCTTAAAGGGACTTGATGGGCTTATTACGCCGTGAATAGCTATGCATGATTCGTGACTCAGAAAAAAAAACCCAGAACAGATATAATCTATTATCTCGCGCATCGATCGTAGTAATATGAAGGCCGTGGACCCTTGACACACAGCCAGAGTTAAGCTCCTGGCTGATGCTTGTTGTTGTTGTTGTTGTTGTTGTTGTTGGCGGCGGTGGTGGTGATGGCGGTGTGTGTGTGTGTGTGTGTGTGTGTGTGTGTGTGTGTGTGTGTGTGTGTGAGAGAGAGAGAGAGAGAGAGACTGACTGACTGAAACTTTATTTTCCAAGGATGAGATAATAGACGCACAGGTCTCTCTTACTATCTGTCCTTGCTACACTAACAGAGCACTCAAAATGCATCAGGACACACACACACACACACACACACACACACACACACACGTGCGCGCACGGACTGACCAGCACTTTCACGCTTTACAGCACATTTCACGAACATTACAGTGTAAATGCTTATGCAAAGAATAAGAAGTTATCAATTCAAAATACAAGAGAAATACTCATAACAAATTCTAAAGAACTAAAAACTCAGTAAAGGGAAGACTTTTTTTTTTTTTTTTTACAATGGTTAGTGAGGACCGTGAGAAATTATTTATTAGTCAGAAAATTCTGACGCACGTGAACTTTGAACCTTGAGAAATTGTTAATTAGTCGGACCTCAGGTGGTAGCATGTTCCAGATGAATGCACCAGAATAGGAGAGACTAGACTTGAACAAGTCTAGACGTGGACGTGGGACAAAAAGACTGTTCCTCGAGGTGCTGTATCGGGTGTCACTGGGCCTGAAGAGTTTTGACAAGTAGGAAGGGGCTTTCCCTTTCAGAACATTATGCATCATCAGGCATTTGTTGAGGGCCAAATGTTTTTCTAATGGTAGAAGTTCTAGCACCGTGAGCCTTTCATCCGTGGTGAGAGTGGGGTCGGGAAGAACAAGCTTAATGCCGCGTCGGTACAAGGAATTTAACTTTTTAACATGGAGTTCACCACAACCGTCCCAAATAGTTGACGCATAATCTATATTTGGTCGGATGTACGCATTAAAAAATAGCTTGCGCGTCTGTAAATCAACAACTGGTTTTATTTTAGACAATAAAAATAGCTTTTTAGATATGTTTTTTGTAACATTTTCAAGGTGGAGCTGCCATTTTAGAGAATCATCCACTATTACGCCGAGCAAGCGGTGACTACGAACTTGCTCAATTTGCGCAAAGTCATAACTAAGGTTGAGTTGTAGTGGTTGAAGCTGATGTTTCTGACGTGTTGTTATGAGCATGCTTTTTGTTTTGGACGGATTCACTAACATGTTATTGTTGTTGCACCACTGCGAAACATTATTAAGACTCTGTTGCAGACTACTCGTTATTTCAGATAAAGTAGTTCCCGATGAGTGGACTGTAGAGTCATCAGCAAACAGGTCGCAGGTGACTTTAGGATCAGTTATGTATAGAGGTAGATCGTTGATAAAAAATACAAAATAGCAAAGGGCCTAATACTGATCCCTGAGGAACACCACATGGCACAACTCCTTCAGAGGAATATGTACCATTTGCATATACAGTCTGGGTTCTGTCGCATAGATAAGATTCGAAGAAAGAAAGAGCAGCTGGGCTGTTATTGTTTAAATATATGTCAAGTTTTTCAAGTAAAATCTGATGGTTTATGAGGTCGAAAGCTTTCTTTAAGTCGAGAAATACAGCACCAGACATCTTACTTTCATTAATTTCACATAGCCAGGTGTTTATTATACGAGCTAGGGCCGTATGACAGGAATGTTTAGGTCGGAAACCTGACTGAAAAACATGCAGAAGTGATCGGTCCTCTAGGTATTGTAAAAGATGTTTGTGAACATGTTTTTCAAGTGGTTTTGATAGGACCGAAAGAAGAGAGATGGGACGGTAATTATTCAGGTCAGATGTATCTTTTGTTTTCGGAGTCGGAATAAGTTTTGACTTTTTAAAGCTGACGGGAAGATACAATTTTTGATACACAAATTATACAGGTATGTCAAGGATTCGACTATGTATGGTTCAGAGAGGCGTAGGATGGAGCCATTAATGCCGTCAAGACCAGACGACGATTTATTGCTAAGATTAGATATGTACCTGCCAACTTCGTGTACAGCTATAGGAGGGATAGTGAAAACGTCATTATTAGATAACCTTTGTCTGCAAAAGTCTTTTAAAACGTTAGGCGGGGTGTATGCAGTCTGGCTGAGACCGGCTTTTGATTGTAATAAGAACTGGGGGGCAGAGAGAAAATGATTATTAAACATTTCCGGCGTAATGTCAATGGGGATGTCAGCTTTCTGTGAACGAGTGTTATTAGTCAGGGTATTAAGGGCTGACCATATGGAGGCAGGATGTTTGTCGTTTTCAACCGTTTGTTTCACAAAGGTCTTCTTTGCTTCTCTAACCAGATATTTAACTTTATTCCGCAGCCTTTTGAATTCAACATAGTTTTTGTCTCGCTTAGCGTCGTTCCTAGCTGCCATCGTTTGTTTAATCTCCTCCGTTAACCAAGATGGAGGCTCACGGCGTCTCACACGCTTCCTTCTTAACGGGGCGTGTTTATTCAGCACCCCGAGGAACACTTCTAACCACAACGAGAGAGCGTCATCAGGATTAGTACGAACAGTTGTACACATTAGTAAACGGGACAAGAGAGAGAGAGAAAGCCGATCTTTGACCTGAATTACGGACGAGTTCAGCGTGAACCAAGCAAAGCTGACGCCACTGATCTAGTCATAAAGACGGGGTGTAACTATTCAACTTCCTGAACGAAAGAGTCGGCCATTTTACTGCACGCACACAACCAGCCGGGTAGAAGTTAAGATCACTTGAACAGGTCAATGGTTGTATCTTGTGTTAGACATGGTGCTACTTGCCTGTAAATTCTCCACCTGCATCAAGGTAAGCACCATTATAATACCTCTACTTGAACAGGTCAATGGTTGTATTTTGTGTTAGACCTGGTGCTACCTGTTTGTACATTCTCCACCTGCATCAAGGTAAGCACCATTATAATACCTCTACTTGAACAGGTCAATGGTTGTATCTTGTGTTAGACCTGGTGCTACCTGTTTGTACATTCTCCACCTACCATTATAATACCTATATATGAACAGGTCAATGGTTGTATCTTGTGTTAGACATGGTGCTACCTGTTTGTACATTCTCCACCTGCATCAAGGTAAGCACCATTATAATACCTCTACTTGAACAGGTCAATGGTTGTATCTTGTGTTAGACCTGGTGCTACCTGTTTGTACATTCTCCACCTGCATCAAGGTAAGTACCATTATAATACCTATACTTGAACAGGTCAATGGTTGTATTTTGTGTTAGACCTGGTGCTACCTGTTTGTACATTCTCCACCTGCATCAAGGTAAGCACCATTATAATACAGTCAAACACGCTTAAGCCGAACTCGCCCGGGGAATGGAAAATCGTTTCGCTTATCCGAGTTTCTGCATATCCGAGTTCGGATAAGCCAAACCTTTCCCGAGAAATCACCCTGCAGTTCGGCTTAACCGAGTTTTTTTCAGGATAAGTTGTAAAATCACTTGGAATGTTTGTAAAAAGTTTTTTTGTTGTTGTTGTTTTGTTTTGTTTTTAAAGAGAATATCTTTGCTTCCCTTTGCAACTGAAACATCGAATTGATAATTTTGCGAAAGTTTGTAGACGTGTATGCTGCTTTTCTATGGGCAAATGTATACTATATGTATGCAAATGTGTATAATGGCAACGGTCTGAGAGAGACACGGGTCGAGCTTATTGATTCCTGAGACTAGTAACACAGACAAAACTCTCTCTCTCTCTCTCTCTGTGTGTGTGTGTGTGTGTGTGTGTGTGTGTGTGTGTGTGTGTTTAAATGAATAAGATCAAAACAGTGACAAGTTATAAGTGCTTTCTTCAGTGGGGCTGGGTGTTGTGATTGCTAATTTTCACTATTCTTTTTTGTTCTTTTCTGCCCCACATTTTTTTTTAATTATTATTATTATTATTATTATTATTTTCACACACAGTCCATGGTCTTTTGTCACCAAAGGATGGGTGTTGTGATATTTTTACTATTTTTTCTGGTCCTTTTCTCGCCCACCGTCCCCCCCCCCCCCCCCCCCCCGCGCCGTGTATGTCAGTACGTCCGCAGAGTTACCCTTTGTTTGTTTGTTGAAGTTATGTCCCATTTGTTTATGTCCTGAAGAAGGCGAAAGCCGAAACGTTGACCTGTGCCGTCCTTTGTGAAAGTTAAGTGGTTTCTGTCCCTTTTGTCCCTATGTCGCTTTTATTTGCTTAACTTGTAACCACTTCGCAGTCATTACCGTTTCCTTTTCTAACCAAACTATAAAACTAAATGGTGAAAACACACACACACACACACACACACACACACACACACACACACACACACACACACACAAATGCGGTCGCATTACTGTACGCACAAATCAATGTACGCTCCACTCCGTTCCTACACTCCACCCCCCCCCCCCCCCCTCACCTCCACCCCTCCCCCACCCTCACACACACACACACACACACACACACACACACACACACACACACACACACGTGCGCGATTCTATACGCACAAGCCAATGCACGCTCCATCCCCCCGCCCCACCCCCCCCTCCCCCTCACAAACACACACACACACACACACACTGGGAGACTGCATGTTACACACTCCCTCCCCTACACATGTCAAAAGAAACAATCGTGCACGCACAAATCTAAGCCCGAGCTCATATCCTTTCTACTAGCCCATAAACCACGCCCATCGCAAATCTCCCAAGGTTACCTTTCGACCTGCCCCTCCCCTGTGCCCCTCCCTCGGTCATCCCATCTCTGACCCTGAACCCACCACCTAATTCACGCACGCAAACTTAGATCTACCACTCGTTCTGTCCAAACAATGGCGCCTGCAAAACATGTGGCACGCGTCATCAGTTTCCCGCATACTGAAAAACAGGTGACGTGTTCGTTTCCGTAGGATAATTATAGCCGTGACGAAATATGTTCATAAGTTATCTTCCCGACGTGTTTTCCAAGCAAAAATTTACAAAAAAAAGTCTCTCCGACAGTGTTTAGAGTTCGGCTTATCTGTCAAAATCACGTTTGAGATATCCGTGTTTGAGTTAGCTATTTTTTGACAGAGTTTGGCTTATCCGAATTAGAAATAGTCTTACAAAGAGGGGAGTCTGGCGGGGAATTGGTTTTGGTTTCTGTTATCCGAGTTTTTTGCTTAAGCGTGTTTCGTTTAGGCGAGTGCGGCTGTACTTATACTTGAACAGGTCAGTGGTTGTATCTTGTGTTAGACCTGGTGCTATCTATTCTTCTATTCCGCGTATAATCTCTGAATGTCCGAGTTGGGTTATGTGTTATCGTGGGTGTGTTATCGTGAGTGTGTTATCGTGGGTGTGTTATCGTGGGTGTGTTATCGTGGGTGTGTTATCGTGGCAAAGCAGCGAATACGGGGAGACTGACGTGATCAGTACGTGAATCTCATTATACACATTAATAGCTGTTACTGCAGGTCACTGTATACACAATCCGGCATAAGCAAGTACACATCCTTAACGTAGGAAGACAGTTAAGGGATGGTGGTGGTGAGAAAAGCTTTGCATGACTGTATTACAGGCACTGTTTAATATGCAAAATACTGTAACGAGAGAAGGAGCTTGCCACCCATTGTGTGGTGCGTGCAGGGAGTGGAAACTGTCAACATGTTGAAAGCAGGTAGAGAAATGGACGTATTGGATTCCGTGTCACTATTGTGACAGAACGCCGACTGCGTGACTAGCGACGTGTTGTGAATCAGGACAGCTCCATTGACACGTTCATCGCCCGCTCCACATGTCGCCCCCCCCCCCCCTCCCCAAGTTCGGCTTTAACGGTGAACGCTCTTTGACACGAGAAGGGTGAGTGGGTGTTTGGGAGTTCAACGTCATTTCCCATCAGGTATAGGTGATAGGAAAGAAAGGGCAACGAGAAAAAGTCCACCGCAAATATTTGGCCCCAGCCGGGATTCGAACTCACGACCCCAGCGTGGAAAGTCCACGCTCTACCATTGGGCTATCGTGGCTCCTCTTGACAGAAGAAATGATAATGTGCTGCGTGTCGTATTGTAGCGTGAGGTACTCAGTCCGTGTGCACGGTGACTATGACTACCACACCATGGTCAGAGAGAAGTGTAGCTTGTCCAATAGGAGACCAGTGTTGAACCCACAGCGTTACACATACACTGAATGCCAGAGTGGCCCGCTGGAACTGATTCAACCAAAGCGTTGTGTAAAATATCCGTCATCAGTAACAGTATACTGCTAGCTGTCAGCACCCGACCTTCTGATCACAATATGAATATGTATTGTCATGAGCTGTCAGCACCCGACCTTCTGATCACAATATGAATATGTATTGTCATGAGCTGTCAGCACCCGACCTTCTGATCACAATATGAATATGTATTGTCATGAGCTGTCAGCACCCGACCTTCTGATCACAATATGAATATGTATTGTCATGAGCTGTCAGCACCCGACCTTCTGATCACAATATGAATATGTATTGTCATGAGCTGTCAGCGCCCGACCTTCTGATCACAATATGAATATGTATTGTCATGAGCTGTCAGCGCCCGACCTTCTGATCACAATATGAATATGTATTGTCATGAGCTGTTAGCACCCGACCTCCTGATCACAATATGAATATGTATTGTCATGAGCTGTCAGCACCCGACCTTCTGATCACAATATGAATATGTATTGTCATGAGCTGTCAGCACCCGACCTCCTGATCACAATATGAATATGTATTGTCATGAGCTGTCAGCACCCGACCTTCTGATCACAATATGAATATGTATTGTCATGAGCTGTCACCGTTTGTACATGGTTTACATAAGCTGACCTCTGACCCGCGAAGCTAGGGACGAAGAGATCGCTGTCCAGTAATAACGAGTTGACTGGTCTAGTTACAGGACTGTATGTCGATATTGTACTTCCTTCATGAAACAAACACGACATATCGCTCTCCAGTAATAACGGGTAGACATGTCGTGCTTGTTTCATAAAAGGAAGTACAATATCTACACACAGTCCTGTTTGTCCTTTTCAGTATTTCCTGTTACAGATGGAAACTGGTGCTTATGACTGACTTGTATACAAGGCTGCTGTAACTGTGCTTGTGCCATGTCTGTAAACAACTGACAGTCTGTTGTTGTATTACTGTGTACATGGTTTCTGTCTCCATGTTGACACATAAGTACATGCCGACATTGAGCAGAGAGTCTGACCGTGACAATATCCACATCACAACAACTGACAGTTTATCGTCCACACATGAACAACATGTGTCACCCAAACATGCGTCTCGCGTGGCACGTACAGATTACAGCAGGAATCTGTCTTAACCACGTGACTCTGTCACTCAGTCTGTGATTGTAAACCTTTAGAATTTATCACAGACAGTGCACAACGTGGTCACAGTGTCTGGGTCCGTCACATGCCAGCAGCCAAATCGTGACGCCGTGACCGGGAAGAGTTCGTGACAAAATGTCGGAAAGACCTCCAGCATCAGATCCTGAACCAGGGAACACTCACCCTGCCACGGTCACCAGCTCCACGTCACTCCACACCCCAGTCACCACCTCACCAGCAGTTACCGCCCTTGTCACCACCTCACCAGCAGTTACCGCCCTTATCACCACATCACCAACAGCCACCAACCCAGTCACCACCTCACCAGCAGTCACCGCCCCTGTCACCGCCTCCCCAGTAACTACTAGACCAGTCACCACCTCACCAGCAACAACTACACCATTCACCACCTCATCAGCAACTACTACATCAGTCACGAGCTCACCAGTACCTACTACACCAGTCACCACCTCACCAGTACCTACTACCCCAGTCACCGCACCAGTACCTACTACACCAGTCACCAACTCAGGCTCAATGACTACGCAACAGACTTTGGAGAATGACTGGAGACGCGTGGTGGCGTCACTATACCGTGACCTTGACACCCGGACGTACTGTGTACCGCCCTACATCATGAACCGTGCGCCGTATGATAGAGACACTGTTGCCGGGCAACCGGTCCTGGTGTTGCGACCTTTACCGGGATTTGCCAGTCCTCCGTTTGTCTCACCTTCAGGCAATAGTCGTAGCGCGATGAGACAACACTCATCACATAGTATGTGGACACGGGAAACAGGTCAACACACGTCTCATGTAACACCAGGTCACTCAGCACACAGCATGTGGACACGGGAATATGTCCCCATCACCCAGCCAATCAACATACGACACACGGACCACAGTCTGTGGACCAGAGAGCAGCATCCAGTCGCTCGGCCAATCAACGTGCAAGAAACCGACTCACGTGACGACTTCGCCCAACAGCACGTCCTGTACTGTCTCCAGACGCTAGGAGAGCAGCGACAGGAAGCCATGTTTGTGATGTCGTCACTAGACTTCACTCACTACCTGAACAAGCTGGATGCTACCCACGCTGCTCAGTTCCCGCTACCCGGGGATCTTCCCTCCACACAGCGAGAGGGCGACTTTGACGTCATCGTCATACACCGCGAATACGGCGTCCTGCTCGGGGAGATCAAGTCAGTGGGTATCCATGACAACAACCCAACAGACAAAGCTGTGGCTGACAAGGTCACCAAGGCCGTGAAACAGCTGGACAAGTGTGAGCAGGTTGTGAATCACGTGATGAGTGACGTGGCGCCGGGAGTGAGTGTCCGCAAAAACGCTGATCCTGCCCTACATCAGCAGGACGCAGCTACAGCACGTGTTGGATGGAGACAGTCAGCTGGCACAGGTGAGAAACTCACTTTGTCTGCACAATTTATCACCATGCTTTTCATACAGCGGACACTGCGACATATAAAGTGGTTTTTTTTCCCCATTTCGCTGTTTGTTCAGATGAGCACACTCCTAATACACTGTATTACAGAAACACGGCTTCCTTTCAAAGTGCCGTGCTTTTCATGTATGAACATGTCCGTGAAAGTTTCTATAAATAGACCAGCCAGCCACAGCCTTCGCCGCAAAGCAAATGGTGATCACACTGACACGAGTTACGTTATGTTAATCTTGTCAAACGTCAAATGCACCGGGGCGGTCGGTGGTCTAGTGGTTAAGAGACCTCGCCACCAATGCGAGTAGTCAGGTTCGAGTCCCACTCGGGGCAAAGAATTTTTCCTTCTCGTACATGACATCGTTCATTCGGGCTGATCGTCGGGGGTTCTCTCCAGGTACTCCGGCTTCCTCCCCCCTCGGCTTTGCAAAGCCCACAAAAATAATAAATGCATTTCTAAATTCCGAAACTTAAATAGCTGAGCTGTCCCTTTGCACCACGTGATCGTAATGTGTTCATGTCTAGGGTGTGAGAGAATGCGTGTGATTCATGTGAACGTGCGTTTTGGGTTCACCACAGATCGCGGAGCTTTGCGCCGATTAATTAAGTTGAGTAAATCGCCTATACAATGCTAAGATTATTATTATTATTATTATTTGATCTCGTCACCATCCATTCAGTCATTTGCTTTTGAGTGTAAACTGTCACGTGACGATGAATACGCTCCCTTTTTCAGCGGGTGTGTGGGTGTGTGGGTGCTCCAGACGTGAGAGCGGCCGTGGCGCTGTGTGTGTGTAGTGACGTCATGTCTGACCGCACCACGCCCTGGCACGTGGACGCCGCTGTACTCGGGAAACTGGACAGTTGGTGGACACAGCGCATGGCGTGTAGAACGGACCCCACAATGTCACGTGATCTGTATCAAACACTTGTCAGCAGGTGAGGAAGTCTATCATACATATATTCCAGGCGTTAGTTGGTTTGTGCTGAAGCAGGAAACTTGAAGTGAGTTGACTGTACAAAGTATAGACATGCTTCACTACAGCAGGTGAGGAAGTCTATCATACAATATTCCAGGCGTTAGTTGGTTTGTGCTAAAGCAGGAAACTTGAAGTGAGTTGACTGTACAAAGTATAGACATGCTTCACTACAGCAGGTGAGGAAGTCTATCATACAATATTGCAGGCGTTAGTTGGTTTGTGCTGAAGCAGGAAACTTGAAGTGAGTTGACTGTACAAAGTATAGACATGCTTCACTACAGCAGGTGAGGAAGTCTATCATACAATATTGCAGGCGTTAGTTGGTTTGTGCTGAAGCAGGAAACTTGAAGTGAGTTGACTGTACAAAGTATAGACAAGCTTCACTACAGCAGGTGAGGAAGTCTATCATACAATATTCCAGGCGTTAGTTGGTTTGTGGTGAATCAGGAAACTTGAAGTGAGTTGACTGTACAAAGTATAGACATGCTTCGCTACAGATTACTGTCATTGTACAGTTACACACATTGTAGTGGACTTTGTCCACACGGACACAAGCCTAGCATTGTGCAACGCTTTGTACAACGATGATGATGATGATAATGATGATGATGATGATGATGATTCATCTGAAAAAAAGTTCTTTTATATATTTTTTTCTTGGTGTAAACTTTTACCTTAATATTTCACCTTTTCCCTGTTAGGACACAAGCTGTTAACAATTTGAATAATGACAACAATTTTAAAAACTGATAAAAGCAACAACAACAACAGTATTTTGTCGTTATTGCGAGTGACATAATAGTGTACAACGCATCATCGTCATATTATTATTATTATTATTATTAGTGGTGGTGGTGGTGGTGCATCACAATCTTTCTCATACATGTACAGTGTAGTTCAACATTTATTATACAACAACAACAACTTATGTACCTGTTCTGTATGTTGACAGGTTTGTGGGCCCGGCAACAACAGTCCGTGTTCACTGCGTCATCCCCCCGCGCGTTGAGGTGCGGACACTGGGGGAGGCCGTGTCAGAACTCGGCCGGCGACTTGCGCTTCTCGTCCTCACCCCCGGGCAACTCCACCTGCTCAACAGATCACCAGCACACGTCTGTCTGACCGGCCCCCCGGGCACCGGCAAGACTGTAGTGCTGATCGTGAAGGGGCTGGTCGGGGCGCGTCAGGGACATCCTGTGGTTATACTCAGTCTCTGGCCGGGCAGCCTTGCGGCGTCACGCCTGGTACATCAGCAGCTGGTGATGACCCTGCAGGCAGACCCCACACCACATCAAGCGGTGCACTTCCTGCACTATGACCTGGCGAACCGGCCTGGAGATGTGGAGGCGGCGCTTCAGACACTTGAGTCAATGGTGCCGAGAACACGGGGACAACAGCTTCACGTGCTGATAGACGAGGCCAACTTTAATACCAGGTAGGTGACTACAGTACTGCACGTGTGTGTGTGACAGGTGACAAGATTGAGATGAAATGTCACGCTACACTTGTGTTTCCCATACCGTGACAGGGACGGTACGTGGACATGACAAAACTTGAATCATTATTGATCAAGTCTTTTTCACAAACAAGACGATGACCTAGTGTTTATTGATGGAGTGATAGTGGCGTCGTCATGACAACAGTCTGTTCCTGCAGCACGTGCTGCTTTCTCAACAAACCTTGGTGACAGTCTCCGGATAAATGTTATTGCTAATTTCAAATACTCTTTTACACTTGTCCTGTAAAACTTGTGTGCGAGCGATCATGATGCATGTTGGCCGGTGTGGTGAGCTGGATTTCTATGTTAATTGTCTCGTTTCATGTCCCCCCCCCCTTTCTCCCCCCCCCCCCCAACGGGGTTTTGAAACAAACACTTTGACTTGACTATGACTTGACTTGGCGAGCCGGTGTAACAGGCCGGAGTATACCCCTGGCTACTTTATACCCTCGGGTATAAAGTAGCCTAGGCTGGTTTAACCCCCTGGGTATAGATCAGTTCAGGCCGGATTCACCCCCTCCTGCCCGGAATATACCCACCTGTGAACAGAGTTCACTAAAGTTATTGTACACGGCCGGCCAAACTTTCTTGCAGATGACATTTACATCTATACCAAGGTGGGCACCAATATATATGCGTTGGATGCGATATCCCGCAATGTTTTCACTAAACGAGACAAGCGAAGTTTGCTTCTACATTGAAAACAGAAGCGACCACTTAAATGTGGTGTTGAGTGTTTGATATTCAAGTACTGTTACCACACCAAGAGAAACCCTGGCTGTTGTTAATTTGGATCTTGTTATATTTTAAAGTGCATTTAATATGTGACTCGGAGGAAAATCCACTTGGCTCTTTGCTCTTTTCAAAATGAAGCGGTTTGATTTGTCTTGTACTTTATGAGATACAAGCGATGCAAGTTTACAGAATTTCCCTGCAGAGGCACCTTAAGACACTCTGTCTCCCTCTATCTATCTATCTATCTATCTATCTATCTATCTATCTATCTATCTATGTGGGTGCATCAGGACAATTACAACAGAGGTTTAAAAAAATAAAGTAATAGGAAGGAAACAAGAAAACGATCGAACCGTTCACGTGTGTCACACGCCGTCATTGAACATCGAGTGGCAAAACGCGTGCAGCATTCGAACAAAGATGTTTCTCTTTCTCTCTCTGGTCGTCCGTGGTGGTGGCGGTGGTGGTGGTGGTGGTGGTGGTGGTGGTGGTGGTGGTGGTGGGGGAGGGGTTAAGGTGGGCAGGAGAAGGTTAAACGAGCCTAGCCCATAGCACATCCCGGGGTATAGTCTGGGTTAGGCCAGTTTATACGGGGGGGGGGGGGGGGGGGGATAGTCTGGGTTAGGCCAGTTTATACGGGGGGAATAGTCTGGGCTAGGCCAGTTTATACAGGGGGGGGGGGGTAGTCTGGGCTAGGCCAGTTTATACGGGGGGGGGATAGTCTGGGCTAGGCCAGTTTATACGGGGGGATAGTCTGGGCTAGGCCAGTTTATACGGGGGTATACTCCAGGCGGGGTATAATCTGGACTGTTACACCGGGATAGCCAACTGGTAGAGCGTGGGACTTGACATGCTCGGGTCGTGAGTTCCAATCCCGGCTGTGCGGCCTTTTTGTCGTTGGCCCGCCTGTGATGTCAGCCATACGTGGTGGAAAAGGACGTTAAACTCCCAAACACCCCCATCCCTCCATCTTGTGATAATCTTGAATGGGTTGGTGTGTAAAGAACGACAACTGTGGTTCAACCTTGGAGACGCACACAACCCCTGGTTCTCTCCCTTAGTGTATTTTCCCTATTATCTCCATCCTGATCCGAGCGGCAACTCAAGTATTACAATAGTGGTGACGTTATTCTGCATGGTAATCAGCTCTTTATGTTTTCGCATCTCTTTCAATGTCTTCCATGGAGGCACAATGATTATGATGTTTTCTGTAGAGTCAAAACTGACACCATATCGTGTACCCATACGTGAAGCTATCTACATCAGTCGTGACACGTGATCACTGACGTCATGATTTGTATTTTCCCCGTGAAATGAAGCGAGTATCGATGATTGGCTCCTTTCAGTGACCACTGACCAGACAACTGTATCCCATCAACACTAGACATGGGACACAATCGTCGTTGTAAACACAACATGATTTATCTCCCCTCTCGTAATGCTTGTTACTCGTACGTGTTATTTGGGAAGTGCTGTCTACTGCTGGTAATGTACATAACAATAATGTACAGTTCCACACAAACAGCAGACGACAGTGTTCCATACAAGTGTCATGGCTCCCTCCTCATTCTCTGTAACAGGAATGTCGGCCCGGCCACACAGAGACTGGTGAGAGAACTGCTGGCAGCCTGTGGACCGCGCCTCTCTCTCTGGGCCGCTCGTGTGTACAACACCGACATCCCTACAGAACTACAGGCCGAGCCGCTCACGGTGCCCCTAAGATCATGTCCGGCTGTTGTTAGAGAAGTGGCGAGGGGAGTCAGCAGGTTTAGTGAGATCCACAACTACAGTGACAGCGGCACGCCTTCCCCCAGTGACGGGCCTCGGGTCATCCGCTTACGTCATCATGGCGGGGACCACACCGGACGATGGCCCGTGGAGTGCGTGACATGCGGAGCGATGGTGGCGCGTGTGTTGACGGAGGAACTCCATGTGGGTGTGACGGGTATGTGTGTGTTGTGGCTGTCCTTTCATGTATCATCATTATCATCATCAACAACGACAAAAACAACAGCGACAGCAATCTAACATTAAAATCTACGTGCGGACAGTCGAACATGTCGGGTAATATTTGCGTCAACGACGACGACAACAACAAAAACAACTACAACAACTGTGCTTGGCATTACTATCTATATCCAAACATTTAATAATTAAAATATAAAACAGCTTCGCTCCCCTTATCAAGTTTAACCCTTCCATCCCTTTCTCGCCCAAAGAGTAGACAAGACAACCAACCAAGTAAACAAGCCCCCCCCCCCCCCATTTCCTCTGAATAAAATAAGAAATCTTCATTACTCACTGTAGGGGAAAGTCGGTAATTAATATGGAACAGGCGAGTAATATGGAACACCGATGTTGCGGGTCATGGGAGACAAACAGAACAAATTTGATGGTGTCATGCTATGAAGCTTACCCCGCTTGTCCGATGTCAGCAGAATGCAAAAACGGTGAGTGCTTGAAATCTTTTACTCTGTCTGATCTTACTTTGATGTGTTAAATCGGTCGTTGCATTTACATTCAGATTCATGTTTCAGAGAAAAAATGTTTGTGGAGGAGTCCCAGGTAGTGTTACGCACATTTTGAAGGTAGAAACTGTGAAGGTCATGATTCGCAAAAGCCACATGACGTAATTTTCCATCACACCCCCTACTAGGGCAATATGGAACACTTGAGGTCGGGTAATATGGCTCGTGTTCCATATAGCCCTCACTGTGTTCCATATTGTGCGATCACACACAGAAGCAAGTGTTAAATTACAATTTAACTGATTTATGAAACTGAAACTAACACACACTGACAAAGCCATTGTTTCGCATTTTGTCATAAATTTGCCACCTAGCCTTAACAAAAATTCGGGGTTTTTTTCAGAGCGAAGTGGACAACTGAAGAAATACAACTCGCGTTGTTCCAGGTTACATCCGGCACCATGGGTCTTCGTGAGGCCTCGCGGGCATATGGTGTTCCCGTGTCAACCCTGAAAAGGCATCTTGACAAACAAAACAAGTTCGCTATTGGGAAGAGGCAGCTCGGAAGACCCACTATCTTCACCACAGAGATGGAGGATGAATTTGCTCGTCATATCCTCCAAATGGAGAGCATGTTTTTTTGTTGTTTTTTTTTTTTGTTGTTGTTTTTTTTTTTTTTTTTTTTTTTTGGGGGGGGGGGATTTACTCGGAAGTCAAGCATGCAGCTTGCTTATGAATTCGCAGAAATGGATTACAACATCCCTTCAACCAAGAGAAAAAGTCTGCTGGGAAGGACTGGTTGCGTCTGTTCTTGCGTCGACATCCTGACATAACCATTAGACAACCAGAGCCAACGTCGGTCGACAGGGCAAGAGGATTCAAGAGGGACAGCGTGGGGCGGTTCTTCACTCTCTTGGAGAAGCTCATGGACGAGTATCATCCACCGGCAACGGCCATATACAACATGGATGAGACCGGCTTATCGTCCGTCCAGAGCAGAAGCTCCAAAGTACTCGGAAGAGCAGGAAATCACCAAATCGGTATTATTTCCTCAGCGGACAGAGGTCTGCATACAACCGTTGTGTGTTGTACCAGCGCCGCCGGACACTACGTTCCGCCATACTTTCTGTTCAAGCGCACGAGGATGACGCCACTGTTAGGGAACCCTGGATGTCAGCTTTTTTTCGCCCTCTGAAGACGCACTTCCTGCAGGCACAAGAAACTTGGCTGAGAAACAAGATTTCGCCACCCCCTACACTTCGTCCAGGACCAAAGAGAGGAAAAACAGCTGAAATACTCACATCGACCCCATACAAACAAACACTGTTGGGAAAAAAGAAACCAGCTAACAAAACGAGGGGAAGAGGTGCGAGCCGTGGAAGGGGGAGGGGTAGAGGAAGGAAGATTAAAACATTCAGAATGAATGTTTTCATTGTTTTCAGTGACGGTATGTGAAGAGGCAGGAACACTGTAAGAGATACTGATCTGATAACAGACAGAAAGGTTGAGTGTTTTATTTTTATTTGGGTTATCTATTTCATTGCTGATTATGCTTTCTGTTTTCATATTTGTTGAGAATTTTTCTTAGTTTCGGAATGAAAAGCTCAGACAGAAGCATTTCACTGTCGTTTGTTAGAAAGAGGAGGGGTAGGGGAGGGGATGGAAAGTTAAACGTCTGCACAGTATTTAGAATGTGTATTTTTATTTTCCCCGTGATTCGGAAATGCAGAGAAGGATGATTCTGATGTCGTTCTTAAGTAAGAAAAGGCTAGGGAGGGGAAGGGTATAAAAATGTTGATAGCACTCGTTTTCTTCAGTTTCGTGTGCGGAAGTGCACTGGTTAGATTATTGTTGTTTGAAGTACGAAAGAGTCTCCTGTGTTCCTATTTGTTTTTCCCTTTGAATAATTAAAGTGGATTAAGTTATTGATCTGTCATTGTGTTCTTTTTTGTAGTATTTTCTTGTAGTGTTTCACTCAAAGAACGTTCTACTCCACTGATTTTTAGCTGATCTGAATGACACACCTTCCATGCGTGAGTAAGCATACATCTCTGCCGCCATTACACCCTCAGTGACACCAAAATGTCAAGAGACAAGAAGAGAATAGTGGTTAAACGTTCAAGCTGCATAATCCAAAGCTTAAAATGTTCATAGCTCAGTGGCGATAAAATGGAACACAGGTCGGGTAATATGGAAAGGCGTTCCATATTTGACTCCTCGGTGTTCCATTTTATACGACCATGGGTTAAATATGGAACAAAACCACTTTTTTGTTTCAAGCATAGTAGCTCCTGCAGATGAAGAGATTTCGTTTCATACCTGGGTCCGGTTGATACCTTACCCATTTCTGAATAGAATGACACCTGAATCAGATTTCTGCCTTTTATGGTTGAGACACGGGAAGCGTTCTCCCTTAGGTGTTCCATATTTGCCGACTTTCCCATACATTTTCATCATACGTGGACCCACAACATCATTCCGTCTTCTGACCGTGCACAGTGAAGTTGATACGAGTCATGCACGTGCATATCACGTGATCAGCACGTGTTTTATGTGTTGTTGTCTGACGGCAGGTGCCAACATCAACCCCACCAGTGTCGGCACAACCACCAGTCCCCCGCGTCTCCAGTACCGTGACGTCCTCGTGGTGACGCGTAGTGAAGAGGTTCGTGAGGAGACGAGAGACGACAGAGGTCAGGTGACGTCACAAGCCTGTGGTGTGGTGTGCGGCCTTCGCTCTGCCGGCCTCTCGGTGGGAGTTATTGGATGGATGAGAGACAGTGAGGAGAGGCGGGAGAGAGACGTGTGTGACGTGGCGCTGGCTGACAGTGACAGAGTGACGGTGGCATCATACCAGACTGTACCAGGCTTAGAACGTCGTATCGTGGTGTGGTTGCAGGGCAGGGCGCAGGGTGATGATGATGTCGGGATCACTGACGATGATG
>JACVVK020000277.1:737500-750000 GCA_018292915.2 Batillaria attramentaria | reverse complement strand
AATGCCGAGAGTCAAGGTCAGTGTCAACACAGAACATGCGGTCTGGTAATCCATGCGGTCAAACATAATGACCCGAGCACAGCAGGATTAAACAAAGTTTGCATCCTTTACGTAAGGGTTGCTGATATAGTCCGAGCACCCCCGCACTTCCTTACAGCTCGCCCGAAAACTTCCCTCGAGCAATGTGTACTACCCCGCATTTGACATGAGGTGAAAGGTCACGACTGCGCATGCTTGCTGACAAATGACCGCAAAATACAAAAATAGTCAACTCTTATGACATACGACCT
Source organism: Batillaria attramentaria (assembly GCA_018292915.2). Lineage (NCBI taxonomy): Eukaryota > Metazoa > Mollusca > Gastropoda > Batillariidae > Batillaria > Batillaria attramentaria. Next base: position 749,710 of record JACVVK020000277.1, on the reverse strand, counting down.
CGTACGTTGAAATGAACAACGAGTAGGTAACAAAAACATAAAGTAAATGTGAAATACCGACTGGTCATGCATGTATTAAGTAAATGACAAGAATAAAGAAAACAAAAACAAAACAAAAAAAAAAAAAAAGGCTGACAGGACGTTCGGCCGGCTTGCGCGCGCATGCTGTGCAAAAAGGTAAACAATGCCACGTGCTCAGGACACGCCCACTACTAACCATCATTGAGTACAGCGTACCCGATACAAGAGTCGTGTAAAGCTATCAAGAATACACAAGAAAACAAGAAGAAGACGATCATCCCAACTGATATCAGGTAGTTTGGATTGGCGCACGTAAGAAATCAGAAATCAGGTATATGAAAGATATGAATTTTGTTTGGAACCCTGGTGTGTTTCGGGTTCTTGGTATTCTTTTCTCAACCAATACCGAGGAAATCGTGGCTCTTAATTTTCACAACAAATTAAAAGACATAGAACGTTTGTTAGTATCATGGTCAAGAAGGCATCTGACACCTATTGGGAAAATTACGGTTATTAAAAGTTTGGCTGTATCGAAGGTTGTACACCTGTTAATGAATTTACCTGATCCTCCAAGTCAGTTTCTGTCAGAACTTAGTAGTATGTTTTATAAATTTCTGTGGGACGGTAAGAGAAGTAAAATAAGTAAGTCAATTGTCTGTTCCCAGTACGAAGATGGTGGCCTAAAAATGATTGATCTACATTCATTTTTGGCAGCCATGAAAATTGGATGGTTGAAACGATTGTATTGTGCACAAGAAGATTCATTTCTAAAAAAACTTACATATTGTCTTTGTCCAGACATTTTAAGACTTTCATCCTATGGTAGTGAATATGCCAATATTATAATGAATATGTGTAAGAACAAGTTTTGGTTTGATGTGGTGAAACACTACAAAAATAGTTATTCCAGATGTACTCCTGAGACAACTGGTGAAGTTCTCTCTGAATGCATTCACTATAATTTGAACATTGTTCGTGATAATAAGGTAATTCACTTAAAGAAATGGATGGACTGTGGGATATTGAAAGTGATGGATATTATTGGTGAAAATGGTAATTTCCTGGATTTTGTTAGCTTTCAAAATAAGTTTCCACAACAATCATTCAGTTTTCTGGTATATGCTGGAGTAGTAGATGCAGTCAAAAGTTTTCAACGAAAAATTGGACTGGAAGAAATTAATGGCAATATGGCCAGTGAGTATTCGAAATTCTGGAATATGGTGTTCTCTGGTGGAAGTAAAAGGGTTTATTGTTTTCTAACTAGTAGTCGCTTGAATCCACCATGTATTAGAAAATGGAATGAAGAGTTTGGAGTGGAAATTAACTGGAAGTCTGTGTTTTTGAAGGCCGTAAAAAATACATCTGATCCACAGTTGAAATGGTTTCAGTTGAGAGTCTTACATAGACTTATACCAACAAACAGGTTTTTGCACCTGCGTAACTTGGTAGACAGTTCCTTGTGCTCCTTTTGCGGCCAAGGAGAGGAAAATATTGTTCATTTATTTTGGGACTGCCCATATGTGCAACAGTTCTGGGCAGATATTCTTTCATGGATACAATCGGAATGCAGTCATTGTGATAATCTGGCTTTGTCAGCCACTTTGATTATCCTTGGTGTAAAACAACATGTACAAACAGACAAGGTTATAGATTTGTTGATTTTAATATGCAAGTTCCATATCTACAAAAGCAAATTACAAAACACTGTTCCAAATGCCACAATTGTCAAAAAAATACTTAAACACAGGTTTATAGTGGAAAAATACAGTAATGCCATTGGATGCACTTTGTCAAGATTCACAACAGATTGGTCTCCCTATATGTCATTAGTCGGATAAACTGATGGCATGTTAACCCAGTGTGTGTGTGTGTGTGTGTGTGTGTGTGTGTGTGTGTGTGTGTGTGTAGAGGGGCGGTGGAGGTGGTTGAGAGAGAGAGAGACTGAGAGAGAGAGAGAAAAATAACCTATTACTAGGAGTAATCTCAAATACATGTATCCTGTACACATATGTATGTATGAATACTTACGTGTATGTACCCACTACTGTCTATGCTTGCATGGTGCTTTGTTTTATTTGTTTGATTCTGCTGCCTTTTGGGTGTGTGCGTTTTTCGCATCTGGCTGTTCGTTTGTTTGTTTTTTGTGTGGTTTTTTGGGGGTTTTTTTTTGGGGGGGGGGGGGATTTTTTTTTTTTTTTTTTTTTTTTTTTTGGGGGGGGGTCTTTTCTTGTAATTGTAATATTATTATTATTAATTTTGTATTTTTCAAGTATTTTCCGATGGTAGTTATGATACATCCACGTATCCAGGGATGGTTGCATGTAATGATATGACTGTGTATGTTTGAAAGCCCCGAAGTATGAATGTTTGTTCTATATATATATATATGTATGTCAGATATACCCAAAAAAAAAACGAATAAAAAAAAAAAAAAAAAATCAATCTACATGTACCAACAGGACTGTGTTCCAGGAAGTTTTCCAGTAAGGCTACAGAACACAAATAGCTTCCGGGTCATGTAGTAAGCCGTACGCTAAATATAGTACAAAATGATCGCCCCTTTTAAAATTTGTGTGCTTGCAGAGTTAAAAAATAAAAATAAAAAATGGCAATCTGGTGCTTTTTGTTGGCTTTGTAAATAAGTTTCATGCCAGGTAATGGTAAAATTAGGGGAAAATGAGCCTGGCTTGTGGACTATTTGTATTCATATGCGGCAGAGGAATGAGGGGGCGGCATGTGGTCGCTGCTAACATTGCCAAAAAACGGAATCTTGGAATTTGTTGAAATTTACTCTACACATGTACAGCCGCACTCGCCTAAACGAAACACGCTTAAGCAAAAAAACTCGGATAACAGAAACCAAAACCAATTCCCCGCCAGACCCCCCCTCTTTGTAAGACTATTTCTAATTCGGATAAGCCAAACTCTGTCAAAAAATAGCTAACTCAAACACGGATATCTCAAACTCTGATTTTGACAGATAAGCCGAACTCTAAACACTGTCGGAGAGACTTTCTTTAATTTTTGCTTGAAAAACACGTCGGGAAGATAACTTATGAACATATTTCGTTACGGCTATAATTATCCTACGGAAACACGTCACCTGTTTTTCAGTATGCGGGAAACTGATGACGCGTGCCACATGTTTTGCAGGCGCCATTGTTTGGACAGAACGAGTGGTAGATCTAAGTTTGCTTGCGTGAATTAGGTGGTGGGATCAGGTCGAAAGGTAACCTTGGGAGATTTGCGATGGGCGTGGCTAGTCGAAAGGATGTGAGCTCGGGCTTAGATTTCTGCGTGCACGATTGTTTCTTTTGGGGTGTGTAGGGGGTGGAGTGTGTAACATGCAGTCTCCCAGTGTGTGTGTGTGTGTGTGTGTGTGTGTGTGTGTGTGTGTGTGTGTGTGTGTGTGTGTGTGAGGGTGGGGAAGGGGTGGAGGTGAGCGGGGTGAGGGGGGGGGGGGGGGTGCGGTGGAGTGCAGAAACGGAGTGGAGCGTACATTGATTTGTGCGTACAGTAATGCGACCGCATTTGTGTGTGTGTGTGTTCACCATTTAGTATTATAGTTTGGTTGTTTTTGTTGTTGTTGTTTTTAAATAAAGCCCCACTGAAGAAAGCACTTATAACGTGTCACTGTTTTGATCTTATTCATGTAAACACACACACACACACACACACACACACACACACACACACACACACACACACACACACACACACACACACGCACGCACGCACGCACGCACGCACAGACAGAGAGAGAGAGACTGAGAAAGTTTTGTCTGTGTTACTAGTCTCAGAAATCAATAAGCTCGACCCGTGTCTCTCTCAGAACGTTGCCATTATACACATTTGCATATACATATAGTATACATTTGCCCATAGAAAAGCAGCATACACGTCTACAAACTTTCGCAAAATTATCAGTTCGATGTTTCAGTTGCAAAGGGAAGCAAAGATATTCTGTTTAAAAAAAAAATAAAAAAAAAACCTTTTTACAAACATTCCAAGTGATTTTACAACTTATCTTGAAAAAAAACTCGGTTAAGCCGAACTGCAGGGTGATTTCTCGGGAAAGGTTTGGCTTATCCGAACTCGGATATGCAGAAACTCGGATAAGCGAAACGATTTTCCATTTCTCGGGCGAGTTCGGCTTAAGCGTGTTTGACTGTATGAGTCTTTGCCTGCCGAATTTGTGTGATTTTTTATTTTTTTTTTTTATTTATTTATTTATTTATTTATTTTTTATTTTTTTTTGGGGGGGGGGGCGGGTGGTGGTGGTGAATTTTAAAGCATTTCTAGGGTGTCACTTTGCATGTGAGGAATATATAGCGTTTTCCTCGACATTTCCATCTGTGTTCTGTAGCCTAACGCAGCAAGCCTAGCCCGCCGGTTCCAGGGAACTAACTTCACGTAACTCTGTCATTTCATCCAATACACGAAATTGTCTCCCATGTCCACCACATTATTCAAACGTAGGACACAATGCCAAACGGTTAATGGTTGATCGGTTGAGAATTTAACGTTCTTGTTCCACACGGTAAGGGAGATAAGACGGAACACAGAACCTCTTTATATACACGTTCACACTATACTGACAATTTATTGTTTTTTGTTTCACTACGGACTCGCTACAAACATGATAATTGCATCATGTACGCATCACAATGCTTTTTTTTTTTAAATAATAAAAATTACCAAGTCACAATAAGCGACTACACTAGCCATGCCATATACCTCAGACTTCAGAAAAACAAAATCCAATGTAAACGCATCGAAACAATATTATGTAAAATGCACTAAATGGACACTGATAATGACAATCTCTCGTACACTCTTTAACGGGCAGAGAGAGAGAGAGAGAGGGGGGGGGGTTAGGAGTTTAACGTCCTTTTCCTCCACGTAAGGGTGATATCAAAGACGGGGCAACAAGAGAAAAGCCAACACAAATATTTGGCCTCAGCCAGGATTAGAACTCACGATCCGAGCATTAGAAGTCCAGCGCTCTACCATTCGGCCACCCCGGCTCTCCAGAGAGAGAGAGAGAGAGAACGGACGAATAAACAAATTCACACGAAACAACCAAACAAATAAAATTCAGCATGAATGTTGCACATTTGATTTAAAAAACAATGTTGTAAAACACATTATCCAATGAACAGCTAGCTTTCAGGACATTAACCAATGAAAAGCTAGTATTCAGATATTAACCAAAGAACAGCTAGCTAAACACAAGAAATGGCGTCGAGTATAACGGTTAATAACCCACATAAAACAGAGGAAGACGACAGTCATCATTAAGTGAGAACACTACATTACTATAGTACTGCACTAGGAGAAGTTATCAGAGAGTAAACAGAACATATAGAACCCCAGCGCTTGCAGGATGTATACCTGACGCAGTCAGCTTTATGGAATTCCAACCTAACCCCCCTAACCACGTGACGTATTTCAGAATTGACTGAAACTGAAGACATATTTCAGCACTAAACTGGAAAGCTGGTGACGTATTTTAGAAGTGACTAAGAAAGATGGTGACGTATTTTAGAACTGAGTGGCAAATGTGGTGACGTATTTTAGAACTGTAGTGGAAACCACGTATTTTAGAACAGACTGGGAAAGCTGATGACATACTTCAGAACTAATAGGGAAAGCTGGTGACGTATTTGTATTTTTGAACTGAATGGGAAAGCTGGTGACGTATTTGTATTTTTGAACTGAATGGGAAAGCTGGTGACGTATTTGTATTTTTGAACTGAATGGGAAAGCTGGTGACGTATTTGTATTTTAAAACTGAATGGGAAAGCTGGTGACGTATTCATCAAGAAAGACGTCAATATCCGACACTTTCTCCACGCCGAGCGGCACGAGACTAATGAGTCCCATAAAGAGAGTCCTCTCTCTCGGTAACACTTTTCTCTCCCAGTCCTTGTGCACGGCTTCCTTCAGGCTCGTTGTCGGCTTCAGCAGCCTCTGCATCTCCACGCACGCGCTCTTCATCTTCTGCTTCAACTCTCGCTGTTTCTCGGTCTCGCATCTCGCGGGAATCAACGACAACGGAAGGCAGATACTGGTTTCCGCCTGCGCGAGAAGCGTGCGCAGAAACTCCAAGGTGGAGAGGTAGTTCTTCACGTGGTCCATCCCTGCTGGGTTTGTTCCCATGGCAACGGTCATGTTGGTCTGGAAGTCCTTGAGGTTGGGCAGCTTCTCGATGTGCTGTGGTAACGAGCGTTTGACGACCAGCAGGAACTCGCTAAGATGGCGGTCAAACTCCGTCTCCCGATCACGCAGTTCCTGTAGCTGACCGCTTTGTGACTTCTGGAACTCCCGCACTCGTTTGATCAGCTCTACGTCACGCGCTGTAACAAGATCAGTGACGTCATCATTACAGGAAGGATCGGACTGTACAGTAGCAGTGTTCTCATTAGTCAGCTCTCTCTCTCTCTCTCTCTCTCTCTCTCTCTCTCTCTCTTGTTCTTGTTTCTGTTTTGTTGCTCACTGCCAGTACCTCTTTTCTTTTGTAGCAACGGCAGATAAAAAATTAACCATTGTATGGCTAAATATCTTTTCCGTTGAAAAATAAAGTTCGTCCGTTTGTTCCTTCCTTCCTTCTCTCTCTCTCTCTCTCTCACACACACACACACACACACACACACACACACATATAATCAACCCGCCAATCGTTCTTCGTTTCTACACACCATAACATACTTCTCCTTATTGTCGATCACAGGCCGCACATCGTGTATTCAGTACTTACCACACCATAATATACTTCTCCTTATTGTCCATCACAGGCCGCACACCGTGTATTCAGTACCTACCACACCATAATATACTTCTCCTTATTGTCCATCACAGGCCGCACATCGTGTATTCAGTACCTACCACACCATAATATACTTCTCCTTATTGTCGATCACAGGCCGCACATCGTGTATTCAGTACCTACCACACCATAATATACTTCTCCTTATTGTCCATCACAGGCCGCACATCGTGTATTCAGTACCTACCACACCATAATATACTTCTCCTTATTGTCCATCACAGGCCGCACATCGTGTATTCAGTACCTACCACACCATAATATACTTCTCCTTATTGTCCATCACAGGCCGCACACCGTGTATTCAGTACCTACCACACCATAATATACTTCTCCTTATTGTCCATCACAGGCCGCACATCGTGTATTCAGTACCTACCACACCATAATATACTTCTCCTTATTGTCCATCACAGGCCGCACACCGTGTATTCAGTACTTACCACACCATAATATACTTCTCCTTATTGTCCATCACAGGCCGCACACCGTGTATTCAGTACCTACCACACCATAATATACTTCTCCTTATTGTCCATCACAGGCCGCACACCGTGTATTCAGTACTTACCACACCATAATATACTTCTCCTTATTGTCCATCACAGGCCGCACACCGTGTATTCAGTACCTACCACACCATAATATACTTCTCCTTATTGTCCATCACAGGCCGCACACCGTGTATTCAGTACTTACCACACCATAATATACTTCTCCTTATTGTCCATCACAGGCCGCACACCGTGTATTCAGTACCTACCACACCATAATATACTTCTCCTTATTGTCCATCACAGGCCGCACACCGTGTATTCAGTACTTACCACACTTAATAATCCATGGCTACCTGCACTTTGAATTATCTTTTACCAGTGGTAACGCTCTCTTACCGAGAAGGGCAGAAGAAAAAAAACTTGTTGAATACAATCTACCATTGAAAGCGAAAAGGGCCTAAGTGTTCACCAAACCCACGGCGGTTATTCCTATTCACCAAAGGACGGTAGGATAGGTATGTTCACACAAAAACCTGCACGACTGATATCACAAGACAACGAGTGATCTCCCCTTAGCAAGAGACTCACGTCTGGTGTCGATGTTCACTTTCTTCCCGTTTATCTTCTCCATCTCTTCCCGGCATGCTTCCACCTCATCCGGCCACATGCGCACGCGCACTGTCAACTCCCGGACGCCCAGCGCTTTGAGAAGCGTCTTGTCCACGAAGATAGTCTGGAAAAGGGCAGACACCTGGCGGTTCTGGGACATGGTCCATACGTCATCAAGTGACGTCATCGAGTCAAACGTCACCGCCAGCACTCCGCCTGTGTCACAAACATATAACACACAAGATGCAAGACACGTCAGTCTTATTCCGCGTTGTTGTGTGACTCTTTAGAATCGTAATCCCTTCAGTAACCATTAGCACATACACCTTACATGATCAGTTCTCGTTGTAAACCACGTGGTAAACCACGAGAACTAATCACGTAAGCTGTTATACCACGAGCATTCAGACTCTTATCTCTAGTAGCATACACTTTCTGCGACATTTTATTTTTCTGGTAGGGGCACTAGCGACTTATGTACCCCATCAAAATTCTGCGCACTGATTTTGTGAGAAAACGATGCGAAGAGCAGTTGAAAGTTTAGAAGAATATCATTCAAAGCATATGCTCGTGTACTGGAATTCAAAAATGCACTCGCAAATACTTCGCAGAGATTTTTCTGTGCAGTCATTTTCACGTGATGCAAGCAAAATAAAATTTCACCCCCAAAATTGAGCAAAATAAGTATACACCGGCCGTGACGTACGAGTTCAAAATGTTTGAAATGACGCATTTCCTTGTTGCGTTGTCTCTGACATCATGTGGTGGAAAACCGCCAATCAACGTCCAAACAACCAACCTCGTGCGACCAATGACGTAATATCAGTCACATTGTTACACGTCATTGTTGCGTCAGACTATAATAAGCCCGCTGCGTGTTTCAGCCAGTCTCCTATGGTGGCCAGGTGATCACGTTTCTAACGTCTCCTTTCGTTTTCTTCTTTCTTGTCTGTCGGAGATAGGTTAAGCGATTTTCCCTTGTTGTTGTTGTTGTTTGTTGCTATTTTTAAAAAATTATTCATCGTTGAATTTTCTGTACCTGGGTTGCTAGTAAGAATTAATTCTCACAGCAGAAACGACTAACCTCGTCTGACTTCTTCCAGAATGACGCCCCGGAAGTGACCCCTTCTGTCCAATTCGCCCTTGACCTTGACAAGGTCAGCAGCAGCGAGGTGTTCCTCCAGCTTGTCGTTCATCTCGACACGCATCAGGTGTTCCGACCCGTACGCATGCGCGTCCTCCGTCACCGCGTCATCCACATCAAAATACAGACCCACCTCGCCTGAAACACAAGGTCAGAGAGGTCAACAAGGTCAGAGAGGTCAACAAAGTCAGAGAGGTCAACAAGGTCAGAGAGGTCAACAAGGTCAGAGAGGTCAACAAGGTCAGAGAGATCAACAAGGTTAGAGAGGCCGACAAGGTCAGAGAGGCAAAGAACATGCACGACCGTGCAGCTGGACCGTGTGAATTCCTCGTCGTTCTCATGCATGACCGTTCACTTTAACTTGACCAAATGTCGTGGTCACCCACAATGACCAGGTCACCGACGTCACGGCAATGCACGACTTAGATGGTCACCATCGGAATTTGTCGGCGTTCTCATGAATATGTATGAAGGTTTACTTTGATCAAAGCTCTCGGTCACCTAGGATGACCAGGTAAGCGAGATGTCAAAAACGATGCACCATTTCTCTGATCACAGTTCGTAAGTCCCCTCATCCATATGCATGAGGTTTCATCTTGACAAAAGCCTGCAGTGACCTTGGCTGGGGTGACAGAGCCGTATGGAGTGTCCAGACCTGTCGAGGCCATTGTAAAAAGGGAGACGGGTTGGGAATTTTATTTATTACCGTTAGCATTGCAGTCGTGTCACTTTAACCGCATGCAGTAACGGATCGTCCTGCATAAAGCCAGAAACAGAGCGTATTAAAGAAGGTATTTGTCACTTCTTGATGTCACATATCAATACCATGCATCACGCTGCTACACGTATAGGAGGGAGTTACGATATAGGAGGGAGTTACGACATAGGAGGGAGTTACGATATAGGAGGGAGTTACGACATATAGGAGGGAGTTACGACATATAGGAGGGAGTTACGACATATAGGAGGGAGTTACGACATATAGGAGGGAGTAACGACATAGAAGGGAGTTACAACATAAGAGGGAGTTATAATGCAGGACGGAGTTACAACATAAAAGGAAGTTACAAAAAGACCCTAGATCCACTGCGCTATGGTGACAATCAACACACGGGAACACACCACGTAAAATGTAGTTCCAGAGAAAACTGTATTACTCATAACATCCACACATTTCTTTTTCCGTCTTCTTTATTTCACTTCCTTTACCTACGCCTCTTGCCTTTGTTTGTTACATAGACCATAGTCTTATAAACAGCGTAGTAGTTAGCCAAGCGTGAAATTATTATTATTTTTGATGGTGGTGTTGCTGTTGCTGTTGTTAAGAAAATTTTGCAGCATGAGATAGTTGCGGTGTGAACCAAACTGCCTTAAACACACACACACACACACACACACACACACACACACACACACACACACACACACACACACACACGTAAAAAAAAATCAATTTACTCGTGGTGTTTAAATGTACACAGATCCGCTAAGACCTTGAAAGAGAGCGCCCCCAAGTGTCCAACTAAAATGCAAATTAGCGCGAATGTCGTGACTGTCTGTTGTGTCAATGTTTACAGCAGCCGGTGTCAGGAGTGTCTGTACACAATACCACACCTCTCGCTTTGTTTGACAGAAGTGCCAATCCACTTTATGGCTTCTACGTCAAGGGGGCAAAACCCACTTGAATTGTAACAACGCCGTCTGAATTACATGTTCCGTGTTGAAGAACAGGAATCCACGAGAGAACTTAGAGAACGCCATGCCTTGACATTGTGAGACTTCAGTAATGGTTTGGAGATGACTAAGACTTGAAGAGGTGAACAAGTACGTTTTGGTTGGATTGGTTTTCAAAATTAATTGGAAAAACGTGAAGTCACCGTTCTTTTCCGGCGACGAGACCGTCAGTTACGTACCTTTGTTTCGAGAGAAAAATGGGCGAGAGTAGTCTTTCTTCTCGATGATTTCGTCCTCCATTTTGATGACGTCACTCACGTCTGGCGAAAATCAGCACCAGAGTTGTTTCAAACACCGTCCGCAGTTTTTCTCTTGTCCCGGCGTGCGGGTTGTCAGGCCTTCCCGTGAAACTCTTCCAAGATCTGAAAATAAGATCATAGTAAGCCATCCTGGATACTTTTTGCTCCTCACCAAACCGACGAAAATCAAAGATGTTTTGCTGGTAAAAACTGGAAACTCAGCTCAATTCTTTTGAAGTATTTTGGGTTGGGGGCGATTTTTTTTTAAAGTAGCTATTGCCTCGGGTTTGTTTGATTACGTCACTGGTGGCGTTGTTCCCAAAAAGTTTCGTTTTTTTTTTTAAATTAGTCATTTTTGTGAGTTTGGAGTACACGCTATGATCTTTTCCTTCTTGTTTCTGCCACGGCCAACAAGCTGACCACTACTGTCTTAGAGAAAATAATTGCTGTTGATGAAACTTAAACAACAACAACAACAACCCCCACTAAATTCCTGCTTTTCAGAGCGATACTGGCAACTCGAAGAGACGAACAACGAACTGACATAAGGCCAATCAACCGTCAGATTTGGCAATTAGCTGGCAACGTGGCTAGTAGTAGTATTTATAAACATTAATACAAAAATGACGTCAGAATACACGTCAGAATAATTATGCGTCAGATGGAACTTTGTATTTGTAAGACAGACGGATGGCAAGATGGTGTCTGACACTACAAGCTTCCTACGTTCTTTAGCCTCCCGGTCAATGTGCGATATAATCCACGCCCCACTGCATTTTCTTAACGGTCCCAACATCCGGGTCCTCATGTCGTCAGATCTGCTCGCTCACCCACCCGTGTCTAAGAGTGCGGGTAGTGTGGAGACACAATCAAACGTCTTCGGTTCAGTGAACCGTGACAGGTAATCGACGTTCAACAGATCGATCATTGTGTCTGTCGATAGGAGCGGTCGATACGGCCGGGAAATCAGTCAAGTGTGTCCACACATGGCCTCTCGCTCAGCGTGTTTGCTTTTCTCGGGTGGTGGTGAAGTGTCGTCAACACGGGTACCGATCTCACCCGCAATACTTGTCACACACAGTGGTGTAGTGTACAAGTACCGAGGTCTGGTGGTTCAGGCGTCCAGTCTGCGAAGCA
>JACVVK020000277.1:732500-735000 GCA_018292915.2 Batillaria attramentaria | reverse complement strand
CACCCCCCCCCCCCCCCCCCACGTAACCTGCCCAGTAGAACCGTCTCCAATCATACTTGTGAAGGAGAGGGGGGTGGGGGTGGGGGTGGCGTTCAGCCCAACTAACCAATCAATCAAACCGTTGTAGAACTGTGATCCTGCACAGATCCCCATGACCCACAATTCTTGACATGCAAATGAGCGATTGTCCAACACTCTGTCCAACTCTCGTCCTGTGTCGCCACACCCTGCACGTCACGGACAAACCTGACACGTCGACCAACACACGGACACGCTAACATGACAGCTTCACAGTCCCACAATTCACTCCGCCGTGTGGGCAGGAGATCAGGGGATAAAGATGGCAAGGAGAGGGGGGGGGGGGAGAGAGAAGATGGGGGGTTGAATTGGGGGAGGAGAATTTACAGCGCAGAACTCACCTACACGTGTTTGCTTGTTTAGGGTGATTTCAAAAGACTCGACAACAACGAGACTGGTGTGCAACGTCCTTTTCTGTCGTGTCAGTAGGAGTGATATCATTCTCCATTGTCAAGCGATTCTGGTGCCATTCAGTAATTTATTCTCCATTTTCGAGCGATTCTGGTGCCGTTCAGGCTGTCAGAGCGCGAGACGTGAAGTGCGGTGAAACTGAATGCCTCCAGCCTGACTCATCTACCACGTACACAAGCGGAGACGTGACCCTGGGTTTTCTTGCCGGTTAATGTCCTGTTCCGTTGTTTTCTTGATCCTACTTTTTATTGTTCCTGTGATTAGTTCCGTCAACATGGCCGCCGCTGACCCTAGCGGTAAAAACGCTCCCCTGAAACTTGAGATTTCTCCGACAAGTCGGTCAACACGAGGACAAGGGAATGGCTAAGGGTGACTGGGTTTTATTTCTCTTCCTAAGTCGCGATCTTTCCGAGCTGTGAGGTGGTACTTACTGTTTTCTTAGAGTTCTTAAGTTCACGACACCATGCCGGGTTGTCTAGTCGTTATTCATTTTCCCCCAGCACTGTGCTCAAACATGATTAACAAAATACTCTACCCAATCATGATAAACAAAGTACTCCACCCAAACATGATAAACAAAGTACTCTACCCAAACATGATAAACAAAATACTCTACCCAAACACGATAAACAAAATACTCTACCCAAACATGATAAACAAAATACTCTACCCAAACATGATAAACAAAATACTCTACCCAAACATGATAAACAAAATACTCTACCCAAACACGATAAACAAAATACTCTACCCAAACATGATAAACAAAATGCTCTACCCAAACATGATAAACAAAGTACTCTACCCAAACATGATAAACAAAATGCTCTACCCAAACATGAGAAAAATACTGATCAGGGAAAAGTCGACAACAACAGTGTGAACACGTGACGTTGCGTTATTAGTATATGTATGACCATGAGGAATGTTAATGCATTATTTAATAGCATTGTTTTGAAACTCGTACTAGGGGTGAGCGGTGGCCTAATATGTAGCACGTCGGACTTACCCGCTGGCTACTGAAGAGCCGTCACGTCTGTCACGGCGAAGCGTGTGTTCAAGCTTGTGATAATTATGTGATACCGGGGTTTCCTGGCTACCGGGCTGCTCATCGGGGGTTCCACTCCGGGTTAACCGGCTTTGCTCCCCAAGCAAAATTAAAAAAAAAAAATGATAGGTACGTTGCACCTCGTCGGCGCGCTTCCCCCGAGGAAAGCAACCCGAATTTCCCGAAAGGGACAATAAAGTAGTAACAAAAATACAATGTAGTGTAGTTTATGAGTCAACACCAAAAGCCAAATTTCTTTCCGGAAGTCAGTATTCTTATTCTTATTCTTAGTTTTCACTGCCTCTTAATATTTATAGTATTTTGTCATAATGAGTTATTGAGCCCGTCCGAAGATGAATTGCCCCTTGTGGGATAAATAAAGTGTTTTGACTTGACTTGACTTGACTGACTTGATTTGATTATGACGGAAAGTGGAGTCGTCTATTACGTCGGCTGACAGTGGAGTGACAACGTCTAAACGCCACAGTTTGTCACGACAAGGAAAGCAAAGTAATAATAATAATAATAATAATAGTGGAGATTTTTAACGCGCCTAACCCAGGGGCTGGCTCTAGGCGCTTTACAATATAACGAGAGGGGGGGGGGGGGGGCAGCAACAACCCGCGAAAATAAAGACTGATAAAATAAAGTAAACATGTGGTGTAATGTATTCCGGCCGTAACAAGTCACGTTTTGAATGGCGGCAATTAAAACAACAAATCAAAACGCCAACACGGAAGTGTTTTTGTGTCACGTAGCCCGGTACCAAATGACCTGAATGTTATAGTTTGTCTGCGCCATATTCTCACACAAACTAATGATTTATGTCGACATTGACTGCACATCCAAGTGTCAAGCTGGTGTTAAAGTTAGTTATTTGGCCTTTTTTGTCATTCGTCTTGTAGGAATCACTAATCATCAGTGAGGGTCTAAGCCAAAGGTTAAGCCCTTCAAGTACTTTTT
>JACVVK020000277.1:725000-727500 GCA_018292915.2 Batillaria attramentaria | reverse complement strand
TTAATAGGATCCACTCACGTATACTTCTTTCGTGCGGAGTAAACATGTAATGTGTATTAGGGTGATAAACTGTTTTATGTTTTATGTCTCTTTTAACAACTCTTTTATGTCCTGTTTGTATGTCACCAGCAGACATTCAATTTCCCGGAAGGGATTAATAAAGGATTGATTGATTGATTGATTGATTGATTGATTGATTGATTGATTGATTGATTGATTGATTGATTGATTGATTGATTGATTGATTGATTGATTGATCAACAGTTCTTGCCTGCCGCGGTACTTTTTATCGTTTTTCGGATAGTTTTCTTCAAGTCACCTTTCTAGACTATATTGTTTACCAATCCGGCCATGTTGCATATCAATCAGCTCAGAAATGATTGCTCTCTCAAATGATACTAAAGGTTTGGCATACTTTTGCTTGGGCAAGGTAAGCATGGCGACCTTTGACTTTGTTGCTAAAAATAGATTTTGCCAGAGGACAGTAATGTATCAACGATATATCGAGGGACTCGGAACGAATGTGAGTTGCCTGTTTGTCAGTCCTACCCACCGACTGTCCCTCTGATGCACGCGTAAATGTCTTGGGGTCGGACGCAAGGAGAGAGGCTAGGATATGTGATTTTTCCTGGCGTTCGGGCTGCCCATCGGGCTTTGTCCCGAGTCCACCGGCTTTCTTTGTGGCAAAGAAAATTCAGACTGGGGAGTTTGGTGACGCTACATGAGTAAACACGGACATTAACACTCCAAAGACCGAACCAGATTTCCGAAAGAGATGAAAGAGCGGTTATGCCCGTGGGTGAAGAGGGATTTGAGTGTGTGTGGGGGGGGGGGGGGGGGGGGGAGTGATGGTGGGGTGGGGTGGGGAGGGGGGCGGGGGGGGGGGGGGGGGGCAGCAGCAAAAACTTCTACGTCCCAAAACACCAGCTATGTATGGAGAGTTGGAGAGGACAGTTTTAGGGTTTTCCCAGACACTGGACACTGACTGTCCAATAGACGACTCCACTCGGCAAGCCTGGAGGCCAAAGCTCCGCCTCTTTACTCTGTCGTGTACTGGCAATACACAGTACGTCCATGACAGTACGACATGAACAGGGGTATACGTGATTTCAAGATGAAAGAGACTGACGTAATGGTCTCTTTCCTCAAATGACGTCAATCGACTTACTGCTTTCTTTCCATGTTCCAATCATATCAAACTACACGTGATTCCCTCATTGTAGTGTCTGGCATTATGTCGCGGGACGCAATTGGCTGGATTCTGGGGGCTCGACCCTTAATTTTAATCGACATGAGCGGAGTCGTCCATTCCCGCCTCAGTAAAACGCTCGTCGTGTAACGTGGCGTGTTTTCACTCGGACGTTGATCCAGACAGCGTAACCACACTAGCGCCCTCTACTTTCCCCCGGTGGAAATCCGTCCCTAACCCCAGGTTACGTCAAAGCCCCCTTGTACGGGACAATATTGTTGTTAGTGCTACGGACCACTACCACACTTAGGCCCGGTCTCGGTCCCTTGTGACGTAACATGGGCAGAAAAACACACAGAGTCGTGTGGAAAGGACGCACACACGGATATCGCGTATTGTAAATCAGTCCCATGATACTCACGTCTACGTCATCTGGAAAAACGGCATAAGCGCCCGTCAAATCCCATAATACTTAGACCCGGTTTTCTCCAAATGACGGTAGCAGTGTTAGTTTCAGGGCGAACTGTCTGCTGTATTACGTCATCACTAAGTGACTACGTTCGACAGGATTCGATTTGGCGCCCGCCGATTTCATGGTCTGTGCTTTCATTGTGTTCGTCACGTCTGGTTGATAGTTGGTCTGACCCGGAAACATGTGACTTGCACTTCCAGATGGGTCAGTACGATATGGTGTGGTACGGTAGACTTCTCTTCGTCACAAATTTCCATCTCTTCTGAAATGCTCATGGCGCCGTAGGGCTGGAGGACGAGGCAGCGAAAGCCTGCTGCCGCTGAGTGCAAACCTTCACCCTGCTATTCACTGTGGTGCGTACGACAGTATTTCTGTTTACCACGCCACCGGCCACAGTCTACACTTCTTCGAAAATGGACGTGGGATTTTTAGCGTGCACACTTGATATCTGTGCGTGTGTGTGTACACGAGGCACGTGATTTTGACTCTCTTAGAAAAGTCCATCCAAATTCTTGTCCGTCAGAGATTCGAACCGGGAGGCTACCTTAATTTGTTTTTATTTATCCAACGTTTTGTAATCCGAATGAGTCTTTTATCGCTCGATCCCACTCTACTCCAGGGGAACCGGGGTGGTCGAATGGTAGAGCGTTGGACTTCTAATGCTCGGGCCGTGAGTTCGATCCCGGCTGGGGCCAAATATTTGTGCTGGCTTTTTCATCGTTGTTCCGTCTTTGATATCACCCTATGTGGTGGAAAAAGACGTTAAACCCCCAAACACCCACCCTCCCACCCGAGTCTGCTCTAAAATTGTACTTGTCCACCTGGGTATCAGACTATTG
>JACVVK020000277.1:630000-720000 GCA_018292915.2 Batillaria attramentaria | reverse complement strand
GCACGCACGCACACACACACACACACACACACACACACACACACACACACACACACACACACACACACACACACACACACACACACACACACACACACACACACACATGTCCGGTCATGTGCAAGGCGCTAGCTGAATGTCATATCAAAATGCAGTATCGGAATTCACTGGAGCGTGAATGTACTGCTGCCATCTTGGAATGCTTGGTAAAGCCACCGACGCTTCCGTATCCGGCCGGACGAGGCTGGAAGACAGTGATCTGAAATTTGATTGCTTCCCCGACACCTTGTTAAACCGTGAAGCCTTGAATTCCTTTGTCTTTATTTCCTGACGATCCCGCCATACGACCTTGGGATCTGGTGGTCAGATCTAAATGGACAACAAAACGGTTTTCAATGGACGTCCAATGACGTTTTCTAATTCTCAATAATCCTCTCTCTCTCTCTCTCTCTCTCTGTGAACTCCTTTCCACCCTTCTCTCTCTCTCTCTAACCTCCCCCTCTCCCCCTTTCTCCCCCCCCCCCTCTCTCTCTCTCTCTCTCTCTCTCTCTTTGCTTTGCCTTTTGTTCGACAAACTATATTTTTTCCCCGTGTGTAAATCGTCTACGGTGAGAGCTTGGCGTCTTTGTGTTGACGATAAAACACACAACGTCATAATAACGTCAGCTATCAAGAAAGGCGGATAGACCTTGGCTGGATAATGCTACAGGTCAACGCATTGCTTTTCGTAAAGGAACATGAGTTAAAGGCCCGGATTTTAAGATTTTAGGCTGATAGAAGGTTGTGATCTGTTCTGGTAGTGTGAAGCAAAAACATCACTTACACATTCACAAATACGTGCAGGACTGAAGTCGAACCACAGTAGCCAGTGACAGTGTCGAATACGACAATTGACCGTGTAGCTCCGGACAGTCGTTTTCCTCGTCTGCACGGCAACCAAACGTGAGTGTGTTGTATTCCGAGCTCTGCTGACAATTACCTAAGACAAATTGTTTCTCGAACACACTTCCCATGAATAAATAAACAATTGAGAGTTGCTCATCCTAAGTAAGGGATGTACAACCAATAAAACCTGTTTCTTCATCCGATCTGCAACATATAATAATAATAATAATAATAAATGGTATTTGTAGGGCGCATTTCTCTAAATAAAACTCAATGCGCCTATCACTCAATCACACTCACGCACATTGTACACTACGAACAGACACACTGGTGATACTGGCAAGTTACTGGAGTTAGTTATTTGTGGCCTCATAAATGATGATGATACTACTACTACTACTGTTACTACTGTTACTACTACTACTACTACTACTACTGCTACTACTACTACTACTACTACTACTGCTACTACTACTACTACTACTACAAGCGCCTAGAGCTGGAATAAGCCAAATGAAAGGGAAAGATGTCGTAAAGGCAGTAAGGTTAGGCCATGCCGCTGGGCGATAGAGCCCATTTTTTTTATTTTTTTTTTCGAATCACTAATCTCGTGGAGAAAATCAACTTCTATTGTTCCTTTCTGTGTCCGACATTCCTCCGTCACTGTGGCGAACCACGGCCCACTGGCTTCAGGTTTGGTTTTGGTTCACAGAGTCCACGGTCCTTTGTTAGTGTCTAGGTGGGACTGTGTTGAATGCCTAATCCACACACTACAGGGTTTGGTGCGGCCTGTCAGATGAGATGCGTCTAATGGCCGCCGTTAACCTGTCCCTTCCCACACCTTGCCTCTCTCGTCTTATTGCTGCATAATGCGCCAGCTTTAGTCCTTGTGTCAAAATTAGGATCCAGCCTGTGAGAACTTCTACACGTCACAGCAGGTAGGCCCGGCGAGTTGTGTGTGTGTGTGTGTGTGTGTGTGTGTGTGTGTGTGTGTGTGTGTGTGTGTGTGTGTGTGTGTGTGTGTGTGTGTGTGTGTGTGTGTGTGTTTGCGTGCGCGCGCGCGCTCTCGCTCTCTGACTCTGTCTCTGTCTCTCTCTGTCTCCGTCTCTGTCTGTCTGTCTGTCTCTCTCTCTCTCTCTCTCTCTCTCTCTCTCTCTCTCTCTCTCTCGCGGCGATCAATCAATAAATATCTCTCTCTCTCTCGCGATCAATCAATAAATATCTCTCTCTCTCTCGCGATCAATCAATAAATATCTCTCTCTCTCGCGCGATCAATCAATAAATATCTCTCTCTCTCGCTCGTGATAAATCAATAAATATCTCTCTCTCTCTCGCGATCAATCAATAAATATCTCTCTCTCTCTCTCTCTCGCGATCAATCAATAAATATCTCTCTCTCTCGCTCGCGATCAATCAATAAATATATCTCTCTCTCTCTCGCGATCAATCAATAAATATCTCTCTCTCTCTCTCGCGATCAATCAATAAATATCTCTCTCTCTCGCGATCAATCAATAAATATCTCTCTCTCTCGCTCGCGATCAATCAATAAATATATCTCTCTCTCTCGCGATCAATCAATAAATATCTCTCTCTCTCGCGATCAATCAATAAATATCTCTCTCTCTCTCTCGCGATCAATCAATAAATATCTCTCTCTCTCTCGCGATCAATCAATAAATATCTCTCTCTCTCGCGCGATCAATCAATAAATATCTCTCTCTCTCTCGCGATCAATCAATAAATATATCTCTCTCTCTCTCGCGATCAATCAATAAATATCTCTCTCTCTCTCTCTCTCGCGATCAATCAATAAATATCTCTCTCTCTCGCGCGATCAATCAATAAATATCTCTCTCTCTCTCTCGCGATCAATCAATAAATATCTCTCTCTCTCGCGATCAATCAATAAATATCTCTCTCTCTCGTGATCAATCAATAAATATCTCTCTCTCTCTCGCGATCAATCAATAAATATCTCTCTCTCTCTCGCGATCAATCAATAAATATCTCTCTCTCTCTCGCGATCAATCAATAAATATCTCTCTCTCTCGCGATCAATCAATAAATATCTCTCTCTCTCGTGATCAATCAATAAATATCTCTCTCTCTCGCGATCAATCAATAAATATCTCTCTCTCTCTCGCGATCAATCAATAAATATCTCTCTCTCTCTCGCGATCAATCAATAAATATCTCTCTCTCGCGCGATCAATCAATAAATATCTCTCTCTCTCGCTCGCGATCAATCAATAAATATCTCTCTCTCTCGCGATCAATCAATAAATATCTCTCTCTCTCTCTCTCGCGATCAATCAATAAATATCTCTCTCTCTCTCTCGCGATCAATCAATAAATAAGTAAATAACATATTGTGTGTTCCACAAGTTCGCCTGACCAAACAAACTGACGAACAAACACAGAAACAAAAATGTTCCTTTTCAGCCATCCGTTGAATCTGTTGTTCAGTAACTGACCAACGTTTTATAACTATTTTACAAGCTCAGCACGCGAGTCCTTTGCGGAAAGTGGAAAGGTACGTTTGCTCGTTATTACGACACAAGGGTTGCTGTTATGACGAATCGGATCGATAACTCAGTTTGCCAGCGCGACTACCAACATTTTAGACCAAACCCGTGAAGCGTGCCCCCAACAGTGAGGTATACCCATTAGCGCCGGGAGACCACGTGACGCGATGAGAAAACAAGGCGAGTGGTTCTCAGTCCGATACAGGCGCCAGTCCATAGAGTAGTAATGAGCGCGGTGTTCCCGCTACTGTACACAACATGAGTGTCTGGTCAATACTTACACGATGAGAAAACAAGGCGAGTGGTTCTCAGTCCGATACAGGCGCCAGTCCATAGAGTAGTAATGAGCGCGGTGTTCCCGATACTGTACACAACATGAGTGTCTGGTCAATACTTACACGATGAGAAAACAAGGCGAGTGGTTCTCAGTCCGATACAGGCGCCAGTCCATAGAGTAGTAATGAGCGCGGTGTTCCCGCTACTGTACACAACATGAGTGTCTGGTCAATACTTACACGATGAGAACCTTGTGAGCAGACCACAACATTCTCTCTACGTCAGACTCTCTACGTCAGACTCTCTACGTCAGACTCTCTACGTCAGACTTGAAGTAAATGGTAACTTGGTTTATTGAGGACGATAGTACATAGGACACAGGTGGGTCTGTTGGGGTGACAATGTCCTGTCGCTCTTCATAGCCGTTTACAGACGTTACATAAAACAGTGAAAGACGTGTACCCTACAGCTCCTTCAAAAACCAAACCAATACAATCACCTCCCTCCCCCCCCCCGCCCTCCCCCCCCCCTCCAAAAAAAAGCTGCCTTAGAAAACTCAAACCCCAAGGCCAGACCAGCTCAAACCAAACGAAACAAACAAACAAACAAACAAACACAACCGAACAACAACAACGACAACAAAACAATAAACAACAACATCAACCAGACAAACACAAAAACACCAAACCATACCCGACCAAACCCCAAACCCAAATCCCCAAAAGATGGCAAAAAAAACAAAACACAAACAAAAAAGAAAGTGAAAACAAACAAACAAACAACAAAAACCTAGGAGGAATTGACACATCCAAAAAAGTTGTTTCTCCAAAAATCATGTTCTTCTGTGTTTTCTTTTTCTTTCTCTGTTATTAACGATGTTTAAAGATTTTGTGAGTGAAGTAAACATTTGACGTCAGTCTCACACAGGTCGACTGACAGGGGATACTTGTTCATATCTTGTGCAGATAGGGATGTGGATCTAGAAGATCTTGGGAAGAAATGACATGATTTGGTCGGAGGGGAGGGTGTCGAATTGGCACTAAGACGAAATGACATGCTTGGGTCGAACGGAAGAGGCCGAGTTTGCGTTGGGATGAAATGACATACGCTTGGGTCGAACGGAAGAGGCCGAGTTTACACTGGGACGAAATGACTTACGTTTGGGTCGAACGGAAGAAGGCCGAGTTTGCGCTGGGACGAAATGACATACGTTTGGGTCGAACGGAAGAGGCCGAGTTTGCGTTCGGATGAAATGACTTACGTTTGGGTCGAACGGAAGAGGCCGAGTTTGCACAGGGACGAAATGACCTACGTTTGGGTCGAACGGGAAGAGGCCGAGTTTGCGCTGGGACGAAATGACTTACGTTTGGGTCGAACGGAAGAAGGCCGAGTTTGCGCTAGGACGAAATGACATACGTTTGGGTCGAACGGAAGAGGCCGAGTTTGCGTTCGGTTGAAATGACATACGTTTGGTTTGAACGGAAGAGGCCGAGTTTGCGTTCGGATGAAATGATCTACGTTTGGGTCGAACGGAAGAGGCCGAGTTTGCACTGGGACGAAATGCCCTACGTTTGGGTCGAACGGGAAGAGGCCGAGTTTGCGCTGGGACGAAATGACTTACGTTTGGGTCGAACGGAAGAGGCCGAGTTTGTGCTGGGACGAAATGACTTACGTTTGGGTCCAACGGAAGAGGCCGAGTTTGCACTTGGACGAATTGACACGCTTGGGTCAAACGGGAAGAGGCCGAGTTTGCGCTGGGACGAAATGACTTACGTTTGGGTCGAACGGGATAAGGCCGAGTTTGCGCTGGGACGAAATGATAATATAAACGTGGGACGAGTTTGCGCTGGGACGAAATGACTTACGTTTGGGACGAACGGAAGAGGCCGAGTTTCCGCTGGGAAGAATTGACACGCTTGCATTAAACGGGAAGAGGCCGAGTTTGCACTGGGACGAAATGACTTACGTTTGGGTCGAACGGAAGAAGGCCGAGTTTGAGCTGGGACGAAATGACTTACGTTTGGGTCGAACGGAAGAGGCCGAGTTTGCGCTGGGACGAAATGACATACGTTTGGGTCGAACGGAAGAGGCCGAGTTTGCGTTCGGATGAAATGACGTACGTTTGGGTCGAACGGAAGAGGCCGAGTTTGCACTGCGACGAAATGACATACGTTTGAGTCGAACGGGATAAGGCCGAGTTTGCGCTGGGACGAAATGATCTACGTTTGGGACGAACGGAAAGAGGCTGATTGTTTTAATTTTTTTTTATTTTTGGCATTTGGTGAATGGATGAACTTTCAAACTAGAAAACCTAACATGGCTGATTGTTTTAAGTGGACGATGCGGGAAGAGAAAAATCCTGAAAGGTTCCTCTGGAGCATATGACTGGCACAGCCCCCCCCCCCCCCCCCACACACACACACAACTCCTAGCTCAACTCCCGCAGCAGCATAGTGTGCACTTTAGGTGTCTTTGACGCCGATTTCGTCAGTGTGTGCGTAAGGTATGTATTGTCTTGAGAAACGTCACAGTCTTGTTTTGTATCACTGAGACTTGCTAATCACTGAGACTTGCTAATGCACGCAGTGAAATCTGCCTCATCGCCATGAAGTTGTTTCTCTATAGGCCCACTTAAAAACAAATTTTATTGAAAGGCTGAAAACTGTAGGTTAACTGCATTCAACATTGTAAAATTCGAAACTCTGGTTTAAAACGTAAGCATTCCACGTGAAAAAATTTTGAAACTTCGACTCCTTTCGCTAATGGAACGGATTTAGCAGTCACTTCGTTCCTAATCCAGACATTCACATGACATCATCGTGACGTATAAACACACGGCGAAAGCGCTAATGTCGTACCGCACATGACGTCAATAGTTGCAATAAGAACGAATACAACAGCCGTTCTCAAAAACAAATGTTTGGTATCTGTATAAAGAAATCAGTGCTGGCGTACGGGACGGCAAAAGTAGCTGGTGGTTGACAGCACACTATAAAACAGCAGATCACTTCATCTAGCATTTCCTTCTCGACAAATCTTTGGTGCAATTTTAGGCAAGTCCACAAAACTAAGTTAATCCAAAAAACACCTCATTGGTGCGCCGAGTTACTATGACAACACGTGCGAGAGAGGTTAAATAATGTCGCACGTTTCCCCTTTCGTGTCATGTAACATGTGACAGCTCGGACCATGGTATGCAAATGCGACTTGAAAGACGTAAAAACTTCCTCACTCCATACGGCAATCCGCAGCGGCGAAGTAAAATCTTGGTCATAAATTTCCTTAAACCTCTGATTTTTTTTTATTATGTTGACACTGCCAAGCCAGACATAAACATTTCAATCAAGGGACATTATCCGTGATTTTTGAGATTTAACTGCAAAGCCGTACTAGAAGGTAAAACTTCCCTCCGAGACCGAGAAGACGTTTCGGTTGAGAAAGAAACATTCCTCGTCTTCATAAACCTTTCAGGAGTTGCGCTTTTCTTTCTTCCTTTCTTTCTTTCTCACCCTCCCCTGGACTGTTTTGGTGGTATGGGCCAGAGACCAGCAACCGGGGATGATATCACAACATCAGCTAAACTACCGCCGTGTGATTGGGTGTTTTACAAATTTACGACTGGGCATTGAGCAATATAAAAACATGGATCGGCAAAACCTGCGGGTTGTGCCAGCAGGGTCGATGCTATAGCCGTCATGTGTCGAGTGGCCGTTACGGGGGCGCTGCTTGTGGTGAGCTCACTTCTGACAGTTGTCGCCGTCAATGATGGTGATGTGGTTGTAGCTGTTGTTGCTTCCGGTGCTGTTGCCATAGCAAATTCAAACGATTCATCGTTGTGGTGGCCAGACAACAAATTAATACTATTGTCATTAGGTTACACATTTGCTGTTCTGTTTTACGGGATTACAACAAACTATAGTCATAATGGTTGTTGCTGTGTTGTTAGTGCTCGGAAAACAATCAATTGTTGTTGTTGTTGTTGTTGTGTTTTAGTTTTAAAGGACTATGGATAAGCCGTCTTAGGCAATCCAACACAGACTTTATAACTTAAAAATTTCACGTCTACAAGAAAAAAGATAAATACAATAATTATGACGTACTGCTGCAATTTGTAGTCTAATAATGGCCGTGAAAAAACAAACAATCTGGAATCTTTACTTTTTATTTTTACTATTTATTGTTTTTTTATTTTTGAATTTTTATTTTTGTTTTAATTTATTTTTTGCGTATTTTATTTTACTTGTTTATTTATTTCTGTTTTTATTCATTTCTTCATTTTCATTTCTATTATTGATGTTAACGATTGCGATATGTTTGATTATTCAATGGACAGACCGTTATATGAATGATGTGGTTTTGAGTGAGATTCTGTGACTTCGTTTGTCACGTGCACGTGCAGGTGCTGGCGCTTGTCGTCCCGCTGGCGAGCGGTCAAGGTCTGTACGGCAAAAAGACAGACGATGAACACAAAGTGCACGATCCTTGCGAGGTAAGCTCTGTAACTGGCATTATAATTATGATCATTATTATTATGTGTATATTATGTAATTACAATTATTATAATTATGTGTATATTATGTAATTACAATTATCATCATTATGTGTATATTATGTAATTATAATTATTATCATTATGTGTATATCATGTAATTACAATTATTATAATTATGTGTATATTATGTAATTACAATTATCATCATTATGTGTATATTATGTAATTATAATTATTATCATTATGTGTATATCATGTAATTACAATTATTATCATTATGTGTATATTATGTAATTATAATTATTATCATTATGTGTATATTATGTAATATAATTATTGGACACAGGGGGATAAACAGGTGGCAAGTGCCAGTATGATGGCCGACGAAAAGGACCCGGTAGAATTTCGCAAAATAGGACCCAACACAAAGCGTTTTACCTTCTCGTACGTGGCACTGTCAGGGGTTCTGTACGGGTGATCCCGAATCCTCCACCTCTGCTTTGAAAATGTTCAGCCCACAAAATGTAAAAACATGAATTCAAAACTTTAATTGCTAAGCTGACCCTTCGCACCACGTGATTGTGATATGTTTATGTCCAGTGTTTGAGAAAAATGCGTGTGATTCACGTGAACGTGAGTGTTGGGTTCAGTTCGCGACGCTTGAAGCCATTTCAAGAAACTGGATAAGGCGCCTATACAATTTGAAATGTATTACTGTTGTTGTTGTTGTTGTTGATCTCAGTGTTGCCTGGGTTGTTCAGTTTGTGATGTGAAGGTTTTCATTGTTGTGGTTGTTGTTGTTGTTGTTACAGTCGGTGATATGCACGACAGGAAAGGATGGACGGCGCACGTTTTGTCGCGTGGTGCACGTGTGTGACAAACCAGACGACCTCGGGGACTGTGTATGCAATTTCACACTTCCGGTTTGCGTCAGCAAAGGTAGGTAATGCCGATGTAACACTTGAAGTGTCCCAAGTAGCTTTACGCTAGAAGTGCTCCGGGCCAATGCAGCTTAATGCTAGAAGTGCCCCTGAGTCAAACAAGCCGAGGAGTCTGTCATGGCGATGAAGCGTGGGTTCGAGCGCACGTCGAGCTTGTGATATGTGACACCGGAAAAGGGACAATAAAGTAGTTTAAAAAAAAAAATACTTGCTCTTTCACTTTTAATTCTAAATTTGCATGCACATGTTTCATTTCATTTCTTTACTGACGTGCATCAACTTCAGATGTGAAGTGTCTTTCTGTTCTCTGTAATGTGCAAGTCAGCAAGTCAGCGTGTTATAACAATAGCCACCAGAACGTCACTGTGTTGATTGGTCACTTCCAGCGTCGTCAGACTCTTACTACGACTACCAGCCCCAGAAGAGCGTGTGCAAGAAGGGTTCCCCGGTGATCAAGTTGAGCGGAGAAGTGAAACCTTGTAACGAGACAGACGATTGCCCCATGGGATACGAGTGTGTCGACTCCAAGTACGGCCTGCCAATCAGACCAGACGACACAGACGGTGTCTGTTGCCTGGAACAGAAGAAAATGAAAAGTGAGGATTCACACGATTGGTTCGAATAGGACGGGATGAGGAGGGGGTGGGGAGAGCCGGCTGCGGTGGGGGGGGGGGGGTGCATGAGTGCAAGGTTCGAACATGTACCGTGAATGAAAGATCCTATTCTTGGCTTCGGCGCTAGAGGCAGCTTATTTTTAGAACTGCGGTACAGTATTCAATTAAATTTTTCCTCTGATGAAGGTTGTGACTGACTTTTAATCATTACGAAACTTTATCAGAACAAGAAGCAGAAGGATAAGAGAAAGAGAAACTTGCGGCAAACAAAGAGAGAAAAAACCCCAAGAAACTACATGTTTTCTGTTCATAATAAGTGACTTCTCAGGACACTTTTTGAATGTGTCAATGGTCATGATGGCGATGTTACTTTCAGTTAACGTAAAGAAATTCCACAATATCAAGATGTGTGGAAAAATCCAGACCTGTGTCTCGTCAACAACAATTTTCTCGATTTTTCCATAAATGTTGATATTGCAGACTGTCTTTGCGATGTGTGTACTGCGAATGAAAGGGCTTTTCCTGCAGAGTAACAAATTGATGAGCGATCTTGTTCGGTAGCCATGATCGAGTCTAGACGTAGAATATTTTTAGTGACAGCTCGCTTTCAACCAATCAGAACTCAGTGACTGATGCAAACGCACAAAAGGCGAAGGCTGTATATGTCGTCTGACATATCCGGCCTTCCTACGTCCATCTATTCAAAGACAGAAAAAAAAGAAAAACACGTGAAAAAAGTAGATGAAACAGTAACTTCATAATGTTTGAAACAGGGGTCGATCCATTTGAGGATGACGTCAGCTTACTACTACTACTACTACTACTACTACTACTACTACTTGCAGAACCGCCGACGTGTCCGAAAGTAGCGCCCAAATCTTTCCATAAGACGTCCAGTTACTATGGCAACGACTATTACAAGCCGATCGACATCTGCATGACCAAGTGCTACAGCGATTACGACTGTGACTATGACGAGATCTGCTGCTACACAGGCTGTGGCTACAAGTGCATCTCCACCCTCGACCCGACCACCACCACCACCACCACCACCACCCCCATCCCCACCACCACCTCAGCCATGACAACGACACCAATCGCACCCGCCACGGGAGACACCACCACCCCAACCCCCACCCCCATCGTCGTCGCCCAGTCCACGAGCGGTGGGGGAGGGGGCAGTATCTCGGCGGGTGGGGGCGGGTCAGGCACGACCCCCAGGCCGGCGTCGAGGGGACTCCGCTTTAACGACCACCCCAAGTGTCCAGCTGATCCTGCTGACGTCATCTGTGGCCAGGTGAGGGCTAGGTCTATACTGGTTAATGTAACCTTGACATTTTGCAGACCGAGAGCGTTGTATGAGGTCCGCCCCCCCCCCCCCACCCCCCGAAGACACGTTCTTCTTCTTTCAGTGATCATTTAATATTTTGGTATTCTGATCCTCTTAAAGGCCTTTTTGTTTTGATAACGCATTGACTCGACCATTATTGATAGTGTTAAACTCGTCTGTCATTGATAGTGTTAAAGTCGACTATCATTAATAGTGTATTAAACTCGTGTGTCTTTGATAGTGTTAAACTCTCTCAAACTAACCTAAGAACTCTCTCTCTCTCTCTCTCTGGACACCCATTACCTCATTGTTCGAGGTTTCTGATATGCTCTTTTTAAGTTGTTTCTCTATAGAGAAACAACTTTATGAGACGGGGCAGATTTTGCTACGCGCAGCAGCAAGTTTCAGTGATTCAAAACAAGACTGTGACGTTTCTCCACACAATACTTACTTTCACGCACACAGTGACGTAACGAAATCTGCGCCATAGACACCTTACGTGCACACTATGCTGCTGCGTTCTTTTTGGCGGGAGTTGTGAGACGTGTGTGTGTGTGTGTGTGTGTGGACGGATGACTTTTTACTTTGAGATAAAATGGGCAGTCATATTCTCCAGAGCTGCCTTTCACGATTCGGTCGAGGTCGTAGAGGATCTAGTGTCATCGGTAGAACTTGGAGAGGGGAGAACCGGCAACAATAACAACAAAACAGACAAAATAAAATGAAGTTTGGAGAAACAACTTTGTAGGACGGGGCCGTTCCTCCTTGTTTTAAATTTCAAATGTAAATGCATATATATAGACATGTGCATGTATTAGTCGCTGAATCCTGCTAACATGCGTATGCGGATGAGTGCTTGAGAGAGAGAGAGAGAGAGAGAGAGAGAGAGAGAGAGAGTCACCTGTAAATATTTGATTTTAATGTTTTAATTTTCTTTGCTAGATGTGTTTTAGTAGTGTGTAGCAACGGCAAGTTTGTAAATTGACGTTCTTCTCTGTCAAAACTTTAACCGTTGGAAAATAAAGTTTCATCATCATCATCATCATCATCATCATCATCATCTCTCTCTCTCTCTCTCTGTTATTCAAAAATCCATATGACCCACAACTACATTCCCGGGTCCAGCGTACCTGATTGTGTAATCGTGTGTATGTCTGTTGCAGTTCATGTGTTATAGCGATCATGACTGTCCGAATGGTCAGGCTTGCTGTGACAGCGCCACCTGTCTTGATAACGGAACTCCTGGCACTGCTTGCGTCACAGTAATGGCCAGCAAAAAGAAGAGCAGGAAGAAGTTCCCGTTTCCCGGCCGTGAGTAGCCCACCATTATGATAATGCTGATGCTGATATCATTAGTTATTACCACTTTGGAGTTTGATATCAGGTTCTTGTGATTTTGAGAGGAGTGTATTGTGCGTGCACTGTATGGAGAAATATAGAAATCTGCCTTGTCTCGTTCCAGCCTCAACTACATACGGGTTCCCAAGCCCTTTCGATGATCACGGTAAACCGCACCCTGACCCAAGTAAGTCAGACAGTACTGATAAATAAGTATGAACACACACACACACACACACACACACACACACACACACACACACACACACACACACACACACACACACACACACACACACGACTAATAGATAAAAATAGATGTACATTAAAGTTTGTATGGGTTGTCTACAAGAGAGAGAGAGAGAGAGAGTTAGTTAGTTAGTTAGGGCTTAAAGCCGCGCAAGCAACAAAGGCTAATTCGCGGCTAAGAGAGAGAGAGAGAGAGAGAGAGAGAGAGAGAGTGCCTATGACGCACAAGGTAATCAGATAAATCGAAGAAACAATATGTACGGCAGACGGAGCGAGAGAGAGAGAGGGGGCCGGGGTTGATGGGGGTAGGGGGGCGGGGGGGGGGGGGGGCGTGACCACAAGAAACTGAACGAGACTAGCTGCCTATTTCGTATCTTACGTTGAGCTACGAGTCACTAGTGTCCTGTTCCTGTAACGTAATGGCTCCGTTTGTTGTTGTCGACCCCGACAAAAGATTCAAACTGATGCTGAATGTTCGTCTCATGTTCGTCATCTTCACCCCACAAATGTTCAACACCAGACATTCACAAAACAAAGTTGTCCACAACATAAATTGAATTTTTAAAAAAGACAGAATTCACACAAGATTTGATTTTTCAGAGGAGGACCTGTTCCATCTGCCCACCTTCCCCAAGAAGAAGGAGAGCAGTGTGTACGGTTTCCCGTTTCCATCCAGCAAACCCAAATTCGACTTCGGCAAACCGAGCTTCCAAAAATCCGGCTTCCCGTCCCTATCCAACAATATCTATACCGGTCCAAGTCCAACCTTTGGCTTTGACAGCTACGGGAAACCGTCTAAACACAGCAATCTGTACGATACGGGCGTCAGTAAGGATTCCGAGTATCACAAGATGGACCCCGGCGAGTATCACAACATGGACTCAGACGAATATAACACCAGCATGGACCCCGGCGAGTATCACAACATGGATCCTGACTCGTATGGCAAGATGGACGCGTATGAGAAGGATTCTGGCTACGGAACGATGAAGGGGTACAAGGATGATTCTAAATACCCTGTCAACGCTGAATCATACTCGTTTGGTTTCCCGTAGTAACATGGATAGGCTGATTCCAGAGAGGGAAAAGAAAAGACGTTAGGTTCCATCTTGTAGTACGGCCTCGACCTCTCGCCAGATCTACATATGTTTACATGCTTATTGTGTCCATAGGCTTGGCTGGACGAACTGTCAAGCGCCTCAGTTTGTGACATCGTTGTACTTAGAATAATGAATTGAAACCCGTTTGATTTATAACTGCACATTCACACCCAATGTTTCTATGACGTGTAGAGTACAGCAAAGCGTTACCCTCCGTACATGTTACGTTCTGCTGGCACATTCTGTTTCGGTAAACGTTTGTAGAGCAAGTGCCACTTCTGTTGTAATACGGAGTCAGAGAACGAACTGGGGAAATTGTTAGGGTCATGATAACTGTTAATGTCACACCGGTAATGTAACCCTCAAGCAACTTTGAAGGGACACAAAATGACACATCAAATAAATAACACGAAGCAAAAACCGACACATGCAAGACACATACACCACCTCTCTCTCTCTCTCTCTCTCTCTCTCTCTCTCTCATGCATTTCCTTGCCGCTAAAGTGAGGAGCAAGGGTAATCTAGCCAACAGTGACATTCTCAACATGTTGAGTGTAGACATTTCCACGAGAATTTCCACGTAATTATCAGCTGCATCATGACGTTCACACTGTGAGCTGTACTGTAAGTATCTCGTAGTGAAATCCAGTTATCATGATCGCATCTGATATTTTTGTCATCTAATTTAGCCTTCTGTCCTTCAGACGGAATCAATGTACATCTGAGCAGTAAAAGAAATAAAATAAAGACATACAGTCTGCCACAACGTTCTCCGTCGTCTTCTTTCATGGTTGGTTGTTTGGTGAGTCGCTGCTACGGGTTAGGGTCAACCGCCAGACCCTTAACAGCCGCCAGACCCTTAACGTTACAGAGAAGTAAGGAGGCGCTGATCGCCTAAATTGGCTAACCGAGACCTGAGCCGAGCGAAGCGATACCAAAGAAGGGGGAAACACACAACATGCCGGGTGACAAGCAAAGTGCACAGTTCGCATCTTCCCCTCCACATATAGCGGTCACATTGCACTCTAGTGCACCAACACGGTTTGTCACTTACACCCTCCTTCCCATGCCTCCCTTCACCACACAAACAAAACAAACACCAAAGCCAAAGGCACAGTGCACACTTGCCTCACAAGAACACCTCTTTTCCCACAAACTCGTAAATTTTCTTACCACCCCACCCACCCCCCCATGCGCCAGACCCTTAACATGCGCCAGACCCTTAACATGCGCCAGGCCTTGAACATGCGCCAGACCCTTAACATGCGCCAGACCCTTAACGTTACAGAGAAGCAAGAGGGCGAAACACACAACATGCCGGGTGACAAGCAAAGTGCACAGTTCTGAACAACTTCGGAGATTATTGCCGGCCAACACACACACACACACACACACACACACACACACACACACGCGCCAGACCCTTAACAGCCACCCGACCCAAGCGCTACCAAATATATTGCCGGCCAACTCATGCAGGCAATCATCTCCGAAACTGTTGTCGGAGAACTGTCCATCCATCCCACCTTACATCGACCTCGTCAGTTACTGAAGGGTTAGCGTCCCCTGTTTGCCGCTCACATGCAAAGAGCGTTGCCCACCTCCCGCGACGCGGACGCCGAGGACCTCGGGAGGTAAAAACCATGTGTGCTTAAAAAAAAACAAAAGGGCTAGTCTAGTCTCAGTAAAAGGGTTAGCGATGTTAGCGGTGTTAGTGCACGCAGCACACGGACGTGCTTGAGGCCGGCACGCGCCGACCCCGTTCGTAGCGGAGCTCGGAAACGGGACAGCGGCTCACAAACTTCCTCGATCCCGGCCCCGCTACCCCTTGGAACGCACCAACCTTCTCAGGACCGTCACCTGCCGAGCTCGGGTAGCGCGCACTCCCCGAGCTCACTGTTACCTCACCCATCGGACGCGCAGGCGGGAAGCCGCGCAGCTTCACACGCCGAGCGGTCACTAAGTCGCCATTGGGGGGCATGAGCGCGACGCGGCGCCTCGCTGCGCATCTTCCCCTCCACATATAGCGGCCACATTGCACTCTAGTGCACCAACACGGTTTGTCACTTACACCCTCCTTCCCATGCCTCCCTTCACCACACAAACAAAACAAACACCAAAGCCAAAGGCACAGTGCACACTTGCCTCACAAGAACACCTCTTTTCCCACAAACTCGTAAATTTTCTTACCACCCCCCCCACCCCCCCATGCGCCAGACCCTTAACATGCGCCAGACCCTTAACATGCGCCAGGCCTTGAACATGCGCCAGACCCTTAACGTTACAGAGAAGCAAGAGGGCGAAACACACAACATGCCGGGTGACAAGCAAAGTGCACAGTTCTGAACAACTTCGGAGATTATTGCCGGCCAACACACACACACACACACACACACACACACACACACACACACACACACACACACACACACACACACACACACACACACACACACACACACACACACACACGCACACACGCGCCAGACCCTTAACAGCCACCCGACCCAAGCGCTACCAAATATATTGCCGGCCAACTCATGCAGGCAATCATCTCCGAAACTGTTGTCGGAGAACTGTCGCGGACGCCGAGGACCTCGGGAGGTAAAAACCATGTGTGCTTAAGAAAAACAATGGGTAAAAATAGTGACCGCTGTAAAGAAGACGTGCTTGTTTAGATTCACGGATCTTTCTTCATACGACTAGTCATTGTCTTTCCGCCAAGACAAATGCATAAAAAGAAATTGAATCAAGTGTAGCAATTATGGCAGGCTCTTTGGTAAGCCGCACCGCTTTCAGCCCATATAGGGAACTGAGATCTTCAATTAACGGCCATCTATAAGCAATGCATCTCTCATACAAGTTTCGGAAGATAATTCTGAAACACCGAGCATGTGCCCGAATATTTGCATCATATTATACTTGTTTTCGCGGATACACCTTATCAAAGCAACCAATCAAGTGTCCCTACTCCCATCATTACGCATATTCAGCCAGGTTGCACTTTCGATGGCTGTTTGTGACAAAAGTACAATCAGTAGCGATTTCAATGAACTTTTGATATGACACAACTGGGATACTATTCTTGAGAAAAACTCACTGCTTTTTGAGAAAAGCCGTTCACTACTCACAACGCAGCAACACCCCCAAAACTTGATATCTCTACTGAAAAAAGTGCTCAATTGGATATCATATTTCATACTAGTCTGCGGCACATGCGGTGACAAGGGAACTTCACAACACCAAAGAAGAGTTTCCTGGCTAAACTGTTCAATGTTCGTAAATGTTCCTCAGTGCCAACTGCACAAGCATCAAATACTGTCGGTTTACAGGGCCCTTCAGTTATCTCAACGGCCAAACTGATGGTCGCGGCCGCAATTATCCAGGAAGCATCATTCTGACTGGTATGAAATTTCTGTATGTCAACAATGCATGTCTTGTCTAACAATAACAGTGTTTAGACCGGAATTCTGCGCATTTCTGTACCCGCGAACACGCATGCTACGCGACACAGATGCAAATCTGGAGGAAAACGCTATATATTCCTCTTACACATAACGCTGCAGATGACACCCTAGCAGACATGCTTTAAAATTCACCAAAAAAATCACAAAAATCAGGCAGCCATAGACTCATGCGTAGAGGAAATTTTAATAATTTCCAATATTCCGTTTTTTGGCAATGTTGGCAGCGACCACATACCCCCTCATTCCACGGTCGTCTGCTGGCTCCTGTGCCAGCCGCGCATGAATACAAATAGTCTACAAGCCAGCCTCATTTTTCCCTAATTTTACTATTACCTGGCATGAAACTTGTTTACAAAGCCAACAAAAAGCACCCGATTGCCATATTTTACTATGCACACAAATTTTAAAAGGGGCAAAGATTTTACTATGCACACAAATTTTAAAAGGGGCAAAGATTTTATACTATATTTAGCCGACTTGTTACTACATGCCCCGGAAGCTAATACCGTCGCGTTACTACATGCCCCGGAAGCTAATACCGTCGCGTGGCCTGTAAAGTGCACACCCTCAATAGCCCATTTATAGGGCTCATATAGTGAAAATGGCAAGATCAGTAAACGGTCGTTTTTAACGGTGACGCGGACGGAGAAAAAATTCACGGAGACCACCACAGCATTAGGGGCCTGTGCTCTACTGATTTCTGTAATAAAATGTTAGGATCAAATTTGTTCTACCTTCCGCTATATATATATAAAAATCCTAATTAGACTAGCCCATGTCGTCTGCTGGCCGCTCATGAATACAAATAGTCCCGCACAAGCCAGGCTTGTTTTTCCCAAATTTTACTATTACCTGGCATGAGAATTATTTACAAAGCCAACAGAAAGCACCAGTTTGCCATTTTTTTTTTTTACTATGGAAACATTTTTTGAAAGGGGCAAAGATTTTCTACTATATTTAGCGTAGATCTTTACTACATGACCCGGAAGTTAATACTGGTCTGTAACCTCAACTCCGTCTTTTCTCTTTTCCGCAACTGTCCCTTATCGTTCTGTTGCATCAAACATGTAAAACTAGCCAGTGCCGTAGACTAACAAAAATGAGGACGTTCAGTGTACTCCTTTTGACTCTCAACCTGCCACTAGTGGCTTTGTTGGGCGGTCGGGAGGCAGTTTGGGTTGGAGGAAGGAAGGACGCCACAGACCGAATAGCAGCCACCGACGAGCCGGTTGTTTTCGCTTTGCAAGCCATCAACGACTGGTACGCGGACAGTAGCACTGGGACCAGTAAACTACCACGCAGACTGATGAAGATTGTCAAGGCAGAGACGCAGGCAAGTGTTTTTGAAACATAACATGACGCAGACTGTAACCACAGGCAGGTACATAGCGCTGTATCGAGGCAACGTTTAGTCAAATAACCGCTGGGCACAGCTGTCGACGTACAGCGTTGATTTGATACAGCGGTGCCTTGACACAGAGCTGTGTATATGTCAGCAAGGTTCCACTGTATCAAAGACCATCTGTCTCAGTCTTTTGTTCTTGTGCGCGCACATGCCTGTCGTGTGTGTGTGTGTCTGTCAACGTGACACTCTGTCAACCTAACATAGTCCTGGTTCATTACACTCATATGCGAAGTAAACTAGACTTTAAGTACCTTTACATTGTTTGATTATGAAAATAACTGAACATCTAACTCATTCTTAAGTTCATGCTTCACCCATTTAAACACACCACACCACTTACTGAAGTGACCAAGTTTTTGTGAGCGTATTGTTAACCACACACACACACACACACACACACAGAGGTATGTGCATGCGTGAAAACAAGAGATAGATGGTTGTTGACACACTTAGGCTTCGACACATACTGACATAGGGCTGTTCCCCCACAGGCATCCCTCCCACTTCCCTGTCAACAGCCATCCCTCCCACTTCCCTGTCAACAGCCATCCCTCCCACTTCCCTGTCAACAGCCATCCCTCCCACTTCCCTGTCAACAGCCATCCCTCCCACTTCCCTGTCAACAGCCATCCCTCCCACTTCCCTGTCAACAGCCACACATGTTCAGGAGCTGTATTAGTACAGCAGTTGCCCTTATTCCTACCCTGTGTATATATTATATGTGTTGCAGGTTGTTGCTGTCAGTAAGTGGGTATGGTGTATATGTTGCAGGTTGTTGCAGGGGAGAAGTTGTACCTGACCCTGCAAGTGTCCACAGGACAACCTCAAGCAAAGGTACTGGCCTGGATGTAACATTTTTCATTTGAATTTATTAGTCTACTGCTGTAGTTTCATCCAGCACCCAGCCTGTACACACGTCCCCTCCCAACCAGCACTTGCCAAATGTGAGGTTTCAGGTCAGGTAAACCAGTCTTATGTTTCTTATAGCCCAGATGGTGGATGAATTTTGCAAGACAGCATCAGCAAATTCCAGTTCATGTAAATCGACACTCACCATGCAGAGCCAAACTTGAACAGTTCCCCCATCTACGTTTTTCTCTCACTGCACATGGCAAAGCAGAAGCACATGCACTTTTTTTGTTCTCAGTCTGTGCTTTTTTACTTTACAAATTGTTATTCATTTTGTGTAAACTGAGAGAATGCATTGTTTTTTATGTTTTAAGATTGTAAGGTGCTTAGAGCTTGGTCTCCACTGATAGGCGCCCAGTACCAGCGATCGTCAAATGCGCTCGCCCGCTCGCTTTCGCTACCAAATTTACCATCGGGCGAGTGAAAGCTCCAGTAGCGGTAGCCCGAGTGGCGAGCAGGAATTCTGAGATGAATCAGAACCTAGCAGCCACTCCCGTCAAGTGTTTAGCTTCTCTATCATCGATGTCGTCTGCTGTGGGCCCGCCAATTACAGTTTCCGCACATGCGCTTTGACAGCGGTATTTTCAAAACATCCGGTCTGCGATTCGGGCTTCCAGAATTTTTTTCGGGCTACCAGTTTTGTTCAGGGCAGTAGCCCGAATGGCTACCATGGTTCTGACACATTTGACGATCGCTGCTGTACGTGTTAGTATTATCACACACTGTGACAAGATTGTTTCAGCAACTGGTTACAAAAATTATAAGACTGGTACATGTATAGAAAGCCCAAATGGCTACTGAATACGAGGTGCTGACATACAAACACATGCACACACATTGGTTGTGTTTATATAAACTTCACATAAAAGTTAAAACTAAAAACAATATACCCGATTTCTGCTTACAGGATGAGTTTTGTGATGTAGCTGTTGTTTCCAAGCCATGGTTGAAGGGTGCAGACCGTCTCACGTTGTCAGGATTACCAGTGTGCTCGCTTGTACCACCACCAGCTGCTGCCAACAGCAAGGGACATAACTCAACAGCTCTGGGTTCTGGCACAACCCCCAGCCTTGTTGGTGCTCAGCGGCCTGTACCCACAATTGACCTTCCTGTGGACGTCATCGTGGCTCTCAACTACGCTGTACAGGAAGTCAACCGGCGTTCCAACAACCTGTACGCCTTCACGCTGACCAGCCTAGATGGAGTGGAAGCAACCCAACAGGTAACAATCCCACACATGCTGACTGCTACATGCACTGAGTAAGGCAGGTGTAACGTGCTACAGGCACTGAGTAAGGCAGGTGTAGCAACCCAACAGGTAACAATCCCACACATGCTGACTGCTACATGCACTGAGTAAGGCAGGTGTAACGTGCTACAGGCACTGAGTAAGGCAGGTGTAGCAACCGAACAGGTAACAATCCCACTCATGCTGACTGCTACATGCACTGAGTAAGGCAGGTGTAACATGCTACATGCACTGAGTAAGGCAGGTGTAACGTGCTACATGCACTGAGTAAGGCAGGTGTAACATGCTACATGCACTGAGTAAGGCAGGTGTAACATGCTACATGCACTGAGTAAGGCAGGTGTAACGTGCTATTTGCTACATGCACTGAGTAAGGCAGATGTAACGTGCTATTTGCTACATGCACTGAGTAAGGCAGGTGTAACGTGCTATTTGCTACATAATAATAATAATAATAATACATAGCTTTTATAGAGCGCCGTTCTCCAACTTCAAGGACTCGCTGCGCGTTAAAGCACACACACACACACGCGCGCGCTATTTACATCCCCTCAGCATACATACAATTGGCAGTGCAACGAACTCATGATGCACACAGACAGACAGAGGTTGATAAATTAATAGCTATCAAAGGCTTGGCGGAAGAGGTAGGTCTTCAGATGCGATTTAAACAGAGGCAGTGAGTAAGGCAGATGTGGGCTGCTCCCTGGCGGGGGAGCGTATCACCCCAGTGCACAGCCACCTCTTTCTTCTTCTTCTTCTTTCCTGCATGCATGATGTTTGTTTTGCATTCTGTCGACCTTCCCGTATGAAATATGATTCTTAACGTGGACACTGACAGTATCTATAGCTGCCGCAGTATTCATAGCAGATTTTCAAAGCAGAATTTCATCCACCACTTGTTTTGCCATGCAAGAGAAAAAAATAAAAACAAAAACTAAAAAAACAGCTTCTTGTGCTGACTTCAGTTTTGGTAGTTGTGCTTGAAAAATGTTAAGCCCACACCAGTTCAAAATAAATGCAAATTTATCTAAATTCTGAAACTTCAGTAGCTGAACTGACCCTTAATTTACACCTATGCTTTACCTTTCTTAATGAATGTCTGTACAGATAGTGTCAGGGAAACTGTACCGCTTCAAAGGTGTTCCGCTGCAAGAGACACGATGCGGCAAGATGGCCAGCTTCACGGCCACAAGTCGTTCTCAGTGTACCCCGGTGCAGAATGGACAGGTAAGTCACACTACAGCCAGCAGTATTGAAATTTTTTCTTCTTTTTTTTCTTTTTCTGGCCCCATCTCTCAGTGCAGGTCAGTAGAGGACCGGGTAACACACCGTGTACAAGCCACAGACGGGTGTAGTGAAAGTTTGCTTGCACCTCGTCTGTTCTTTCTTTTCATTTGAGGTGTGTTCAGTCTCTAAGTAACTTAGAAAATCTCTGTACTGAACAACT
This sequence comes from Batillaria attramentaria, assembly GCA_018292915.2. Classification (NCBI taxonomy): domain Eukaryota; kingdom Metazoa; phylum Mollusca; class Gastropoda; family Batillariidae; genus Batillaria; species Batillaria attramentaria. The sequence goes on along the minus strand of JACVVK020000277.1, from coordinate 697,767 downwards.
TTCATAACTTTATGCATTTCTTCACACCTTTCAGGTGTCTCCCTTTTAGTCAGGTGTATCACGATTGCTGTGGAGTTTGATCCTTAGTATGTTGTTGTTTGCAGACGATGGTGTGCGACCTGACGGTGTGGTGGCAGGCATGGCGCAAACCAAAGTACACGCTGGAAGACTTCAATAGCGACTCGTGTCACATGACGCAGAATCCTCCACCTCCACAGTAGTGTGTCACCTGACGCTGTCTGTGATGTCACTCACACACACACACGCACACACACACGCACGCACACGCACACACACACACACACACACACACACACGCAGGGTTGTCTGCTATCTTTGGAATCTCTTGCAACATACACGTATACCTGTATATATATATATATATATATATATACAGAGAAGCAACTATATCTATTGAGTTTACAAAATCAGAAGTCATGGTAATGCTCTACCAACTGATGTTTTATTTGTACATGTGTATTGCTGTTGTTGGAGAAATGTGCCCTCTTAAATGTGACCCAGTTTATCCAAGCTCATTGCTAACCATAAACTTCTGCACATGCAACTTGCACAATATTGGTGATTTTGTGTTCCTTATGAGCTTTATTTCCCCCCAAACACTTTTGTTTCCAGTCATTTTACATTTGGCCTGTTCAGGGACACATAGAAAACTCCCAAGACACACACAAAACATGGACAATGCAGTTCAATGGATACTTTTGCTTATGGGTTTATATACACAGAACAAGCGCTTGGCACATTCACACATGGCCACTGTTACCCTGGACTGGCACATATGTGTGCATGCCATTGATGATGAAAATACTACCGCCTTCCTCTAGTCAACTGCAATATATATGTATAAAGAATGGAAATTTTAATGTATTCCAGAGCATTACATTTTTTTTATTCAGATATTTGTGTGTGTGTATAATTATATATAGAATAGGAACAAAGGCGTCGCGAAAGCCGAAAACATGCGCTCAATCAGGTCAATTTGAAAGTAGGGGAAGTAAGTAAAGCTGAGAGCGCTCCCTAGATCTAGGAGGTGTGTGCTTTGTTTGCCATTGGACAAGTCCACCTTGTCCTATATTGGCTACAAGCCACAATAGAGGCTGGTATATAACTGGACAGGTTGGACCGAGTCTGACTCTGCGTCTGATAACTGGACAGGTGTGTTCTCATTTGTAGACATACTGACAGTCGACTCCCATCAAACTCCATCACAAAGTCAACATTGGCTGATGTCATGAAGAAATAAAACACTCATGCGGGTTTCTCACTCATTGTTCTGACATTTTGTTGTCAATTCTGCTATACTAAGTTTTGACATTTTGTTCAGAAGCATGGTGAACAGTCTGGTCCCCAAACTACCACCGCCAAGTAAATACTAAGTACTAGAGTAGCACCAAGCTGTACAAGCCAATCTAACCCATGTTGTACCAGCATGCATACCACATACCCATGTAAATCAGTTTTATGCCATTAATAATTCCCACCAGTTGAGAGGTCAACACTGCTGCCTAATGTTTGTTATGTGATAACGGATGTTATTTGTTATGTCACTACACTGGTTATTGGTGTGATATGGTCATGGTAATTTGTTATAGATCGGTTTACCTTTGTACATCCTTATATTATTCTCACCTAGCATCATTTGTTTGTAATATACATTCCAGCAGTTGTAGTCCCCCCCCCCCCCCCACCACCACCCCTCACCCCCCCCCCCCCCCCCCCCCCCCCCCCCCCCCCACCCCCCCCCCCCCCACCCAGTGTCAAATTAATGGTACATTGTACTTTGTTATGGTGAAAGATTGGCACCATTTGGGTGTCTATGGTTTACATTGGCCTTCCTCATTCTTTCTGCAATAAAAAACAATACCTTGCCAAACTTTTGTTGTGTCATGTGTTGGCGAGTCTTCCTCTGCATGGAGCAGCAGCGCAAGTTCTACTCATCATCCAGATTCTCATGAAAAGGCCACCAGAGGGGACCTCATACTGGCCAATGCTGATCGCAAAATTGTCAGACAGCTTTAGTATGCCAAGTTTGGTGTGTCACGACCGTGTGTGCTGCAATGTATAGGTGCATGCTGTTTCTTTACTCTCACTCACACGCAGTCGCACAACAGTAACTGATACCGAGACGTGCGGGGATTCACACCACCACGATATTATTGTCAAGACGAACAGTCATTGCATAACACGTCACAGTACAGCTACAATACCAATGACATCAAGAATAGGCAAGGCAATCAATCAAGGCAATAAATACTGTACTATGCCTAAAATACAAATGCAGGGCTTGTGGTAGATTTTGTTTCTGAGGGTCAGCATGACTTCCAGCAGAAAAATCTGAGGGTCAGCCTAACCTCCAGCTTGAAAATCAATGCATCGCGTCACTGGTGTCAGCAATGAACTTCTTCAAAAACATATTTATAAGTGATAATCTAGAGTTGAAGTGGAAAAAAATTAATTCCAAATATTGTTTTGGGTGAACATTATGAGTCTGTCTACCTGTTGACAATGAAAAGCAAAACTATTATTTTTCTGATACCAATACACTGTGTGTGTGTGTGTGTGTGTGTGTGTGTGTGTGTGTGTGAGAGAGAGAGAGAGAGAGAGAGAGTGTCTGTTGAAAAAGAAAGTAGTATTTCAATTCTGCTTGTTAAGGTGAATTCTTTCTTAGTTCTGACTGATAATGATTTTACACCTTTCCTGGAAAGACATCTGATGTCAACTCAGTAGCACTGTCATGACGCACAGCTTTCACAGTTTTTTTCGCCGGCCCTTGTCTGTCGTCGCCGCTTCAGTGCATATTTCACAAATCATTTTTTGTGAGGGTAGGAAACGTAGCCACGAAAACTCGTTTAACCATTCATAGTTGAGGGAACGAGCTACTTTCGGTTTTGTTGTAGGTGACGGTCCTGTCTCGGACGACGGGCTTGGTCTCTTCCCGCACGTAGAACTGGTGGCGGTGTTGGTCCATCACTATTCCTAATAATGCTAGGCTGCTCAGTCCTCGATAATTTCATCATCTGCACTGGCACGATTGCGTGTAACTGTCCGTTTGATCCAACGTAAAAGCGACATTGCGACTTTGCGTGGTGGACTTTTGGGGGTCCTACTAATTACCGAAAACAACCGAAAACGACCGAAAACAACCGAAAACAACTCTTAATACGGGTAGAACGCAGTTAAAACATAGAAATAACAACACATAACCATGATTAAAGGTGAAAAAAGAGGCCTTAAACTAGTTAAAAGGAAAAAAAGTACTTATTCACTCCAAGAGAACAGGACGAAATGAACGTGTCTCCCAAGGGAAGCGACTCCGTCTGGTCCAGACTGGTTATTTTCTGCATTGTTACCTTTTTTCTTTTTAGCTTTTTTAAGGCCTCTTTTTCACCTTAAATCATGTTTGTGTGTTGTTGTTATGTTTGTGTATTGTTATTTCTATGTTTTAACCGCGTTCTACCCGTATTAAGAGTTGTTTTCGGATGTTTTCGGTCGTTTTCGGTAATTAGTAGGACCGGACTTTTGGTAGAGCCACAAAATCGGTGGGCATCATTTCCCTTGGAAAGGGGAGCTACTCTTAACAGACGTCGTACATTTCAGAGCGTCTGTGGCGACTGCTCTGACGATCGATTGCAGAAGATTGAAACTAAAACTGTGAAAGCTGTGCGTCATGCTATCAAATTTAATTATCACGCGACGCACTCCTGCTCCAAAATTTTAAAATCTGTGCGTCAGTAAAACCTCCAGCGATTTTTTATCTGCGTCATTTCGTGATTTCTGTGCGTCAATACGCACAGTTTGTGCGTTAACACGAGCCCTGAAATGATATAAATAATTGTATCTAAGAGCGCTCAGAGCATTTTAACGTGCACGGGATGGTACCTCCAACGATGGTCAAGCGCGCAGACGTGCAGATGTGCAGTTCACAAGCCGCAGACAACACCACAGGCGGCGGAAAATAGAGCTGGCTCGGCAGCTCTACAATAGCATCACAACCGCTGATGCTCTAGTGGACCAGCACCCACGCTGAATCCCAGATACGGGCAGTCAGGCTCCCTCCCCTTCAGTCGTCGCAGGGCCAAGAAATCCTCCACGGGACAAGGGACTACAGGGCAGCTTCTGGCTCCCGAAAACAGCCACTCGGGCTAGAACCCCTGTGCAACAATACACTATTGTAAGTCCTTGGGCTTAACCAGCACATACTGCCTATCTATGGGATAATATTAACCCATGGCACAAACCAGCGAACGCTCCTATGTTACGAACGCTAAAGGCAACTGCACATACTAAACGCTAAAGGTAGACGCCTACAGCTGTCACATCGGACAAGTCAGCAGAATATACAGACAGGTCAGTGTTAAACTCACTGGTAAAACGGCTAATAACCAAACATACTTAGCCGACATAACACTTCGGCCACAATAGTCAAGTTTCATACCAGTAACTTCCTGACCGTTGGCAATATCTACACAAGAGAAAATAGCTGACCTGAAACATAATACGGGAAATAACAGATAGGAACTATTTACCTCCATATGCAAGATGCGAGGGGTTATGACGGTAGACCGTAAAGACAGCGGACGAGAAGAAGTGCCAGACTCTTGAACAGACGTGTCGGTACTACCGGGCCAAATGCGAATAGCAAGTGAATAGCAATGGTTTTTATACTGTTAGGGCGAATAGGGTGAGTATCGCACAGGATACACCTGCATCACGTGTAAAACGGGTTACCTGTATCGACTTTAACAAGGGAAACGGACAGGTCAGCATATTATACACAAATGTCCCGTGTAAAACCTTCACTAAGGGATACATTCGTGGCCCGTGTAGAAAACAAGGCACGTGTGCCACACAGTACATAGTTACGATGCATACGGAAATCATACCAACCCGTCATACGGAAATCATAACAGCACATGATTTACCCTAAGTCACGCATCCGTGACATGGTGCCTCTGTTGTTTGTAGATTCTGAGAAAAATGATGACAATGTTGAAGTTTTTCCGGACACACGTATCACCACAGACAGACGACGGAGGGTTATAACCGTAATGATAATAATGCCTGGTCGACAAGGAGATTGATTTTTTTTTTTTTTAAACCTATTTTTCCCAGATTTGGCACTGGTCGAAAACCAAGGGCGGTCGAAAAGTTACACAAGGTTACGGTTACACAAGGGAGCCAAAAATCAGGGCCTTTAATTAATGTTCCTTTACCCAAAACAATGCGTTGTCCTGAAACATTTCCCTTTCAACTTTGTGTGTGTGTGTGTGTGTGTGTCTGTGTGTGTGCGCACAATACAAATGCACCATGCTACACGTATAAGTATAAAAACGTGAGATAATTCCAGCATGTGTTGATGTTTCTCAAACTCCACCTTTACACCCCAAAAGACAGCCAGAAGGTTGTGAACAATCACTGGTCTGCCTTAAGAGTTCATGTACAGGTGTAACTCCATTGCCCCGATTCAGCCGTTACTGTTTTAGTAACGTTGCCCACCTCCTGCGACGAGGACGCACAGGGTTGGACTTGTTGGGAGGCAAAACCATTTTATTTTGTTTGTATATCATTTTGTTTGTACCCAGTTTTGTTTTTTTGCTTTTTTTTTTGTTTTTAATCATTTCATCTGTACCCAGTTTTGTTTTATTTCTGTCATTTCATTTGTATTTGTACCCATTTTGTTTATAATCATTTCATCAGTACCCATTTTGTTTTTAATCATTTCAGCTGTAACCAGTTTTGTTCTTCTGTTATTTTGTTCATACCATTTTGTTATTAATAAAAAAAATTGAATTTCATTCGTTTTCAATCATTTTGTTTGTAATCTTTGTACCCATTTTGTTTTTAATCATTTTCATTCGTACCCATTTTGTTTTAAATCATTTTGTTCGTACCCATTCTGTTCTGTCATTTCTCTCATTTCCATTTTGTTTGTAATCATTTCGTCGGTACCCAGTTTTGTTTTTCTGTCATTTCATTTGTACCCATTTTTTTTTTTTTTTGGCTCCTTTGTGTAACAATGGGAGTCTATGTAATAACCCTCCGTTGTCCGTCTGTGTGTGTGTGTGTGTGTGTGTGTGTGTGTCCAGAAAACTTTAACGTTGTCGTTTTCTCAGAAACTACAAACAGCAGAGACACCAAATTTGGCATGATGATAGACAGCCATAAGACCTTTCAAAACATATCATTTTGAATTACCTTGACTCAAGGTCAAGGTCACTGACGCTGTCTGTCTGAAAATTTTACATTGGCATTTTCACGGAATCTACAAAGACCAGAGGATTGAAACTTTGCATGATGATAGACATTGATAAGAACTTTACAGATATGCATGTATTCAATGGCCTTGTGTCAAGGTCAAGGCCATACAAGCTATTTTTGTGAAACCTTAACATTTTCTCAGAAATAACAAACAGCAGAGGTGCCAAACTTGGCGTGCTGATAGACAGTGAAAAGACCTATGCACACAAACCATTTAAAATGACCTTGACTCAAGGTCAAGGTCATTAAAGCAGTCTGTTTGGAAATATTTACATTTGCATTTTTTCGGAATCTAGAAGAACCAGAAGCATCAAACTTTGCATGATGATAGATATTGGCAACACCTTCACTGACATATCTGTGTTCAATGACTTTTAGTCAAGGTCAAGGCCATGCAGGCTGTTTTGGGGAAACTTTAACCTTGGCATTTTCTCTGAAACAACAAACAGTTGAGGCACCAAACAAGGCATGATGATAGACCGCAATGAGACCTACCTTTTTGAATGACCTGCATTGAAAGTCAAGTGTAGTGCAGCCGCCTGCACACACATTTCTGCCTGCACCATACCATCTCAAGCCTATTGCACCAGAGGGTCTGGGCAATTTGCGTCACACACCTGCTGTGTAGTGCAGCCGCCTGCACACACGTTTCTGCCTGTATGGTACCATCAAGCCTTTTGCACCAGAGGGTCTGGGCAATTTGCGTCACACACCTGCTGTGTAGTGCAGCCTCCTGCACACACATTTCTGCCTGCACCATACCATCTCAAGCCTTTTGCACCAGAGGGTCTGGGCAATTTGCGTCACACACCTGCTGTGTAGTGCAGCCGCCTGCACACACATTTCTGCCTGTATCGTACCATCAAGCCTTTTGCACCAGAGGGTCTGGGCAATTTGCGTCACACACCTGCTGTGTAGTGCAGCCGCCTGCACACACATTTCTGCCTGTATCGTACCATCAAGCCTTTTGCACCAGAGGGTCTGGGCAATTTGCGTCACACACCTGCTGTGTAGTGCAGCCTCCTGCACACACATTTCTGCCTGCACCATACCATCTCAAGCCTTTTGCACCAGAGGGTCTGGGCAATTTGCGTCACACACACCTGCTGTGTAGTGCAGCTGCCTGCACACACGTCTGCCTGCACCATACCATCTCAAGCCTTTTGCACCAGAGGGTCTGGGCAATTTGCGTCACACACCTGCTGTGTAGTGCAGCCGCCTGCACACACATTTCTGCCTGCATCATTGTGGTACAGTGATTAGTTAGCTGGCACAAGTTAGGTAGTTAGACAGGTTAGTGTTTGAATTTCAGTGGTCTTTTACCTTTGGTTATATTCTAAGTTTCAATGTTAAGCTGTTAGGTGATTAAGGACAGTTAGGGTTTTGGGGCTTGTGTAGTGCAGCCGCTTGCATACATACAGTCTTCACAAAAAGTTAAGGACCAGTCAACATAATGGGTGACAGTTTCATTAAATCAGAAAAAAATAAACGAGTAAGATTTTTCCCGTAAAATTCGGTAGCTAGGTTAGGGGGTAATTAGTGAAGATGGTGACCACTGTGTGGATGGCACGTGCGCGTAACACAGCATGCTTGGCGCGTTTGAAAATCTGCAATTTCGGCAAAACTAGACCGAGTTTCAGTGTTCAGTGAGCGATACCTGGTTCTTTCTGCACGGCAAAAATGAGATGCAGGTCAAAGAATGCATCCCTGGTTATGAACTGTGCTCATTTGTTTGCCTACATAAGCCGCCGTTTCAGCGATGTTCAGCACTACACCAGCATGCCACCACGACAAAAGTTGAATGCTATTTGCAGGTGGTCCTTAACTTTTTGTGAAGGCTGTATCACAGTACAGCGTCTGTAAACTGAGATCAGTGATTTTCCCTACAGTTTTTTTTCCTACAGTTTTGTTTGGAAAGGATACGAGCCCTGTCCCGGGAGGGTGTGTTTTAGTCTCAGTCATCCGGCACGTCAGATGAACCCAACTCATGATGCTCTGGAACAAACAGAAAAGACAAGATTGTAAGAAAGCGGCCATACTCTACTGACACATAAGCTTTCATGAGGGTAAATTGCAGTTAGCAGACAATGTGCGAGGTCAGGGATTGTCTGTAATTGTTGTCTTAGTGTTGGTTATAACAAACTTCACTATCATTGTGCTACATCCTGCGTGCCTATAAGAACCATGCCATTTTATTTGAATTTGTTTTCAGTAAATAAATAAATAAAAGCCTGCCGGTAACCGCGGAATGAAACTGGACGGTATAAAATGTTTAAAGTATTCTTTGGATACCTCAGTGTCAGAAACAAATCGGTTCAAAATGTCTTCTATGAAGGACACGTGCACACTGAAACTGACTACACTCTGTTTATAGACTTCCACTTGTTTTCGTTGAAATCTACACTGGCTCGCAGTCATAAAACTTTTGTGTGTGTGGGAGGGGTGGGGGGAGTGAACCCGGCACAGAATTGACAGGAAAAACCAACTCAGTGATAGAAGAACAAAAAAAGTTTTATGAGTTATAAACTCACCGGTGTCTGAGCTGAACACGAGAAAGTAGCTGTTGCGTGCGCATGAAGGCGAAAACCCGACCTGACAGAAGTATGCCGGCCAAGAAGAGGGCAAAGCTGCGCGGCGAGAGCGGGTTCCCACGGTGCAGTGTTAGTACAGACCCGACCACGAGTGGAGTGTCAGTCTGTCCGCCATCATATCAATTCAGTTCGAGGAATACAATTTGATCAGTCACATTGACTGCCTCGGCGACAAAACCCAGCATATCTGCCCATACTGTAGTGTCTGGACCGTTCAGCGACAAGCAGAAGAATCCGGGGCAGTGGCGGGCCGGCTTTAGGGCGGCACACTGAACGCCAGTCAGTTTTCCTGGACGCGGCGGCGTAGTGAGGTGTACTCACGCACTCGGTGTCACGCAATGAGAATGGACCGGTGTGCAGGCGGTATCGTAAGCTTATACACCGACTGACATCAATGGACGGTCACACTGACGGGCGGCAACTGAGTTTCTCAACGCGCGAAACTGAAACTGAGTGAGCACACGCTCACACGCTGGTTGCAAACAGTTCCTCTAGTGTTGCCGCCTCCCTCCCGTGCCGCACGTGCACCGCAGGTCAAAAGCCGCGGCCGCTCGGCCATCACTGACTGACGAGGTATCCGGTCAAGTCGGCCCAATTCCAACTCGGACCACCAACTCGGACCAGGCCTTGAGACAGGTCGGACCATGGCCTTAGTCAGCTCGGCCCATGTACAGAGTCAACTCGGACCACGGATAGGGTCAACTCGGACCAACCTCTATACCAACTCGGACCGCCAACTCGGCTCAATCGATAAGCTAAAGCTCTTTCGGTCGAACTGGGACGAGTTGGTTATGGTCACCAGGAGGGTCACACTTCAGTATAGCTTATCAGTTTCCGACTAGGCCGAGTTAGTTATGGTCATATAGGAGGTTCAAACTTCGGCACCCCCCCCCCCCCCCCCCCTTAGTTTCCGGCTGGGCCGAGTTGGTCATTGTCATAATTATAGGAGGTCCAAACTTCGGCATTCCCCCCCCCCCCCCCTCGGCCGAGCTGGTCATTGTCATATCATAGTATGGTTATGGTCATATAGAAAATTCAAAACTTAGATATTTTCTTTCCCGGCTCAGTTTCGCAAGGCGACTTTGCTCGCTTTCCCGGTGTCACGAGCTACGCGCCAGGCCCTTAACACGCGCCAGACCCTTAACACGCGCCAGACCCTTAACTCTCCGACTTCGTGGAAGATACGATGTTCACGCTTAGACTTATTGTCATATAGAAGGTTCAGACTTTTCCTCAGTTTCGCAAGGGGGTTTTGCTCGCTGTCTCTCTCTCTGACTTTCTTTTAAAAAAAAATGTGCACGCTTAGACTTTTTTTTCACTTTCCATCAGGGCCGAGTTGGTTGTGGTCATTACGAAGTTCCCACGTATTTTATGTCCCATTTAGGTCCGACTGGGCCGAGGTTATTTTCGTTAGGAGGTTCAGACTTAGAGTTTTCTTCTTTTTTTTTTTTTTTTTTTTCTTCTTTCTGACGGGCTGGGCCGAATTGGTTGTGGTCATTAGGAGGTTTACACTTCGACTGTTTTGCCGACTGGGCCGAGTTGGTTACGGTCGTTAGGAGGTTTACAATGCAATATATTTGTAAGTAGTTTTCCCGGTTCACACGCAAACATTTTTTATGTCCCATTTAGGTCCGACTGGGCCGAGTTGGTTATTTTCGTTAGGAGGTTCAGACTTAGACATTTTTTTTTTCTTTCTGACAGGGCCGAGTTGGTTGTAGTCATTAGGAGGTTTACACTTCGACTGTTTTGGCGACTGGGCCGAGTTGGTTATGGTCGTTAGCATGTTTACACTTAGACAATTTTTTTTTCTCGATTGGGCCCACTTTGCTAAAGATACGATGTTCACGCTTAGATTATTTGTAAAAATTAATTCAGTCACGAAAGTCACAAAAGCAACAAGGAAATCACAAGATACGAAGAAGTATCTTATGTCAGACGAGCAGCGTGAGGCTGACGCCAAATGGTTGGTTCACAGACAATATCTGCAAGTATCGTCAGTGCCCGTCCCGCGACCGTGACATTTCACCAACCCTCTAGATCTTCCAGATTTCATGTGAAAAATAATTCAGTCGGGGAAGTCACAAAGCCAGCAGGGAAATCACAAAACATGAACACTGAAGCATTCTCAGATGATCTCAGTGCTTGAGGCTGACGCGGCGTCAAATGTTTAGATAACGGAATTGACGTCCTCTCTCTCTCTCTCACACACACACACTGACACACACACACACACACACACACACACACACACACACACACACACACACACACACACACACACACACACACACACACACACACACACAGCCCTTCTGTCGCTGATAGGGCTTTGCCGGTTTGAGGCTCTCCGGCGCCGATTTTCTTCAGTTTCCGTTTTCTTTATAGTCAACTTGAACACAAACACAAGGATTAGTAGCCACATATACCTATCAAATATCCGCCTTAATTCACACACGCACACACAAAGACACACGTTCACACGCACTGACACTGCGCGTGATAGGGTGTCATGTGAAAACAATGGTCAGTGATTTGACAGGTGTAACGGACAACGGAACTGACACTTAAACCGGATGAGGTGATCACCACCCGCTTAACTGCAGTTGTGTTTAGGTGGCACTAGGACTTCCAACTGTAACGATGAGATAATTGGTCTGTCTTGTCGCCTGTGGCCCTCCACGCGGAGTACTGTGCCGTGGGGGGTCGGTGGTAATTTAGTACTGGTAATCGGCTGCCGACGAAGTGTGAAGCGCAGACAAAGCCAGGGGTGGTCACCAACAAGAGGGGCGGGGGGACGTTTTGCAACTGAGCGGTCTGAAGTCGCGTACTGCAGATGGTCGGTATTTGAAGATGCATTAAAGAAGAAAAACCGCCCGTGTCGCGCAAAAGCGACCGTGAACGAAAGACGGCCGCTCAGTCAATGAAAACGTCGCTAAAGTAAGGTTCTACTGTACATTCTTTTATTTCTTCCGAATGGACCGAGTTGGTCATAGTCATTTAGACATTTCTTTTTCTTTCAGTTTCCACTGGGCCGAGTTGTTTGTGTCCACTACTAGTTACGACTGAGGTCAAGTTCAGACAGTCAGTCAAGCTTTGTTAAAGATACGATGTTCAGTCATGCTTAGACTTTTTTCACTTTCCGACTGGGCCGAGTTTGTTATGCTCACACGTAAACAGTTTTTTGTTGTTGTTTTTTGTCCCACTTAGCTCCGACTGGGCCGAGTTGGTTATGATCGACTGATCGTTAGGAGGTTTTCACTTCGACTGTGGGCCGAGTTGGTTATGGCCGTTAAGAGGTTCACATTTAGAATTTTTTTATATTTCTGGCTTGGTTATGGTCATATAGAAAGTCAGTTCAAACTTAGACATTTTCTTTCCTCAGTTTCGCAAGGGCGCTTTGTTCCGAGCTACGCGCCAGGCCCTTAACACTGACGCGCCAGACCCGGCCTTAACTCTCCAACGAATAGATAGTCAGCACCCTACCACAACCACCTCTCGGCTCTCCATGGCTGAGCTGCCGGCGCAGCGCGCAGGCGGCGCCCCCCCCCCCCCCCCCATCCCCAGCCATACCGCCATTTTCCCACCAGCCGGCGTCGCACATCAAGTTAACTCAGTAGTGGGCCGAGTTGGCCATGGTCAATCACTAGGAGGTTCGGACTTAGAAATAAAATTGACAGTGGGCCGAGTTGGCGATGGTTTTCGGTGGTGGGCCGAGTTGACTCTGCACTTGGTCCGAGTTGACTATGGCCTTGGTCCGAGCTGACGATTGCCTTGGTCCGAGCTGACAATGGTGTGGTCCGAGTTGGTAGTGGTCCGAGTTGGCAATGGGCCGAGTTGACTGGTAACCACTTACGACACGGGCCGGCCACAGTCCGTCAGTCAACAAAGCTTGACACAGCGACTGGGCTCAAGTAATCGTAGTTGCAGAATAGTAAATACTGTAGTTTGTTTTGTTATTGTTTTTTCTCTGAGGAGTCTGCTGCCATCAAAGTAGAAAACACAATTTTGCCAAGTTAGTGGCGGCCGAGCCGCTGTGCAGTGGTCACACTAATAAAACTATAGTACTAACTGAGAATAGTCCGTTTTTCTCTCGTCCTATCAGCCTTTTCTTAAGGGAAAACCCGATAACTGATAAACGGTAATCATTCCTTTTTTCAGTTTTGCTGAAAAACTCTCTTCGATTTTTTTTTTTTTTTTAATGTCCCTTGCACAACCTTATTCCCCTGAGCCACTGCGTCAAGAGGACTGACTATGAATGAGAGTTGCTTCCTTGGTTTTGTTCGATGGCATCTTTTGGTGCGTGTGGGGATTATAGCAGTGGATGAAACTTATTTTAAAGTAAGAATGTACACATTTTCCCCTGCCCCCGCCTTGCGATGCTGTCTCTGCCTTTCGCTCGCTCTCTCTCTCCTTCTCCATCTGGCCTCACTTTTCTCCGTGTTTGTTGCATCTCTTCGATCAGGATCACTAGTTGGGTGTTGCACTGTTGAACCTCTTCGTTATTTTTCAATATGACAGCAGTTTGTATGCGATAAACAGGACTCCGTAGTAACAATACCCATACTGCTGCTCAGTTAGAAGCGATGTCACGTGAAAAAGTTTTGTAGGCGTAACAACAACTTTATATACACAAGGGTACCTGATACACAAGTGTCAAACAGCCTATACGCAGCAGGCCTTGTCAAACTTAACTTCATCTTTTTTTCTTTTTTTTTGATTATTGTTTTTTTGTCATTGGTTGTTTTGGTGTGTTGCGTTCATGCAGACGTAACTGTTTGTCTATTGTGTTGCCTGCTTTTGGTTTATTCCTTACAATACAAATGGGTACTTCCTACTAGGGGGTCATCTTTACTCAGTCAGAAACTTAATAATATAAATAATGAGTATTGTATAGGCGCATTACCCAATTTCATGAATCGGCTCAAAGCGCCGCGAACTGAATCCAATATGCACGCTCACGTGAATCACACGCATTCTCTCACACACTGGACATAAACACATTACAATCAAGTGGTGCGAAGGGTCAGCTCAGCTATTTAAATTTAGGAATTTAGAATTGCATAACTTATTTTTTCAAATTTGGCGGGCTGAACATTTCCAAAGCCGAGGGGGAGGAAGCCGGAGTACCCGGAGAGGACCCCTGACGATCGGCCCGAATGAACAGTACCAACTACGAGAAGGAAAAATGCTTTGCCCCAAGTGGGACTCGAACCCCTGACCTCTCGCATTGGTGACAAGTCTCTTAACCGCTAGACCACCGACCACCCCCAAACTAGCTTGGTTATGCATTGACTGGTGCAACTTGGAGTACACCTGCCATTCACTGGGGCCTTGTAGTTGTAGGTGATGCTGATATTTTAAGTGGATACTGAACTAACCATTCAATGATAACCCTTAGCCTAATACCAGTAGGTTCATAGAAACACAGAATTTTCCGGAAGTACGACTCCTCCCTGTTAAATGACATTGGCCACATAAATGAAGTTAACAAACTAAAAGGGTGGGTGGGTGTTTGGGGGTTTAGCGTCCTTTTCCACCACACATGGGTGATATCAAAGACGGGGCAACGATGGAAAAGCCAGCACACACATCTGGCCCCAGCCGGGATACGAACACATGACCCGAGCATTATAAGTCCAACACTCTACCATTTGGCCACCCCGGCTCCCCTAACAAAGGAAAAGAGGAGAGAGTGGAGCAATATGCCATACCTCTGTACAAAAGAGAGAAACTGAAACATAATTATTGGACCCACTGAGGAGATCCAGTTTGCAGTCTCAGGTATCGTTTTGGAAATGCTATTGATAAACATGCTGGGTAAAAACCGTATCATGTGCTACGATAAAAAAGAAGATAAGGCCAGAAAGGGGGGGGGGGGGAAGACTACAAGTTGAAATGGGCATTCATATTTTGGAATGCAAGCAAAGTAAAACAGTGGAAAAGGCAAAAGGAGAGAAAACTGACAAATATGACAGAAGAATTGCTTCCAACAAGAGGACAGAGAATGGACAGGGTACTAGTGTGTTGAAAAGTACGATGGGCTGCTGAAAGAGAAAATATGGCGAAGCACTTCTGTGGACTCGAAAACGGAAATTATGCTAGAAAATAATATGTCAAAGCTCATCAGTCCCGATGGGCACAGTTTAAGTACATGTACTAGTAAAGATATTGTCCTCATTACAAATACACACACACAGTGCAAGCAAGACAGTAGTACAAATATCTATCTTGTGAATAAAAAATACCCCAACAAACTTGGAAGACTTTCAGACAAGTTTTATTGATTGAGTGCTTCAACTAAACAGATGGGAAGGTCAAAGGGCAGAGCTGGTTGCCTGACAAGTTCAGTCTACCAATAACGCTGTCAGAATGATGATGATATGGCAATGCTTCACACATCATGAAAAATTCTGCCTTTTTACTGGCTTTCCTTCCATTCAGATTTTGAGGGTTAATTTTCAGGCATTTAAGTACTAGTAAAGATAGTCACGAAACTGAGTTGACCCTCAAAATCTGAATCCAAGGAGAGCCATGCAGGTTTTGAACTCGGCACGCGACAAGCAAATCTGGCTACCGCAAACTACGTAGCACGAGACCTTGCGCCACCTCTTTCTTTTTTGCGGTTAGAAGTCTTTCTAGTTGAAGGGGAGGCCATTGCAACTTATACTCCGCCGAAGACGGTCTCGCGAAAGTTCCACCTAACGACAAATCGGAATCCCCCCCCAAAATACGTACGATTTTCTGCCAAATCGGAAATCTGGGTTTATGTGAAATTTGAAATCGGAAATCCGATCTGAATCGGAAATCTGCCACCCCTGCATTTGAATTTGGAAGCCTTTTAAAATTCCTGTTACTGGCTTTTGATGATGTGTGTGGTAAAACATTCATCTCAGTTCCATTGGCTGCCCAAGTCAAGCTGTTAGTCTCCGAGTCAGTCACGGGCAGACTTGTCGTCTGCTTATACTCAGCCAGCTCTAAATGCTTACAAAGTTCATAAAAATAATTTAAAAAGAAATGAAATGAAATGGCATGAAAACAATGCCAAGAGAGAACAGGTTGTTCATTTCTTCTTGGCATAAAGTGAAATATTAGTGAAATGGACTTCTGGTAAGCTTCAGGTTATGATGATGTGTTAAAGACAATCACACTCAAAACCTTTATGAGACAACAAGACACAGTGATGTCACAAAATGATGTCTTAAGTATTATTTTGGAATTATTTGAAAAGGACTTGAAAATAAAAATAAAAAAACAGCAGTCAAAATGTCGACTTCGGCTTGTTTCACTTAATCTGAAAAAAAAAATTAAAATTAAAAACAAAGAAACAGAACCCATAAATTAGGTCAACAGGTCAGGATCAACTTTTCCTCTATTACATACAAGAAAGTAATTCCACAGAATCATCAATAAAAATTGTTGGCAAGTTGCAATACCAAACACACTCTAAAAAAACTGTATGCTGTTCATAATTTCTGCGGCACGTTCTTGCTGCTTTCTCCTTCCATCATCAGTCTTCAACAAGTAATATCCATCCATCTGATTGTGACTGCCACCAGTTTGGTGGTACTGGTATATATAAAAATTGTATCCTTCACATGTATACAGAAGACACAATGCGGCACAAATACATAATTACGTCCATGATGGAGACTTGTCAAGGTAAGTGATTATATTGCTACATCTAGTGTGCTGACACTCAAACCTCTGCCAACATCAAAATGCCCTCTTCTTGTACATGTAGTGGCAACAGCAACCCACAGAATTTTCTTATCAGCATGTTTGCCACACCATCACTCCACAAGCATCGCGGCCTTGAACTGGTCTGTCACCACAACAACACAGAAGAATCTCCCACTGGGATGCACACCACTGTCATCGGTAAGAGGCAATGCCCTTGACCTTGTTGAGGTCGCGCATAATCCTGTAGAGAGAGTGCTTGAGGGCGGGGATGTTACCGAATGATCCCGCCGCCTCCTCGCCAAACTCCTGCCGCTCCAGATCTGCAAGCAGGGGGAAACATAAAGTTAAAACCGTACACTAAAGCATCAGCCTGACTCTAATCTCATCTATCTGTACTTGCTGGTCCCCTGGAAAACATGGGAGGCTGATTTACACTATCATACATTACTGACTAAAATTATAATTTCTAACAAAACACCAGCACCAGCAACCATTTCACATCAGTGGCAACTGGTAGCTGATTAAAAAAACAAGAACTGGTCGTGAAAACCAGCGGATAAAATGTCAATAGCTATTTATCCGATTTCAGCAGCACTCTACCTGGCAGGTAAGGGGAGATAATCTTAAAATCAATAGCTAAGAAAACAAAGCATCCAAGGAAACATTTGATTCATAATCACAACCACACAGACAGAGACACACACACACACACACACACACACACAGCTTTGTCCACCAGCTTACTACTGCTACACTAGCACCTGACTAAACCATTTGACACTTGACCGACTCCTGACAAAAGCCACCAAAGCAGGGTGCCTTTTGCTTTACAGTACAGATGCACATGAAGGGGGGTGGATGGTGTTTGAGGGTTTAATGTCCTTTTAATGTCATATGGGTGATATCAAAGAGAGGGCACTGAGGAAAAGCCAGTACAACTATTTGGCCGCACCCAGGAATCAAACTCACGCCGTGAGCACTAAAGTTCAGGGCCCGCATGTAAAAGTTGAGGTTAGGGAGTTTAGCCTTGGCTTAAAGTCTAACCTCGAACTAAACTAGGTCTAGGGTAAAAAAAAATTATTTTATTATTT
This sequence comes from Batillaria attramentaria, assembly GCA_018292915.2. Lineage (NCBI taxonomy): Eukaryota > Metazoa > Mollusca > Gastropoda > Batillariidae > Batillaria > Batillaria attramentaria. Next base: position 680,129 of record JACVVK020000277.1, on the reverse strand, counting down.
TTTTTAAAATCAGGAAGCGGGTCCATTCCACCACGGTGCCTAAGCCTGTATAGAAGGAATTTTTTTTCTTCCTTTCTTCGCTTCCTTTTTTTATTTTTGTTTTGGAGTTTCTTTTGTCCTAGTCTGGGTTAGGCTCGTAACCGTGGGTTAAATTAACCTCGAGTTTTACATGCGGGCCCTGCACTCTATTGCTTGACTGTCCAGGTCCCCGTGAACATGCGGACAGGGAAAGTCTGCTCTCCATACGCTTACCTGAGATCTGAACCTCCAATGCATCCAGTGCCAGGGCCAGCTCATCCTGAACTTGATGTACGTAGCGGAGGGCGGACATCTTGCAGTCGGCAAACGGATCTCGCTGTACTGTCTGTTGACAAACAAGAAAAACAGTCACCATTTGTGGCGTCACAAAAAACAAAAAGTCACCGTCAGTGGTGTCGCAAAAGACAAAAACAGTCGGGTGGGTGGGTGTTTGGGGGTTTAATGCCCTTTTCCACCACATAGGGTGATATCAAGGACGGGGCAACGATGAAAAAGCCAGCACAAATATTTGTCCCCAACCGGGATCGAACTCACGACCCGAGCATTAGAAGTCCAACACTCTACCATTCGACCACCCCAGCTCCCCGACAAAAACAGTCACCGTTAGTGGTGTCACAAAAAACACCAAAATAAAAAATAAAAAAACAAAAACACCCTCAGGGCTTGATATCTGTGGCAAGTATAATCAGACAACTAAATGTCCAGTCTGTCCATAAAAGTATAGGACAAGTGTCCTGAACACTGTCTATAAAAAGTATAGGACAAGTGTCCTGAATACTGTCCATAAACTTTTAATTAAAAGTATAACAGGACAAGTGTCAAGTGTCACTGTCCATAAAAGTATAGAACAAGTGTCCTGAACACTGTCCATAAAAGTATAGGACAAACGTCCTGAACACTGTCCATAAAAGTATAGGACAAGTGTCTTGAACACTGTCCATAAAAGTCTAGGACAAACGTCCTGAACACTGTCCATAAAAGTATAGGACAAGTGTCGTGAATACTGTCCACCGTGGCACAGAAAGGACAGGATGTGTGTCCACTCTGGTGAGAAAGTAATGTGACATCTACAGAATCAGGGCTTAAAATGGTCCTTGATGCAAACGGGGGAAAAGTGTGGAACATTGAGTGAAGAAACGGCAAAACCACAAACACATCATGCTAGTGGTGTCGCACACATTATGCTAGTGGTGTCGTACACATGCTAGCGGTGTCGCACACATCATGCTAGTGGTGTCGTACACATCATGCTAGTGGTGTTGCACACATTATGCTAGTGGTGTTGCACACATTATGCTGGCGGTGTCGCACACATCATGCTAGTGGTATCGCACACATCATGCTAGTGGTGTTGCGCACATTATGCTAGCGGTGTCGCACACATGCTAGCGGTGTCGCACACATCATGCTAGTGGTGTTGCACACATTATGCTGGCGGTGTCGCACACATGCTAGCGGTGTCGCACACATCATGCTAGTGGTGTCGCACACATTATGCTAGTGGTGTCGCACACATCATGCTAGTGGTGTTGCACACATTATGCTAGTGGTGTCGCACACATCATGCTAGCGGTGTCGCACACATCATACTAGTGGTGTCGCACACATCATGCTAGTGGTGTTGCACACATTATGCTAGTGGTGTCGCACACATTATGCTAGTGGTGTTGCACACATTATGCTAGTGGTGTTGCACACATTATGCTAGTGGTGTCGCACACATCATGCTAGTGGTGTCGCACACATGCTAGCGGTGTCGCACACATCATGCTAGTGGTGTTGCACACATGCTAGCGGTGTCGCACACATGCTAGCGGTGTCGCACACATCATGCTAGTGGTGTCGTACACATCATGCTAGTGGTGTTGCACACATCATGCTAGTGGTGTCGCACACATCATGCTAGTGGTGTCGCACACATCATGCTAGTGGTGTCGTACACATCATGCTAGTGGTGTCGTACACATCATGCTAGCGGTGTCGCACACATCATGCTAGCGGTGTCGCACACATCATGCTAGTGGTGTCGCACACATCATGCTAGTGGTGTCGCACACATCATGGTAGCGGTGTCGCACACATTATGCTAGCGGTGTCGCACACATTATGCTAGCGGTGTCTGAGGGCATGCTCTTCAAGAATTTTTTTAAAAATTAAGACAAAAACCTGTGCAATTTGGTGCATTGTATCTTGATTTTAAGTGCTTCAGAAGAGGAAACACCTTTCAGGAGGAAATGTTTTAGAACTGGACTAAACTCTACGCAATTTGGTGTATTCTGGCAAAATTATAACTGCTGCAGCGGTGGGCGGGACATTTTTAGCACAAGGTGGAAATCTGCTAGTAAAAGGTGGAAGAGTTTAAGCCCTGAAAAACAAATCAGTCGATGGCTGCTGTCTGACGCAGGTCTGCGCACTCAGAGAAAAAAAATCTCTACTCATGCATGATGAAGTCTTCCAGCAGAATTCCACAGTGTAGAGTGGTTTCCCTCTTGTTTTATTATCACCCCTTACCTTATTTACATGCCCTGTCCGTCACACTATCACTATCACAAAGCGCACTTTTACTATGCACAAGGTATATTTACACCGTGGAAGAGGTTTACCTGTTCATTATTTACCGTTGTAGCTTCAGTTTTGATTTCTGCCTTTGGCTCAAGATCTGTCTGTGGCCGTGCTTGCGTAGTGTTGTCTGGACACTCAGATTTCACAGTCCCTGTATCAACACCAGCGTTCTGACCATCTGCTGCAGACTGACCTTCACCAGATTTCACCGTGTCCTGTTCACCATCTTCAGTTTTTGCCGAGTCCTGCGCAACACTGGTCTCGGCAGTCTCCTGTTTGAGATCACCATTTTCCAGTTTTATTTTACCGTTCACAACAGGCTGGCCACCAGACGGTCCTGCCCCAGTCAAAGCAGACTGTGAAGTTCCTGTGGTGTCACCGCTCACCGTGCCACCACTCACCGCGCCACCACTCACCGCACCACCACTTGCTGCCTCACCACTTGCTGCCTCACCACTTGTGCTTGCTACTGATTGTGACACAGAGTCTGTGCTTGTAGTTGTATGTACAGTAGTGGACACATCCGACGCAGACACAGACACAGCTTGTGAAGACACAGACGTATCCAGTTCAGTTTTCAAAACATCTCTGCCAGAAGTCAGCGGATCACGTTCACCCTGCTGCCTTGTCTCACAATCTGTTGAATGGTGAACGTGAGACGAACTGTTGTCTGCTGAAGCAACAGACGGACTGATGGCCAACTCCCTGTGAATATCCTGAGTAGAGACAGCGACCGATCGAGTTTCCCTGGCTGGTTTGTTGTGCCACAGGCGCAGTTCTGGGTGCTCCCTCTCTCTGTAACATCATCACTTGTGTCAGCTGTGTCAAACCCTTACAAGTTTCGGTCAAATCATGGTTACTAAAAAGTATGCCAGTCAAATATTCAAACTGAACCAAATGCGTCCAGTTAGTGAGGTTGTCTTGATCAGTACCTCTAGTACATGTGCCTGTTAGTGTTACATTTGTTTCAGGGCAAGGAAACTTGTAAGTTGCGGTTCAGCTGCAGTTTCAAATCCGAGTTAAGGAAATATTACGTAGTGCAACGGTTACCTATATATAATGTACAATGTTATCAGAGTAACATCCATCGAAAATAATAAATTATCATCTCAAAAGTGTACTGTCAAAGTACAGAACATAAATTTTATGGATTTAGGCAGAATGTCATTCGGTCAAATGAACTGAGCCTTGGCTCTTGCAAGACACGATGTTGCTGAGCGCGTGGGACACAAAGGTTATGACAGTTATGGAAAATTTGCCTGCACAACTACTGTGCAATCAGCATTTTGAAAGGTCATATAAAGTTCTGCAAAAAACAATCAAACTTGTTGCTGATGATTGATTAGTTCAGAGAAGGGGGGGGGGGGGGGGGGGGGGGGGGAGGGGGGTCAATGAAGTTCATGAACTCTTCACCCACCCAGTCAGTGCCATCTGCTCTCTCAGTCCGTGCATCACTTTCTGAACCCTCAGCACCTCGCCCACCAGGTCATGTGACCTCTTCACCTCTTGCTGTCGCTTCTTTGACGGCACCAGGTTCAGGAAGCTGAATGTGGGTAGCCTCCCCTTCCGGAACCAGTCCAGGTCGTGCAGGTGTTTACAGCTGTCTCGCACACCTGCCGGAAGTGATGACACTACATACATACTGTTTAGTTCTACAAGTCATGGAATACACAGGCAATGACGTATCTAACTCTAAGTCCTTGATTAACGCCTGCTCTACATAAAGACACTAGACATGCTCTGTCCACTTATACAAGTCTTCGCGCACACAGGTAGGGACAGCATACAATCTCAGTGACACCTACATTTTTGTGTTAGACTCTGCCTCACCATTCCAAAGTCAAGTTGCAGCAATTCATTGCAACAGTGATGTTACTTTTGTGCTGATACTGCCTACCCTGAATAAAGTGTGATACCTCCCGCTCTACGACGGTGACAGTTTATGGAGTGAACATGAGGTCCACATAGGGCAGCAGTGTGGGTGTCAGTCATGTCAACATTCACCACAACTCAACCAAACCTCTCGCATCAAACTATCAGAGACCCCCACCCCCCCCCCCCCCCTGGGTTTTTTTTTTTTTAAATAATTTTTTATTTTTTTATTTTTACTAACTACTTTATTGTCCCTTTCAGGAAATTTGGGCCGTCACTGTGGTGAAGTGTTACCCAATACGGGGTTGTTTTTCTTGCTTTTTTTTCCCCCCCCCAATTTTACTGGGTGAGGAAAGGTGGATAATCTGGACAGAAACCCCCCAATGAGCAGCCCAGTAGCCAAAACAAAGCGGTATCACCTGTCACAAGCTCAACCTGGGTTCGAACCCATGCTTCATCATGACAGCGGTGACGGCCGTTCAGTAGCACAGCGGCCAAGTCTGACGTTCTACCTTGTAGATCCTGCTCACACCTTGCATGAACAACACTACAGGCTGGTAAACTTGCTTAATATATATATATATATATATTCAGCATGTAACACCTACATTTCCAACCTCACACAAGCCAGTCACTAATCTCACCTGGCGGACGTTTGCAGACAAAACAAATGTATGTGCTGTTGGAAGTCAGGTCCTCGTCCGTGATGTTGAAACACTGGGTATGTTGCCAACACAGGCACGCATCGCACTGGGACAGAAACACATCACATGAACACATGACCAGGTCACAGCAAAACAGAAACAGAAACACATCACATGAACACATGACCAGGTCACAGCAACACAGAAACACATCACATGAACACATGACCAGGTCACAGCAACACAGAAACACATCACATGAACAGGTCACAGCAACACAGAAACACATCACATGAACACATGACCAGGTCACAGCAACACAGAAACACATCACGTGAACACATGACCAGGTCACGGCAACACAGAAACACATCACATGAACACATGACCAGGTCACAGCAACACAGAAACACATCACATGAACACATGACCAGGTCACAGCAACACAGAAACACATCACGTGAACACATGACCAGGTCACAGCAAAACAGAAACACATCACGTGAACACATGACCAGTTCACGGCAAAACAGAAACACATCACGTGAACACATGACCAGGTCACAGCAATAGTCAGTGAATTCATGTTACATGTACATACTCACTTACAATGGTCCATGATCCCAAAGAAGGCCAAGTGTACAGCATTTTGTGCAAAGTGAAAAAGCCACAAGCACGCGTCGGCTTTTACAGGGGCATGCCCCCCCCCCCCCCCCCACCCTTTTTTTTTTAGATTAAACTAAAATCTGTGCAAATTGGCATGATTTTCAGTGCTCAGAGGAAACACTTTTTTCTTTTCTTTTTTTTTTCTTTTTTTTTGGGGGGGTGGGGGTGGGGGGAGACTAAAATGTGTGCCATCTGGTGCGTGTTGGCATGATTTGAAGCGCTTCAAAGGAGGAAACACTCTTTGGGGGAAGGAAGATTTTTAGCTAAAGGTGGAAATCCACCAAAAGGTGGAAGAGTTTCAGTCCTGATACTCCATCTGTAGACACGTACTTCACACTTGCCATCAAAAGTCAGGCAACACACATTTAAAGCTAAGGACTTTCTTGTTTGACTACTGGAAGCAGAGGTGTGAGTGTACAAATACACCTGTAATTTTAACCTGTCTACACACCTGAATCATCAGCCCGTTCTCCTCCCGAAAGCCGCAGATACAGTTGACCACTTCCTCGGAAGCCTCTTCCTCCATTTCTACAGGTGGGTTTTCCTCAACCGGTGGCAGCTCCGTGCGAGTGGTGCTGTTTGGTGAGTCATCTGTTTGAATAAAACACAAATTTCACCTTCAACTGCCATGTTACTGGTATAGAGCCACTGGGGAAGGTTGACACACTATTGCTGCTCCTCCTACTACATACATGTACTGGTGGCAAATGCGTCCAACCCACAAGAAACCTATTCCAGGTTTTTATTGTCATGCCCGTAAAAGCACCAGGACAAAATGAAACAAAGCAAAATAGTCGAACAAAACAGGAGCATGTTCATGAGGAAGAAAAGGGATGAAAGAGGAAGGGAGAGGGAGGGAGTGAGCAAAAGTGAGGGAGGGAGAGAGAGAGGAAGCAAGAGAGACGGCTGGAGTGAGAGAGAGGGAGAGGGAGCAAGAGAGACAGAGGGAGGGAGCGAGAGGGAGGGAGTAAGCAAAAGTGAGGGAGGGAGAGAGAGAGGAAGCAAGAGAGACGGCTGGAGTGAGAGAGAGGGAGAGGGAGCAAGAGAGACAGAGGGAGGGAGCGAGAGGGAGGGAGTAAGCAAAAGTGAGGGAGGGAGAGAGAGAGGAAGCAAGAGAGACGGCTGGAGTGAGAGAGAGGGAGAGGGAGCAAGAGAGACAGAGGGAGGGAGCGAGAGGGAGGGAGCGAGAGAGAGAGAGGAAGTGAGAGAGACAGCTGGAGCGACAGAGAGGGAGAGAGGGAGCAAGAGAGAGGAGACTAACTGTTTTGATGCACCACTGGACAAGATTTCAAAGGAAAGAAAGGAAATATACAGAGTACAAAGAAATCAAGAGAGAACCCTCTATCCATAACGAAGATGGACTCTATACACGCAAAAATACCTGCTCCGTTAATATCAGAGAGCACTGTAAATACACTGTACTGCAAACACTAATATGTTTGTGAAAACAGACTGCAGGTAATAGTGATAACTGCATAGCTCAGTGTGCTGCGACTAAACTGAACCACCTGACATCCACATGGTGTGAAGGGTCTGCTGGGCTATACATGTACTGAGCCGCGTTCGGTTTCGCAAAAATTTAGTTAAACTGGCTGATTCCATCTTTGCTCTCCCAACTTATCTTTCACAACAGTTTCCCTAATGAGTGCGCCTGTACTAAATACATGTACTTTATCTTGGTGAACAGTACAGTTCTTAATGTGACACGACGATGTTGACCCTTAGCATGAGCGGCGGAACATTCAAATTCTGCAACTGTTGTTACATGATGGCAACACTCAGTGTGGTCACCGCATCATCAAGTACGCTTCTGTTGGCTCAGTGCCAGCATTACAGAAGCTGTCACTGTCCAGGCGTCTTAGTGATGTGATGATAGATACCATGAAAACTACCAGCTGTCAGCATACAACTGGTACCACTACGCACTAGCCCCTTCAACGCTCACATCCTATCATGGCACACAGTCAACATACTTATGTTTTCAGATCTTACAGTCCAACTTACTGCCAATCTATGTATTCTGAGGATACACACAGCATTAAATCACAAAGTTAGTTCATCGCCACATGCTGAGATAAACGGGGTTTTTTCCTCAAAGATATTCTCAAATGTTGGTACACTGGACAGGGTTTTTATTTTCAAATCAGAAAGTGAATAGACAAGATGCTGAGTGGTAGTTACCATCAAACGACATGCGCATGGCCACATCAGGACTTCCAGTGAGCGAAATTTCAGAAACATGACGTCGCCGTTTGGCGGAGTTACTGCGGGAACCGACAGAGATGTCCGAGTCCGTTGAACCTGAAACAGTCATATTTTCTTCATGAGAAAACAGTGTTCTTTATTTTGTAACTCACCAGACTGTAAAGTCTCTGTGTTGGTAGTGAGTTCTGCGGGAAGGGGGGGGGGGGGGGGGGAATAATGCCACGTACAAAGCCAAAAGGCAAATGAATCGATACATGTTCCTTTTGGCCACTACTACCGTTTCTGTGACTCTGCAACTTCTAATAATAGAGAAATATGAAAATATGATTTTCTTTGGCCTAATGCGTCCATACCTGTACTATAATTATGTTGATACGAACAAATTACCAAATACAGCCACAAGTCAGCACAATGGTTTCAGATGCTATAATGTGTCCCTAGTGACTGATTCTGATAAAGAGATTGAGGTATTTGATCAAAAGTTTTCCACAGCGTTGTTGTGTGTCTGACAAATGTATTAAGAGTTGAAAGACCCCGCACCTCATCTCCAGTGTGTGTGTGTAACGTTTTGCAGAAAATACTGTGAACTAGTAAGAGCACTGTCTGGACCTGAATAAAACATTTCCTACATAAACTCAACTATAAAGTTACTTCACCTACGACAACAGCAACAACCACATCAAAATAAACACAACCTGCATAATATGGTTCCATAATGTTGACAGCAACAACCACATCAAAATAAACACAACCTGCATAATATGGTTCCATAATGTTGACAGCAACAACCACATCACCATCAACAACAAAGACCCATTATAAACATGGCGATAACCAGTATCATATTTTCCTCAGCAGCAAAACCACAGTAAAGTGACGACAACCGGTACTTACAAGTACTAAGAGTCTTCTTGCGCTTGCGAGGGCCGGTGGGCGTTGAGGGCTGTCCCCCATTGTCACAGTGGTAATACTTGACGTGTGAGGCCAGCAGTCCAGCTTTACGGAACCCTTTGTTACAGCCGGGCACGGTGCACTTGTACGTGTTGTGATCCTCCTCAACCACAAACGCTTTGGGGGGCACTCCTGGCACTGGGGGCAACAACGGGGCAAGAGGGGCTGCTGGTAGTGGTACTGTAGACAGTGAATAACAGTCAGTGAGCAATAGACAGTGAACACAGTGAAAAACGCCACAAGCACTTTGGGGGACACTCCGGGCACTGAGGGGCTGCTGGTACTGTAGACAGTGAATAACAGTCAGTGAGCAATAGACAGTGAACTCAGTGAAAATGCCACAAGCACTTCAGGGGGCACTCCGGGCACTGAAGGGCTGCTGGTACTGTAGACAGTGAATAACAGTCAGTGAGCAATAGACAGTGAACACAGTGAAAAACGCCACAAGCACTTTGGAGGCCACTCTGGGCACTGAGGGGCTGCTGGTACTGTAGACAGTGAATAACAGTCAGTGAGCAATAGACAGTGAACTCAGTGAAAAACGCCACAAGCACTTGGAGGCACCACTCTGGGCACTGAGGGGCTGCTGGTACTGTAGACAGTGAATAACAGTCAGTGAGCAATAGACAGTGAACTCAGTGAAAAACGCCACAAGCACTTTGGAGGCCACTCCGGGCACTGAGGGGCTGCTGGTAGTGTAGACAGTGAATAACAGTCAGTGAGCAATAGACAGTGCATAACAGTGAAAACCACAAAAAAATGCATCTGGTGGCAATCCAGGCACCAAGTGCAACAGAGGAAAGCTTTTAGATTTGAACTATAACAAGATTACAAACAAATCAAGAGATTTCCTCTAAAAACAGCCCATAGTCACTACTTGAACGTGGCCCAGATGTACAGATAGCCTCTAATGGAGCAGTCAAATCATCCAACTTTACTGTGTATACATCAATGATGTATTCTCGTGTCCTCTGAGTGTGATTTGAATTTCTGGGTATTCTGTATACATGTTTGATCATCAGTACAAGCTGCTAGCACCAAACTAGCACGGTACTAGCACCACATTAGCACTGCCCTCTAGAGCAGACATCAGACACATCATTCCTCCACTCTAAGGCGTCTTAAAACAGGCACAAAATGCTGCCGATGTAATGGCATACATCAGAATCATCAGGGCTGAAATATGTTTCCAAACATCTATTCACAATAACTAGTAGAAACACTATAGTGCAGGACTCCAAAGTGATAACAAACAAGAACTGTGTGATATACTTACAGATGAGAGAGATACACACTGTTGTTAAAATCACAATGACAACAAAAGCAGCACACACAGACACACACACAGACACAAACACAGACACGCACACAGACACAAACCTGGAGGTTCAAGAAGTTTCCCTTCATCTGCAGACTTGGTCTTCTTCACACTGGCCGGGCCCGGAGCTGCTGTTGATTTGCTTGTCTTGGGAACTTTGGGTTTCTTCCCTTTACCCACTGCAGGTGGAAACGAACCTGCTCGCTTCTTTTTCTTGGCTGCACAAAACAGACACAAGTTATTTTTCACTCAACAGGTGGTTTTATAACACTGAAAAAGTATCAAGTATATAATATCAAAAAGTAAATTGACATGTTAAGCGTTTTTTCGTTGTTATTTGTTGTTGCCGTTGTTGTTAAAATCGCTGTTATCTGGTTTTCTTTGTTTGAGTTGCATGACATGGAGCAAACAAAAAAATTAAATTTAAAAACTCATGAAACTGTATATGTGAAAGGTAAGAAAGGAAAAAGAAAACCTTTCACAAAGCAACTTTCTACAGATTTTCATATGACTGGAAACAATTTTAGTGAAAATTCTCTCGATATCCTTAAAATCACCAGCAAAGATACAATCCAAGGGAGATAAAAAGAAGGAAAAGGTTCATTAGTGTACTATTTGTTGTTGTTGTTGTTTTGTCTTGTGCTGAAGTTTGGGGAGACTGATAGTAATACTAACAGCCCATACAGTTACACTCAACTGTACACAGTACTTGTTTCTCACCAAACTAAACTGTGGGGTGCTGATGAAGTAAGGTTTACTGGAGTCCCAAGATAAACCCTGGCATGGCCGGATCACCCTATATAACATGTAATTGCCCTCCATAATGAAACCAGTACCTGGAGGTTCAGTAGAGGTTGCCACTTCAGTCTGACAGCTGGCTTCAGTGCCAGGTGCTTTGTCTTTTACCTCTGCTGGGGCCTCAGGTTTCACCTCTTGTTTTTCCTTAAGTTTCTCTTTGACCTGATGGACCCAGACAAGACAGCGACATAACTCAATCACTGTACTACCAGAACAAAGCACTGTTGTTGTTTTTTTTTCACAAGAATTCTCTTTGATATATTTGTAATTCCTCTCTTACTAGTTTTAAGGATTAATTAATTTTTTCTTTCTTTCTTCTTCTTCATCGTTCGCTTCTCGTTTTCTTTCTTTCAAAAAACAAATAACCTTGACACATCCACTAAAGTGCAATTCTGCAAATGACACACACACTCTCTCTCTTTTATGTGTGCGCGCACACACACACACACACACACACATACACACAGACACACACACACACACACACACACACACACACACACACACACACATATACCACACCACCACCACCACCACCACCACCATCACCACGATCATCACCAGTCTTACTTTGCCAGCTTCCTTGTTCTTTTTCTGCGGTTTTGTTGTCTGTGGAACTTCTGTTTTCTCGCTTTTTTCGCGCTTGGCAAAAAGTGACCCAGATACGATGAGTTTCTTCTTGTGCAGTGCCCCCTGGGTGTGAGTGCGATGAGGTTTGGTCGGGGGCTGACTCTCGCTGCTGTCTGGATTCTCTGAAATAAAGTCCAATGATCAGATAATACACAAATGCGCAAACAACTGGCTGAAGAAAGGTGACGTACCACACAGTAACGCCTGATTCCTGATTCACAAGTCTTCACTACGCTCTACCAGTGACAGAGACTGACGTCAACCAGAAAAATGAGGTTACAAACCTCGCTGTACAGTGTGCACATTCATCAAAGGAGAGAAAAACATGTGACAGCACAAAGAAGCAATTCTTCTTTTTATCCTGCAAAACGCAGGCTGCAAACTTTTTGAATACGTCTGACCTGTATATATACATGTGAACATTCAGATACACCACACATGCACAAAATAACCACAATACACTAGTCTACATTCTACAAAACTAATCCCTAAAAAGGAAAAAAGAAAGGAAGAAAATATACAAGTTACCATGATGTGAAACAAAAGACAAACTATACAGACTTGTTTCAATGATGAGCAAGTCTGTACATAATGTAAACATCACTGATGACAGGAACCTTAACAGAAAAAATGCCCAACGTGTAGGTCACCCTATTCACCTTTGAGAGCTGATGAACTGGCAAATGAAGCCTCTTTAGGCTGCTTCACAACAAATCAAAATCTCTCTACATTAGTTATATACACCTTCCCACTCACAACACTAACTTCCTGCAAAGACTGCAAACATCTATCTACCAGTGCATAGGTCAAGGTCACGTTCATGGACAGAGAACTCAGACGTGAACTCTGTACAAACCTTTTGGCTTCTGGCCCTTGACCTTGACCTTCCCTTTCCCCTTAACCGTAGCATGCGATTCATCTGTAACTATAAAAGAAAACATGGTTATCACCACTCTCCCGTGTTAGTTGTATACCACTCTCCCATGTTAGTTGTATACCACTCTCCCATGTTAGTTGTATACCACTCTTCCATGTTAGTTGTATACCACTCTCCCATGTTAGTTGTAATATAACTGACAGTTACAGTATTGTTGTTTACTTCCACTTCCACTGTTCCAGCCAAAATACAACCGGAATCATCTGTCCTTTGATCAGGAGTTAAGACAGACACAATTCACCGTGTACCAGCGCTCCTTACAGCTTTCAAAACCAAGCGTCACTTTGACCCTCTCTGTCAAATTCAGACGGTCATTTTGTAAAATCAATGACAGGGATGGATTTACTCAAATATGCCAATGAGACATTGTCTCCTTGACCAGTCATTTTTATGAGACATTTTCATTTTCTATGAGACAATCAAGTTCACCCGCATCACTCTGTCACATGTCTGTGCCGAGAGCCTGTTCCTAAGTGCAGTGACGTTCAGGAAAAGACCTCTCGATCGCAGAACTGAGAATATTTTTTGCAACTCTTTCGTGCGAGAGTTCCTGGCAGTGCGCGCAGCGAGCGGGATAAGTAAGCCTCATTACTAAAATTAGATTAGTGTAACAGACTCTGTGACTGACACGGACAGCGCATCTCTGCTTCGCACTGTCAAGTGCGCTTGTGATGTCATGTTCGTGCGACATACGACGCATTTTGCGAAATTTCTATGCGACATTTTATCAAAATATGAGACATAGTCGCACGGCGCGCGAGAAAATCGATCCCTGCAATGATGTACAGCCTGAAAATCTCTTTGCCAGATTCTGAAATCTCTGCGTAAACGACGCACAAATGTGTGTAATAAGGAGCACTGGTATGCACAATGTAATTTCATCCAGGACAAGGTTGTCAGGGCTTCACATCCGTGTTGAATGTCGGTCACAGACTGAATCATTTTTTAAAAGTCCGATCATAATCTTACAGAGGTGGACACACGTCCAGGCATTTCTGCAGCACAGTGAACACTATTCAGGACAAACGTCCTATACTTGTACAGTCAGCTAGGACATTTGTCCTGTTACAGTTCACACTGATATGAAGCCCTGTGTAAAAAAAAATTAAAAAAAATAAAAAATTCAGGTGTCTAAAAAAAAAAAAAAACACAACCCCAAAAAAACACCAAACCCCCAAAAACTATTTAAAAAAAAAAAACACACACACACACACAAAACCATCAACTCAACAAACACTATCACTAGTGTCATCAGGGCTCCAGATTTTTCACAAATACTGGACTTAAAGGCTCTGGGTCATGCTGACCTCGCCATTTGATATCAAAATGACACAGGGGCAACATGTGAACTTGAAGCCTTTCATGCAGCACTTTGAGCAAGAATATCACAAGTCCAGCATGTCAAGCAGGTTTAAAATTACCTTTTCTCTTGTATCTTTATACACTTTGAAGTGTGGTGACCATATTGTGCTCACAGTTTCACTCAAAACATTTGACACCACTTCCTTCTTTCCATAATGAACAAACTGTTGAGGACCATGAAACCATTATGCTTGATGGGCAGACAGTCTTGTGGAGATCAAGCATGACACAAGACCATCATTCTGAACACCAAGGGTTTCTGGAATCTTATGATGACTCGTTTTAAATACAACAAAAAGTATCTACTATGCAAGTTTACTGAGAGCCCTGAGAACAAGCTGCCAACATAAAAACACATAATAATAAATAAAGGACATCTAGATCTAGTAGATGTGAACTTAAGACACAGCACAGGAAACTGCAAATATATATATGAACAGAACCATCAACATCATTAAAAATATCACAGATGTTTTGCTGTTTGCTGTAAATAGTAATACACGTTTATACACAAGAACAAATGTTTGCTGTTTGTGTTTACCATCGCTGAGGTTACCTTTGAAGTCAACCGGCTTCTGTTTGAGTTTCTTCAGGTCTTTAGGGGACAGCACTGGAGGCTTAATCTTAAATTTCTGGAACAGACACCACCATCCGCATCACCGTCTAAGTACAACAGAAATACTAACATTAACAACTACTAATGTATGTTATAAAAATGTGTTTGATTTTTTAAGTACCAGTACATGACAGGAAAAAGTTTAAAGAAAAAAGCATTTTCATGTGATGTTCTGTTTCAAAATGATTTTTACAGAATGAAAAGGAAAAAAGTTCACATCTCACAAACCTGTTGTTTTTGTTCAGACGGGGCCGGTCGAAGGTTGATTGACTGAATGGTTTTCTTGAATCCATCGTAAAATAACACAACATAGGACCCTGCACAAGATAGTCATCATGTTTCACTGACATTGTATACTACAGTGTGTCAGCACATAGGATTAGGAAGCAAAGACACAGGGTGGGTGGATGTTTAACGTCCATTCTCCACCACAATCACGTGGGTGATATCAAACACGGGGCAACAAGAAAAAGGCATGCACAAAATCAAATGTTTGGCGATTAACCCGCAGGGGAAGAGGAAGAGAGGCCGGCCTCGCAACAGCTGGAGGCGGGACACTGAGGCAGAGCTATATGAGCAAGGGGCCAACTGGACTGAAGTGGCAAGAACAGCCCAGAACAGAGTGTGATGGTGAAGGGTCATCGATGGCCTATGCTCCACAGGGAGCCACGGGCCTAAGTAAGGAAAGTAAATATTTGGCCCCAGCCGGGGCAAAGACACAGAGACAAGAGACAGTGGAAAAGACCGAGAGAGTAACACACTCTCTAAAACAAGTGAGCAATAAAGCAATAAAGTCCGCGCGGGAGGGACATATCAGCTTTTACTGACACTGTGTCTAATACTTTTTGTTGTTGTTCTTGTTTTTCATTCCCCCCCCCCCCCCCCAAAGTTCAGGACAGTTGTGTGTTCTGGTGTTGTGGTCTAACTGTTTCTGTAAGAGCAAAAGCAGCACTGTAAACCCGGAATGCAAAATCAAACTTTCAGACAACACAAGAAAAAACGGCAAAAAGATATCGTACCATCAGTAAGAACTTCATCAATTTTAGCCAGGTACATCTTACAGTCCGTCCACTTGGCCAGCACCTGATCTCCCACCTTGTACACCTGATAAAGCAAGACAGGTCAATATCATATTTGATATCTGTTTTTCAGGTATGCGGTTGAAAAATATGTACCAATCACCAGGAAATGGCTGAGTGGATAAAGTACCTAACCGAATCAAAATGATGGCGGGCTCATCAACATCTTGCTCAAACTAGATTGCCTGCGGATGGGGAGAGGGGGGATGATTTTTACCGTTCTTTCTCTTCTTCTCTTGTCACGTCTCTCGGAGTGGCGGGTCAAAGGTCGCAAGTAGTCGCTGCCCATGTCAACCCACTCATCGTAGCGTTGGTTCCAACCTTCAAAGTGGATCAGAACGCACTTCTGGTCCTCGTCAATATCTGTGATCTTGGCAGGGTACCTGTAAGTGACCACAGATTCGGACTTTCACTCGTACATGTCACATACTGACTGCATTCACCAGCCTTCCACCATTGCTCTAAGACTGGTTGAAATTGCATTTCAAAATTTCTATGCTTCCAGAAGACAACATTTCTCCTGAAATAGTTGTGCTTGTGAGTGCGCCTGTCACTTGAAAATAGTCCAGATGTTCATGAAATAGTCCAGATATTTATGAAACAGTACGCACATGTATTCATGATGTTCATGAAACAGTCTGCACATTCATGAAATAGTCCAGACAGTCATGAAAGTCCATAAGTTCATAAAACAGTCCAGATGTTCATAATGTAATCCACTGACATCTGCTGACTCAGTGACTGTGCAAAGTAGATTTGATAAGCCTGGAGATTTTCTGGTCTGATTTTCTGGAGGTTTTCTGGCTTAAAGTTAAAATGGTCCATGATCCAAGCAGAGGAAATGTGTATCGCGCATTTAGTGACGCGGTAGCAACGCCACAATTGTGCGCCTGCAAAGCGAACAGATTTTACTAGGAGCGTTTGTTGGCACGCTCCCCTGGAATATTTCTAGACGAAAAATCTGTGCAATCTGCTGCGTTTTGGTGTGGTTTAAAGAACTTCTGATGAGGAAACGCTTTTTATGGAGTAAAAGTGTTAGAATTAAACTAAAACCTATGCAATGTGGTGTGTTCGGGTGCAGCTGTAAGTGTTGCAGAGGAGGACACACACTTTTTTGGGCGAGGAAAATTTTTTAGCCAAAGTTGAAAATCCACCAAAGAGTAGATTTTAACTTTAGCCCTGAGATTTGAAAAAGCCAGAAGATTTTCTGATAGTATGTAACATGTTAGTACTTACCAAAACAATCTACTAATTTAAGATATGTCGGAAAGTGGGCCTGCAAATGAAATGCAAGCCGAGTGGTAATTTCTTTACACAAAATATGAAATGGAAACTTTTCTGCAAGCAGCAGCATACCACTTCTGTAAATAATCCATAGCTTCCAGTCGCTCTCCCTTCCTCCACATGATTCCTGGTCGTACTGGAAATCCCTTATTTCCTGCTCCATCATTTGCCGTATCCCTTGGCCCTGATCCCTGTGTCACATCGGACAAACTTGACCGGTGGGATCCGTCGTCCTTCACCTTAGAGCCTAGAAAGAAAATTAGCAACAATACTTAAGTACTCTACTAATACTATAACAGCTAATGATAATAATAATGCGTATAATGTATACCCTCTGCATACACTCTGGATGGTTTGGTGGAAATTTTTTATTTATATATATATTTTTTTTTATTGCTTGTAGTTTTTTTATTATAATTTTTTTTAATATTTTTTTTTAAAGTAAAAATTGCCTTTTACTGAGACAGAGTTCGTTCTCATCTATCTCCTGATTTTAATGGATTATGATATTGTACTGTATTAGTGGATAGGCTTAGCAAAACCGACAATGGACAGGTCTCGTGACGATTACGATCAAGTCTATAGGCTTTTTCCACACGAGGAAGATCCTGGATTCCAAACCTGTGCCGAAATAGCTGTCAGTTTCTGATGATGACGGTTCGATGGAGAAGGAGTTCGAGTCCTCTGTCTCTGACATCACCGCCTGTGGTTCACTTGGAATGTCGTTGCTGATACTGGAAGCAGAGCTCATTGGGACACCTTCGTTCTCTCCACCAAGCTCTGATGTGTCATCAGAG
The DNA here is from genome assembly GCA_018292915.2 of Batillaria attramentaria. NCBI lineage: Eukaryota > Metazoa > Mollusca > Gastropoda > Batillariidae > Batillaria > Batillaria attramentaria. The sequence goes on along the minus strand of JACVVK020000277.1, from coordinate 662,369 downwards.
AACTACAGATGTTTTAAGAAAAAAACAAAGACACCGTCAAATTAATTTTCAAATGTTCGCTTTGCAAATCTCTCTCTCTCTCTCTCTCTCTCTATGATACTGTGCATGTCTAGGTAGGTCATTGTCATCTTTCCGAAGCACTAAGGCAGGTCTGAATGGTTCACTTAGTTTAATGGCACGGTTACTCGTGGCAAAATATGCACGTCTTTGTCATGAACCAAGATAATTTCTGACAAATTAAAGGAGAAAAGGCCAAACGACAATAGCAGCGGCGAAATTTCCTACCTCGGACGCCATCTTGACGTATCACTTAAAACCCGGATCGGAAAAAATTACGAAATGATACATATGGGCTTCGCCGAATGGCCATCTAGATCACCTCCTTCAATAACAGCATTTAATAATAGTATGACAATCATACTATTACAACTTTGACCGACATCGTAAGTAAGAAAACGTTGACATCACAACGCAGCCGGAAGTGCCGACAATAGCAATCAACGGTACACATGCACCTTTCGAGGACGCTGAGGTCAAACAACAGTTGGATATGTAAAACTGTTCCTTGTGAAATAATGCTTCTTCGCCAAACTCATAAGCAGAGCCAAGTCCCTGACACATAGATCTTGGGCGGTAACGGGAGACAAGGCCTGCGGACGAAATTAATAGCGTTGAGGACAAACGGAGGCCTAACCTGACCATGTTCAGTCAAGCGTCACGTAATATGGAATTTCCTTGTTTTAACTAATGGGCAGATATTTTTTTTTAAAAGGGGGTGGGGGGGGGGGTTAAGATCTACCCTGTATGTCAAAACTGAATAAAAACAAAAAAAAGAAACGAAAATGCATAAAAATGAGAGGATTCAATGTGGCTTTTTCTTTTTTGTCATTTCTCATCAAATTCAACTGAATGAGGATTATACAGAACTGGGTGTAAACCATAAATCATGTGAGTTTCAGCGCAGAGTCAGAGACTGACGTACATAAATCTCTGCACATGTGAACTCGATTTGAAAGTTTAGAATGTTTCAACAGAAGCCGCTGAAAATGCCAGAGATGCATATTTGTCAGGCGCGTAGGAAGATGCTGAGAGGAAGGGGGGCCCACTCAGTCGGGTGAGCCATACGGCCGGGGTGAAGAAGGGGGGGGGGGGGGGGGGCGAGGGTGTGGTGTGTGTGTGTGTGTGTGTGTGTGTGTGTGTGTGTGTGTGTGTGTGTGTGTGTGTGTGGACTGCCAAGGACTGTGTCCTGCGACACTGTTGGGCCCCCTCTCCTCTTATCAAAAGCAAGGGGGGCCCAAAGATATTCGGGCCCCCCTTCCAAAAATCGAACGGGGGCCTGGGCCCCCAGGGCCCCTGTGGTTCCTACGCCCCTGTTTGTTATAAAAAATTCAAGTTAAACTTGAAACAAGGACAACATTAATATTACTACACCGGCATCGGTGGTGGTTGTTGCAAGTTTGCTTGTTTGTAAAGGCAGTGAAGATGACATTATATACTAAACAACACTGGTGCACTGAAATAACTCCTCTTTCATTCTTATTATGACATCTTGTGCGTTTTCAAAATTTTAGTCATGGCGTGGACATTGCCGGAGACATTGTGACAATGTTTCACAGACATCAAAACTACAGTAGGCGTTGACTAACAGTAGGCTACTACAGAATTTTGCAGAATCATGGCAGGCGAAGGTATGTTCTTGTACTGGGGCTCCGGCTCCGCTCCTTGCTGGAGACCGATGATTGTGCTGGAGGAAAAAGGCATCAAAGGGTACGGAAGCAAGATGATCAGCTTTAGCAACAAGGAGCACAAGGGGGAAGAAGTTATGAAGCTCAATCCGCGAGGACAGGTGAGGACAGTGCAGACGACTATGACGTCACACTCGTCGCAGGACGGGAGCCCGGCGAAATAGTCATGTCATGCGTCTGCATTTTATAAAATTAATGGATAGTGTGTTTTCTTCGGTACTTTACTACAGTTACTGATGTGTCTTACAGTTACAAATGGTCTCTGAACATTTATTAAAGGGTGTACTACTTGCCTTGGTCCTTGGAGTTGGAGAGAGTACAGCAGGCCGGTAGCGGCTTGAAAGTATGTCAAGGTTTTGACATGTAAGTGCAGCTAGGGTAGGCGGGTGCACGTGCACCGAGAAAGCTAAACAGCCCCTCTGTAGGACTGCAGTGAGCAAACGCCAACTCAGACGTCAATTTGTTAGCTTGACAAGCTCAGGTTTCATTTAGGTGCGCATTTGATATTTTTCAACCAAATTTTGTTTGTTTTTGTAATTAAGTTTTGTGTTTTTTGACAGTGTTGCTCACTTATTTCATCAGTGTTCCCAATAACTTGAATGCACAGGTGTGCGTATTTGTACGCACAAAATCCTTAAATGGACGCACACATTGAAGCATGTCACCCTAAAGCATGTCACCCTTAGGCATTTCACAGGGGACGCACACTTTTTTTTGTCTATGCCTTTATAAAGAGCAAGTCACACACAGTCAGTGGTATACATAATTATGTCATGAAAATGTATAAAATGGGATGGTCTAACCTTATTTTGGAAGACTTATATATACATCAGTACAGAGATAGCGTTAACCGGCTACAGCCGGTAAATTACCGTTTTGAAAACTGAAAATACCGGAATAAATTGGGCTGCCGGTAAAGGTGACCGGTTGGATCTTAAGATGACCGGCAGAAAAAAAAAAATTATGAAAAAAAGCCTAGCTGATCTCTTTTAGCGTGTGTGATGCACGTTAATAGACCCCGATTACAACCTCACCCACCCCCTCTCAACCTGTCGATGCGTCACTCTAGCGAGTCGCTACATTGTCTCTGTCAGCCGTGGTGTAGCTATGCAGACAGTATAGCGCGACCGTCTCTCTCAGTATAGCGCGAGTTTCTCTCAACTGGCTGGTTCGCTGCGACATTCTAACTACACACTTCCCGCCAAGGTCTCCAAACTGCAGTATAAAATAATATCTATTAGCGATAGGCGCGAAATAGCTGGAACTTTCGCGGGCACTCGGGTTTGCTGTCAAGCCTGTCATAATTATGGCCGCATTGTTGCGTTCCAGCGGTATCTGCGGCTTAGTGGGGGGGGGGGGGGGGGGCGATCTCGTTTTCACCAGTACCGGTTTACTTTGCTGGGCTTGCCAGCTGTTTTTGATGGTACCGGCTGGCAAAATTTCTAGCGCCATCGCTGCAGTACATGTACTCAGGTGGTATTTTGTTTCAAACTGTGTCTGCTGATCTGGCAACACTTCCCTGCTTATGAGAGAGGTGTCCAGTGTTAAAGTTTGCACACACTTTCTCAGGCAAACACACACAATTCACATACGTCTCTCCTACTGTCATATATATTTTTGTAAAAAACAACAAATGGTTTTGAATTTCAGACTTTCTACACTGAAAGACTATACACACACAATATTTACAGAGGAACTCTCAAAAATATGAAGAGAAGGTCCCAAGAACCTTGTATTGTAGAATCACTAGGAACACTGATTTCACCCTCCATGTATTGGTCTTCCTACTTTGCCACTTTCAGCTATGTGCAAATGACAGGTCCTGTTTTGTTTACAGGTGCCAACATTCCGGGATGGAGACGTGGTCGTCAATGAATCTAACGCAATCTGTGACTACTTGGAGGTAACACTCTCATTTCATTTTTTTCCCGCTCTCTTTCAGTACTTGGGTATTCAAATTAAATTACAGTCTGTGAAGAGTAAGAAAGAAAACTTGAAAAAAAGAATCAACTAAATATTTGTTTCCCTGGATTTGTCTGCACAACATGTGTTGTGAACTCAAAGCTACAATAACAAAGCTTGTGCCAGTGGTCTGTTAGTGCTGTGCCTATCACTTTTTCCATACTGTCACAGCTTTAGTTAGGGATTGCTAGGATCTGGTCTGTTTCCTAATGTTAATGTTGTTTTTTTCTGTATGTGCAGTTCAAGTATGGTGAACAGGGAACCCGACTTCTGCCAACTGATCCAGCCAAACGGGCTCTGGTCCTGCAGCGCATGCACGAGGTACAGTTTACTTCCATCAGTGTTCCTCATTACGCACAGGGGTGCGTATTTGTAAGCACAAAAGCAGGCTGGGGAATTGTCCGCCAATTGGCGGACCTCCGCCAAACTTCCGACCCTTTCCGCCAAAAAAATCGAAGTTTCCGCCCAAAAAAAAATTAAAATAAAATAAAATAAGACGGAGAAAGGTGAAGACGGAGCCGACCGTTGTGCCACCGTGGAGTCAATTTCGCAGCCATGCTGTGCGGCCATGGCCTGCCTAGCGTCACTTCCGCTTTTATTCTCCGCCGCCAGTTCACACCACTCGCGCGTTCCTTTCGTATAGGTTTGCGTCTACGGCGGAGATGGACAGCTGGCGCTTTCGTCAGCCATGTTTTACAATGCCACCGCATTTGGCGATGTCGTCGCTAGGGAACATTTTTGTGCGTCGGCAAGCTTTAGAGGACGAATGCAAGAAGAATCGTTGGCTATGGGCGTGGACAGATAGGTGGGTGACCTATACAGACGGTGAAACGGAACGTGTTGGCGAACACATCCGCAAAATAAAGACCGCAGTAATTCCCCATTTCGTTGAAGAACTACGAAGCAACGAGCGAGCCCAGTACAAGCATCGATATGCTTACGACTCGATTCATGATAATGACGACGATGAAAGACACGATACTGCCTAGGGAGGGGTGATAAAAGACAAATGGGGTTGGTACTCTACATGTATTTTGTGTCCATCTCAGTACGAGCAACGATCCTGTATTCCTAAGATTAGGGTTGTAGGATCTTTGGTACGAGAGGCTAAAATCAGGGGAGCACCAGCATGTGCAATATGCTTCCAAATTTTTAGTCACAAGTTTTCGGCATAATTCTCCTTTGATTTAAAGTGACTGTGACTTACATCGTTAAGTGGAACTGGTCAGAGTACACAGAGTGTAGTCTGTCTGACTTGTAGGGGTAATGTGGGTTTAATTCTAGTGAAATGTTTGCCCTCCTACACAGAAAGAACTGTGCAGTTTTAGTGTTGTGGACAGTTGATTCGGCTTTCAAAAATTTTCCCTCCATTTAAACAATATATAAGTCAATTATTGTTTGGTTGATTGAAATGGAAGTGAATGGCAAGACACACAGGGTCTTGAGAAAAAACAAATGTGCCACTCCAGTGAAAATATTCTACTGCATTCAGTCCTCATTTGAATTTTAATGGATAATTTGACTGTGTTATGGTAGTTGTGTTTTTCTTCAGTTCTGAACTATTCACTAAAAGGTGACAGGAAAGGCCTGAAGATGTGCATTGTAAATGAGCGTTGTTCAGTGCCTTGTGAAAAGTTTTAGAAAAAGTTAGCAAATAGGTTTACAAGGTCAGCAGCATTGGCAAGGATAAAAGAGTGACAAATAGAAGCAATCCAGGTGTAAATGTCATGCTAATATTTTCACTTTTAGTTGCCAGGAGAGGTCACAAATTACCTGTGAAAATACTAAAATTTGTTTTCTTCCGGGGGGCTTCGCCCCCCTGGGCCCCCGCCCCCCTGGGCCCCCCAGCAGGGCGCTGCCCCTGCACCCCGCCGGGGCCTTGTCGGCCCCTGGACCCCGGCCTGGGTTTCAGTCTTTTTTTTTCTCAGGAATTCCCCAGCCTGAAACTCTTAATTTAAATTGATGCACCAATTTGAGAACAGCGCGTCACAGGGGATGCACGTTTTTGGTCTCGTCGTGACAGACTACTTTTCCAGCACACTACTGGAAACTCGGCGAGGAAAAAGCCATAAGGCCAAAAGTCCTAAGGACCCTTGTATTTTCATATCATAGAGAACACCATCCCTCATACCCACAGCTACAGGACATCTTTTAAAACAAAAATTGAGGGGTTTTGTTTGGTTAAAAAAAACAACAAAAACAACTGTGTAAGATACCACCAAAAAGAATAGATGTAAAATATAATACTCAATGGCTCAAAAGTTGATGCAAACCGCGTTTGTCACTGTGGCTGTGAAGTTCACTAAACATGTAGTACTTGTTTGGGTAATGATTAACCCCTTGACAGCCGCACACATATGCCATACGTGGCTTACTTGGTATATCGTTGGGCGCCTGCACACGTATGTGATACATCCATTTTTCGTCGGTGATTTGACAGTCAAATGTGAAGGGAGGTAAAAAAAAAAAACCAAAAAGAAGAATAAAAAAAATAAAAATAAAAAAAAAAAATGTGAAGGGAGGTAATCCTTAAATGGTCTCTAAGGTCTTTTACACAAGATTTGCCTCCCTTTAATCAGTTCGGGATCGTTTATCGCCGTTTCATCTCGAGGGGTGGGAGGTGTTGGGGAGTGTTTTCCTTGTGGTGTTCTGACCTTCCACCGTCAATAAACAAGTTAATGCTGGGAATTGTTAGAAAACCAGCAGGGCTGCTACTGCTGCATGAAAAATGTCTGCCAAAATGTCTGTCAAAAGAGAGCTTGTTTGGGGTTTGGTGGCCAGCCTTTGTTGGTTTGATGTGTTCAGTGTTTCTCATAGTCGCGTTTATATATTTTCTGTCATAAAATTAGCAAAACAAGCAAGACTGTGGAAAAAAAAAAGTAAAAACATTTTATTTTGTTGTAAAGTTACATCAATGCCCATTGTAACTGTGCAGTTCCATGCTAATATTGCCACAAATAAGACTGCTTTGACAGTTTTAATGGAAGTAGTAGAAAACGTCACATTACTCCCTGGCACACAGCAATATCGCTGAGGCAAAAAGCGTTGATAGTCAAGGGTTTAATGAGGCAGCGATAATATTAATCCCACTTAGAGGCACTGTCACATGAATAGCAAGGTCACCATGTCTGACCTACTGTCTGTTACTACGCATCAGACTGTGTTTGCTCAATTTTGATGTCTGGAATATTTTCATGTGTGAAGAACTATGCATGTTCTGTGTAGGTGCAAAATCTGCACAAGGCACTGATTGAGCAGATCGTCTACTACATCTGGCGCACCAAGCCTGAAGACATCAACCAGGTAAGGGGGCTCTCGAGGGTGTGGGGAGGGGAGGGTATGTACTTTCGCATAAAGCTTTTTCACCTTTTTTTTTGGGGGGGGGGGGGGTTGGGTCCCAGAATTTATCATTTGATACACAAGTCAGATGCTGTTCCAGTGGCCTGGCGGAGAAAGATTGTCGGGTCAAAGACAAGCGACTATGTGACTTGGATTTTGTGGGGGGGGGGGGGGGGGGGAGCAATAGGTTGTCACACGGTTGTTGTTGGTGTTTTAGAGTTGTGTGCTATCAGTCAAACACGGTTATGATGAGTAGAACTTAGCACTGTTATCTGCTGTTCATTACAACACACCACTAAACTGTTTGCATTATGACTACTACAGGAGACACTGGCAACGAAGAAGAAGGAAGCTCGTGAGGAACTGGAGCGTTGGGAGGCCTACCTAAAGGAGGTAAGGGGAACAAACATGTAGTCTGAGGAATCTCAACCTGATTATCCACTCCTGACCAAAAAAAAAGAAAAGTGTGCCAATGGAGACCCATTTCCCACCGTAGTCCGTCATCAGAGATTTTTTTTTTTTTTCCACTTTAAGAAAAGTCTGCAACCATTCATTGACAGTTTCAGTGTGTGTGTGTGTGTGTGTGTGTGTGTGTGTGTGTGTGTGAAGTAGTTAAGCAAGGACAAGCTGGACAACATTCCTGCATTCCTGTTCTTTTATCCTTGTAAATTCGAAATTTCGTTTCCCTGAAATTTAAGTGTGATCATGTTGATTTCACCTCCCTAACAGCAAGGTGACGGCAGCTTCGTGGCTGGCAAGGAGTTTTCCATGGCTGACGTCTATCTCTTTCCAACTCTGGCTTTTGCCGTACGCGGGAAACTCGACATGAGCAAGACGCCAGCGCTTGCCGCGTGGTACGCCACGATGGAGAAACGTCAATCTGTCCAGGCAACATGGCCACCGCACTGGAAGGAGGGACCGGGCCAGGACCTCTTTGTGGGAGTGTGAGAACGTTTCTCTACTCTCCGCCATGTTGGGGATGCAGAAAGTTTCCCCACTGGCATCCCAGAGTTGTGCCTTTGAGAAATTGATTGTCTTAACTTTTCTGATTGGCTAGCCGAAAGGACTTTACGCTTGCTTGACAATCAGTACTTAATTCAAGTTGTTATGAATTCCTGATTTTTTACAATTATGTTTTACATGCTATGTTTTTGTTGGATTTTGGCATTGTGTCTGATTTGTAAACAACCCAACACCCCCTCCCTGGAGTTTGGGGACCAATCTTAAACCTTGCTGAATTGATTTGTCTATTCTGAAAAAGCCAAAGAGGTAGCAGGGCATATTCCAGGTTCAGCACTACCAGGGTTAAATAAGGAGAAATGGGGCTCATATGTTTTGTTGTTGATGTTTAGCATTTTCCTGTTGCTCAATGCTTTGTGTCAGTAATTCCATCTTACATGGGGAACCTACGCATTTGTCAGGAAGAATTGATGTTGGGGTTGACTCTGTTCACATTGCTGTAAGATTGGCAGCCCTAGTCCCATAACGCTTACAGTGGGCTGAAAGTGATTGTACCATTTATGTTCGATTGTGGAAATAAATGAGCGTGTGTTCATTTGATGTTTGGGGTGTTGACATTGAGAAATGTTCGTTCGATGTTTGTCTGATGTGTTAACATTGAGAAGGATCACACACGCACACACACGCACGCACGCACACAGGAGGGTGGTGAGGGATAGTTACTCGTAGCTGTGTGGCGTTATCAGGTACATAGTACATAGTACAACCCAAGTAACAGCACCACAGAACTAATAAGTTTGAAGTGAAGTGAAACATAAGACATCTGTTGTGTGGAATGAGGTCCTTCAAGTTACCATAAGGGTGTAATATTATTTCAGTTTTTATGTTCAGTTTTAATTTATGTCCAACCAAAAACGTTGCTGACCCTCTGATGTTACGGACATATATGACGAGTGACAAAACAAAGACCACAACAGGTCACAAGGAAATCGGCTACAAACGGTGAAGTAGGGGAGAGAAGTGTAATAACTATGAGGTGGCACCTTGAAAAGAAATTTTACTGTCAGTTACTAATTAACACGAGCTACTTCAGGGTTCCGTATCAGTATGACCTACGATCAGACAAAATATCGTGGATGACAATAAAAGTACAGGGCAGTTGTCTTGATTATTGTATCCTGCGGCACAGAAATGATCGGACAAAGTGCACCTTAAATTAGTAAGAAAACTGGAGCGTTTCAAAACTAAATCTGTCTAGACCAATGTCTGACACTGATATATGAGGTTCCTTCAGCACTGACGGTTTTAGATTTCACAGTCCACGCTGGGAATTAAGTTTAATCAGAGGGTTGCCTAAATCGTACCCCACTAACCAATAGCTTGTTTTTCTTCGTACAGTGTACATGTATTTTCTTTGGTTGTTGTCAGACCTAGCATGTAGGTCGTACAGAAATAGGGTAAACAAGGTGAGTTTATGAATCACCCTCCGTCGTCAACATATACACCTAGCATGTAAGACCTAAATCACACGTGAGCCCGATTGGCTTTGCCGGCGCATTTGTGTAATGAAAAATTATTTGTAAGGCAAAAGAGTATATTGTGAGAGGTGTACGTCAAGTTTGTAAGAAGTATCACATTTCCAGTAGGTCAAAATTTCTTTCAAATTTTTTCTCCGCTAAAACTTTTATTCATTTAGCTTCTCGGTATTGTCTGTATATATTATTTGACACTCTAAACCTTTTTGTTTTAGTTTCGTTACATACAGCTTGTCTGAGTAAAACAATTCAGGGAATGTAATCAATTAGGATAACGTTGGCGAGTTGCTTCCCTTGCAAACAAACGACCATGAAGGGTATGGATAGGTCTGCAGATCAGTCGGTAATTTTATATGGCGATTCCCGTGGTGGACCATATTAGCCCACATCAGTTGGTTTTACGATAAAGTCTGGTGCGTGGCTGTCCGGCCAGTGTGGAAAACTGAGCATGTGCATGTTTAGTTTGCGGCGCATGAGTGATCCACGGAAGCAGCTGTTGTGTGGAGAAAACACCTCGATACATACACACATAAATATTTATATTATTATTATAACCCTGAAGGGCCCAGGGGCGTAGGAACCACGGGGGCCCTGGGGGCCCAGGCCCCCGTTCGATTTTTGGAAGGGGGGCCCGAATATCTTTGGGCCCCCCTTGCTTTTGATAAGAGGAGAGGGTTTTGCTGTCGCAGGACACAATCCTTGCCAGTCAACACACACACACACACAACAGAGAAACCTCCCTCTTCACCCCGGCCGTATGGCTCACCCGACTTAGTGGGCCCCCCTTCCTCTCAGCATCTTCCTACGCGCTTGGAAGGTGTAAAACTGATTGTTAGTCTATGTCCAGCAAGACAAATGGCTGGCCAACCAGTCTACGTCTGTTTATTTCATTTATATTAACAAACAAAGAACCAGACAGGATAGGAGATAAATCAGCTCTGGGCAAAAACTAAAGTGAGATAGAGGACAACATGGGGCAGCCATTCTTTCGAATCTGAAAAGAAATAATAAAAAAGTCATTGTTGATTGCTCATGATATGGGAAATGTGCTTCTTTAGTTTTGGATTGATCCGATTTAGACACATGGCCCATGTTGGTGCTGGTATTTATATATTATTTACTTTTCTCATTTGTTGTTTTTAGACCTAGAGTATAGGTCTTAAAGAAATAAAATAAAAGGTGAGTCTATGAATCACCCTCCGTCGTCAACATAAAACATAGACCTAAACACACAAGTGAGCCATGTAAGACTTTGCCTAACGGTTTATGTAATCGAAAAAGTCTTCATAGTGCAGACTTTTGTGTCAAGACGGGTGCGAATTGCCATTTTTGAAACAATATGCTATTTGAATGTATTTAAACCCTATTATTTGAAAGCAGCCTATTTCCGTTATTTTGATTATTTAGTTTACATATTGTCTTTGTATTTTAAATGACAGTAGAAGCTGTTATTCCAGTTTTTTGCGATATTGACTTATAATCACAATTCAAGAACAGTAATTGGCATGCGACATTCTGCGTTGGCGAGTTGTTTCCCTTGCAAACGACTCGGGTTGGCAGAATTTGCTACCAGAATAGACATTTCGCGGGCGGCTGGTCACGTGGACCTGATTATCCCACAAATTCTGTAACGACCATACCCTCCGCGTGGCTGATTGAGCTTCACAACAGTTGGTACACACAGTTCTCAGTTCTCAGTTTTCCTCAGTCCGGACCGGCCACAGAGGAACTGACTAGTCACTGAGTGCCTTCAGTCACTGACTCGGAATCAGTCAGTCAGTGTATGCACGGCAATGGTCCGGTCCGTTTGGGCTTGCAAAAATAGAGCACAGTTTCATTTGTCCCACCCATGACAAGCCATGTACGCGTACTCATATCCAAAAAATAAACGCTTTCCTGTATATTAAATGAGCAGTCACTGGGTGACTAATGTTCCTTCCGTCCCGGCGGCTATGCGGGGCGGCCGTCAGTCAGTCAGTGCCGGGTCACGGCCGTGGTCACGGTGTCCGAGTCAGTCACGTGTGACAGCCGTGTCAGTGTGTGTGTGTCAGTGTGTGTGTGTGTGTGTGTGTGTGTGTGTGTGCCACGGTGTGGTGTGTCACAGTGTGTGTGTTGTGTGTGTGTCAGTGTGTGTGTGTGTGTGGTGTGTGTGTGTGCACGGTGTCAGTGTGTGTGGTGCCGGTGTGTGTGTGTGTGTGTGTGTGTGTGTGTGTGTGTGTGTGTGTCAGCCGGTGCCGCCAGTGTCAGTGTGTGTCCGAGAGAGAGAGAGCCTCAGTGAGAGAGAGCCTGAGAGAGAGAGAGAGAGAGTGTGTGTGTGTGTGTGTGTGTGTGTGTGTGTGTGTGTGTGTGTGTGTGTGTGTGTGTGTGTGTGTGTGACGCTTTCAGCTGGGCATACTCTTTTGTATTGACGCACAGTGTGCTCGTTCTTTACGGTGCTGGACTGAGCACGGGTGGGTTTATAAGTTACCCAAAATATATTCTTCAGGGAAAGATAAATATATTATTCCAGTGTCAGTTTGTAGCTGTGATTTTAGTGATGGACGAATTCACGCAACTGCCGAGCTCACGCCGCGTGACAGTGGCCGGGCTATTCATACCGGCAGATCCTTGCACACCGCCGTGACAAACACTGAAAAGCGACACAGAACACGTTGGAATCTTTCATATTTTATTTCAAATCCTTCCACCCTACAACAGTCAGGTGCACAGTAGGTTACATATAACCACGTTTCGGTGTACTCTACTAGTAATAGTATTATGGCAGTGTAACCGTCCTGCAGTTAAGGCTGTTAAAGCTGTCTGGCTGACTGACCGAAGTTAGTGTCGGTTGTCCGTCAGTGGTTCCAATTTTACCAGGAGTTTTGCCTCATCCAGCTGGCGTAGTTACTGAGACGCGTGTACACACTGGGGAACGACCCGCTGCACGTGCTCACGCCCCATGACGTCACACCGGTCAGCACACCCTTGCAACGCACCGGACCGCCGCTGTCACCCTGACAACACAATGACGTCACAAGGTGACAAAATTGACCAGATCAGTCTTCCACAGCTCACATGTGGCAATGACACTGAGTGTATATGTGATGTAATTATGACTGACGTCACAAAAGTCACCACTTTGTTGCCACGCAAAACACAAAACTCTGACGTCAGTTAGACGGTGACGAATTCAATCAGGTCGGATGTCATTACTATCTGTGACGTAACTGACAATGACATTGCGAAGCCACGACTGACGGTAGTTCGATTTCTAGCTGGGAGCCAACATTTGTTGCTCTTTGTCGATGACCCTTACGTCAGTGACAGAGCCCCCCCCCCCCACCCCCCTCCCACCCCCACCACCACAAACTATGACGTCAGATTTACTTACACTGCACGCGCTCTTGGGAGGCTCGTAGAAACAGATGTGTCCGTCATTGATGTTGGCCCCGCCCACACTGGCCCACCGCGAGGCGCACTCCGTGTTGGAGATCTTCTTCATCGTCACTTTCTTCAGGATGTTGGCCGACGATCCCGACCCTGTACATGTAGTACGTGCAGAACACATTCAGGTCATGAGGTCAGTGTGCAGTGTCGTGCATGAGTTTAATAGGATAGCACAGGGATATGGATGGAGTGTACAGTGTAAGACCAGTAGCCACCATGCGGCTCCAGTTCACTATGAACCTCAACTGACTGATCTGTAATCATTCCGGAGAGGATGAATCCATAAAACTCAAACAAGTGTGTGTGTGTGTGTGTGTGTGTGTGTGTGTGTGGTGTGTGTGTGTGTGACAGTGTGTGACGGTGTGTGTGTGTGTGGTGTGTTGGGGGTGGGGGGGGTGCAGGAAGCCTACTTACCGGAAAGTCTCCCCCATCCGCTGAGCGTGCACGACTCCCCCTCCCAGCTCATGTTCGGGTCCTCGTCGATTGTGATGTTGGTCACGTGACTGTTGAAGGCCAAGGCCGAAGAGAGACGCAGCAAGCCGATGTCGTTAGGGTAACCTCCGGCGTTGCCGTTGTACTGCGGGTGCTGCGTAACCAGACATAGTGTATATATAGATAGCAGGAAAATGAAATCAGTCTCTTAGTCAAGAGAACTCTTCACCCTTTGTTTCGTTTCGGCCATCACCTATGCTTTTGCGAGAACAATTTTAGTAATGAGAAAATCACCCGGTGTACTACTGTTTTCCCCTACACGAGACAAAATCTTTGGAGATCCAGTCTTCTCCTCCACATAGGATGAAGAAGTGTGGACGGGTTGAGGGTAAACTTGAAGAGACAACAGAGGTGTGTGTGTGTGTGTGTGTGTGTGTGTGTGTGTGTGTGTGTGTGTGTGTGTGTGTGTGTGTGTGTGTGTGTGTGTGTGTGTGTGTGTGACCTTGTTTTGCATAACCTGCCAAAGCAAGAACAAACTAAGCCTCTGCAATAGTTGCAACACCTGATTAATCTATATACAAGGTGTAACATCAGGCATCAAGAGACACAAAGGGACAAGTTAGTCATTAAGGTCAGTTAGTTAGTCGGTTAGTTGGCTGGTCACTAGCTATAGGTAGTTATCGAGGCTGTTAGCCGAGCTCCAAGTGTTTTACCATTCTGATAGTGGAGATGCTGCGCGTCACTTGGTGTCTCTCGGTGTCAGACAACGTGTGAAGTCCGGCCTGGATTCTCAGGGAACTCGCCCTGCAAGAACACACACACACACACACACACACACACACAGACACACACACACACACAGACACACACACACACACACAGACACACACACACACACACACACACACACAGACACACACACACACACACACACACACACACACACACAGACACACACACACACACACACACACAGACACACACACACACACACACACACCCCACACACCACACGCACACACCACACACACACACACGCACACGCACACACACACACACACACACACACACAGACACACCACACACACACACACACACACACACACAACACACACACACACACACACACACACGCACACACACACGCACACACACACCACACACACACACACACACACACACAACACAACCACACACACACACACACACACACAACACACACACACACCACACAACCAACGCACACACACACCACACACACACACACACACACACACAACACACACACACACCACACAGACACACACACACACGCACACACACACACACACGCACCACACACACACCACACCACACAGACACACACACACACACACACAGACACACCACACACACACACTATCTGAGACAAGGATAGATAATTCTTTCACTGAGAATCGTTGTTGTTTGTTATTGTTTTTTGTTGTTGTTTTCTGCGTATGAGCCAACTGCTTGGCAATCGCCATTAGTCGTATTTAAGTGAATTACACTGTACCTGACGTACAACCAATGCTCTCCCGCAGATAACTGTAATTTCTCCCCTGGAAATTCGATAGCACCTAAAATTTAATAATTTGTGTTGTTGTTGTTGTTGTTGTTGGTGGTGGTGGTGGTGGTGGTGTTTGTTTTTGTTTTGTTTTTTTTTTTTCAAGCAATCAGTGTCTGGCTTTTTTACTGACTACAACAACTTGACGAAAACATCGTAATCATTATCACCATGAACAGTGCTGTGACTTCATGATTCAGTTTGTGCCTCTGGTTGGTCGGTACGTTACTCAACGTTTGTCACCACTGTCACGATGAAAGATGGGTTCTACCCCAGTTTACTGGAGCTGTGATTGATAAGTGAAACCGTATCAGTTTTCCCGGCTACCGGGAGGAAGGGGGAGTTCTCTCCGGACCCTCCGGCTTTCTTCCCCAGCAGTTAAAAAAAAAAATGGAAAATAGGTAGGTGGGGGGGGGTGTGCTTCATCAGGGGAAGCAGCCTGAACGCCCCGAAAGGGATACTATAGAACGGTACCTGAAGACTGAAGACGGCCAGTCAGTAAAAGATGATAGTAAACTGAATAAAGTAAAAGTGAAATGTTACACACGTGAATCCGTCGAGACAGTGGGCGGCCGTGATGACGGTGTTGGTATTGTAGATGACGCAGCCACAGATGTGGTAGAAGCTGAAGCCCTGACGGAGTTGTAGCGAGCAGATGTAGGGGTGTTCACCGTACGTCGCTTCCTCTCCGTTCACGTGATCGCCTGATCCACTGACATCCACTGCGGCGTGCACGCATACACCTACAGCCACCAGTCACGGGTGAGTGAGCAGAAACAAACACGCAGATTTTAACCAGAGTACAGACCGTATTTTCTTAACTCAGTGCGGGAGACGTGTCCTAAAGCATCAAACTAATAATAATAATAATAATCATTGGCCGACGGATAATCAAATCGCTACCAAGGGAGACAGCCCCAGTTAGAAAGCAATATTGGGTATCCTCCCTTAGACCGTACTGGACAGATGGATAAACAGACTCGGAACAGACAGGAAGACAGGCAGACTGAGAGAGAGAGAGAGAGAGAGAGAGAGAGAGAGAGAGAGTTACCGATGGCGAGGGCGACAACTAGTGACAGAAGCTTCATGATTGTCGTTCCTGTGTCCAGTGAGCACTACTGCGCTACTGACCATACTTATATACAGCGTTACACGCGCAACACGTGTCACAGTTCCCGACACTAAACCCACTCAGTCAAGTTGTACGTGTCCACACAAGGACGTGGAACTACAGACCACTGGTCAACATCTCCCTCAATTCTACAGTATTGTAAATCATTTGCGGGACGATTGCTGCAGATGTCAGAAAGTCTTCAGGTGTCAGTTCCAAATAAAGATGGCCGTTATTAGAAATTTGGAGGGAGAACAGAAAACTGCCTCTCCCTTTCCGTTCCATGTAGCAGCTGAAGTAATTTGGACGAGGCCACGTGGGTGGGTGGGTGCACGGTTTGGGAGTTTAACGTCCTTTTTCACCACGTATGAATCAGTGATATCAAAGACGGGGCAACGATAAAAAGGCCAGCATAAATATTTAGCCACAGCCGGGAGTCGAACTCAGGACCCGAACACTGAAAGTCCAGCGCTCTACAATTCGGCCACCCCGGCTCCCCAACGTGGACGACTGGAGAAACACGTACACGGTTGACAGTGATCTTCAGTTTTAATGGGTAGATGTGTCGACGTAGAAATCAGTCCGTTTCAATGAATCAATGAAGCTTTAATTTTCAAGGATGAAGATGCTACCATAGTTGTGTAGATGGTGATTTTACGCATCTGTACTGGCTATACATTACTGAAGTAATACAGCAACTACTAACTTGAAGGCCGCGGAATAGAGAAAAAACCGAGAGAGAGAGAGAGAGAGAGAGAGAGAGAGAGAGTCAGAGGGGGGGGGGAGGTGTTTGGGAGTTTAACGTTCTTTGCCACCACATACGGGCGATATCAAAGACGGGGCAACGATGAAAAAGCCAGCACAAATATTAAATTTTGGCCCCAGCCGGGATACGAACTCACGACCCGAGCGTTAGAAGTCGAGCATTCGGCCACCTCGGCTCCCCGAGAGAGAAAGAGTTAGACAGACAGACAGACAGAGAGGCGATGGGATGGGATGGGATGGGGTGGGATGGGATGGGATGGGATGGGGAGGGAGGGGGTGTAGTTTGTTCACTGACCTCTTCCCATATTGTTACGCTAGGGGTATTGTCTTTCATATTCATCACATTAATGATGTCATGTTCATTAGTTCTTTCTGAGTTACATTTATTCTTTCTTTCTTTCTTTTCGTTTTAGCGCGTGCGCAGTTTGTTTGTACTGTACACTATCACACACATTGACATTTCTTTAGTTTGCTCCTTTGCTTCCAATAGATCCTACTTATTACAGGTACCTTCACATGAACACTTACACTGTAAACGGGATAGCTTCAACTCTGCTACGTTTTGGAACAGTTTCACTCGTGCGTGCGCCTGTACGTTCAAAGGGGAGCCGGGGTGGTCGAAGGGTAGAGCGTTGGACTTCTAATGCTCGGGTCGTGAGTTCGATCCCGGCTGAGGCCAAATATCTGTGCTGGCTTTTTCATCGTTGCCCCGTCTTTGATATCACCCTATGAGGCGGAAAAGGACGTTGAACCCCCAAACACACACCCACCCCACCCTGTACGTTCAAAATACTCTATCTTGATGATTAGTATAGCTCTTCATGCGACACAATTTTGCGCGAGCGGTCGAACATTCAAATCAGTTGTACGACTGTGATTTTACATAACTGGAGTGTTCAGCGTGGTCGCGGCGTCCTCGAGTACGCTTCTGTTGGCTCAGTGTCAGCATTACAGACGCTGTCACTCGCCGCCATGTATTCTAAGTGGCGTGATGATAGGTAGCACGAAAACAGCTCAGAAGGATCTGTGAGCATAAACATGGTAGTCTTAGTCCCTTTATGTGACAACAGAAATATCACCAAGCATACTTGGACCTGGGAAAGATTCAGTAGGTAGTACAATGGAATTATATTTACTGAAGGCACTTAGATCACGATATGACCACTGGACGTTCTCACACTGAAGATTTCTGATGTCGCCAGTACAGACTGCCTGCCCCAGTTCTCTGACGTCACGAAAGTTGTCACTTCTCACGGTATTTGACGAAATTGAACTCTTCAGTCCCTTATGTCCTTCACACACACGTGTCACCATTCACACGTTATTTCCATACAAGATGGCCACCAGCCCAATATGTTGTTTCCATTTAATCACCTGCTGTCGTCACAGTCGTTCTGTTGTAATGCCATGTATCCGGGAGGACTCTCTCTCTCTCTCTCTCTAATTGAAACAACTGTCCGGGCTTGTCAGACCAATCTTGTTTTTGGAAGAGAGACGTGAAGTTGTTTTCTTTGAAATCTATGACGTTTCTTCTCACTGGGATGACGCATAATACATTTGACGTAATCACTTTGATACAATTCTTGCAATGAAAGCAGCCCCATGATAATTGAAGTGTTGCTACTGCGTGTAAAGATCGAATTAATACCGGCTCAGTATGTTTAACAGACAAGTCAGGGATTATGAAAAGACTCGTCCGAAAGCCCGCAGACTAGTGAAAATACCGTCGGACTAGTTAAATTGTTTTACCACTGGCCCGCCGGACTAGTTGAGATTACGAGGCAAAGCTTGCTCTATTTTCACAGAGCTGAATGCACACGGTACTGTCAGCGAGCCTCTCTCTCTCTATTGGAAAAACAAAATTCCCAGTAGCACGCTTTCCGCGAACGGTGCAAATCTCCCCTCGCTACGATCCTGGCAAGACAGCGAATTAATTTTGTGTGCACGCGTGACCGCGGACAAAGATAGGGCAATTAGCGCATCGCCCCCGAAGCTCCACTGCAGCTCTGCGGGTAGTTATCACCTCATCCGCCAGTTCCGACGTCCTTTACACCTGTCAAATCACTGACCATTATTTTCACAAGACACCCTATCACGCGTAGGTCGGTGCGTGTGAACGTGTTTGTGTGCCGGTGTGTGTGAGCGAATTAAGGCGGATATTAATTTTGATAGGTATCGCGTGGGTATATCTACTAATCCGTCCCCTTGTTTTCGTGTTTGACAATAAAGACAGGCCAATCGTATTCTCGGTGTCGAATGACGTTGATGACACAATTCAATGAATCACTGAATCAATGAACATAGATTCCATCTTTTTTCCGCGCCTGTCTGTGTGTGCGTGTGCGTGTTGGGCAGAGAGGTTGTGTGTGTGTGTGTGTGGTGTGTGTGTGTGTGTGTGTGTGTGTGTGTGTGTGTGTCAATCTGCAGCCACACTTTAGATGTTGTTTTGTCTAAAAACTGTAAACGCTCTCTCTCTCTCTCTTATGTGCTGTTCTGTCACTGTATTACACTGCTCAGAGTCTGTGGCAAAAACAAAACTTCAACGTGACCGCGGACAAAGACAGGGCAATTAGCGCATCGCCCCCGAAGCTCCACTGCAGCTCTGCGGGTAGTTATCACCTCATCCGCCAGTTCCGACGTCCTTTACACTTGTCAAATCACTGACCAAACAGAGGAATTCGGAAAGAAAGTGACGAGACACCCCCAAGAAAAAACAGCATCACGTCAATCAAACATGACGCACTTACTTTACGTCAGTGCGCGTGCGTCTCTTCTTCGATGTTTGTGAGGCGTGTGGCTTGCAGAGGAAATGTGCTGTGAGTACAAATTTTCGAGTCAACTGACGATAACGGCTGCAGTGAATTTTTCTAATTTTTTGTATATTTTTTATGGCACCCCAGGCTCATTATCTATGTATAGTAGGAGCGATTTTGAGATCTAAAGTGTGTTCACCAGCACTTTCATCAGGTACGGCTTACGCCAAAAGTATAAAAGCGACAACCTCCAAAATTCACTCAGTTGAGAGTCCGTATTCATGCTATTTATGTCCAAACAAATGGAGTGGTTTAGGTAAATATTACGCTTTAAACGCCAGAAAGCCACTTTTTTGAAAAGGGCGATAACTCGCAAATCATGTGTGCAATCGTACCTGGATCGGGCCTTCTATTCAACAATCTTGATTCATTTAGAAACCCCAAATTTGAAATCGATCGGTTCAGTATTTTCGGAGAAATAGGCATCTGAACTGGGTTCACATGCAATGTCAACTCAGGCTCGGTTTACATGAAAACTATAAGAGCGACCATTTTCTAGTAGTGACTCTGTTCAGAGTCCGTATTCAAGCTATCTACTGCCAAAAAATTGAGTGATTTAAATAAATATTACGCCTGTAAACGAAAGACAACCAACTTGTATCAAAAGGGCGATAACTCCCAAATCACTTAAGCAATCATCACACGCTTGAATCGTCTAATGTAACATTTTGATATATTTGGATACCCCAAATTTGAAGCCATTCGGTCAAGTATTTTCGAAGAAACGGGCCCGGACACAATTCACACACGCACGCACACACACACGCACACACACACATCCACACAGACAGCACTCAATGAGGAGGAGAAGTGCGTTCGGCGCACCATACATGCCAGCATCGATGACGCATGTTTTCTTACGTCATTGTCAGAGTTACACTTGCATAATCGTCTCTGCGGGAGATCGGCAGTGACGTGCGTTTGTACCACAGATGCTTGCCCATGAACGTGGAAAATTTAGCCCGTCCTATGATGTTGTTTCCATTACTATGGAAACAACATAATAAAAGAAAACGGGGGAGACTGAATCCATTTACTTATGTTATCTTGTTTGGACACGTGCTGCTTTTCCTAACTTGTAGTTATTTAGATTTGTTTTGTTTTGTTTTATTTTGTCTATTATCTCTTTGTACTGTATCATTGCTGTGATGGGCATCGCGCGGAGACAGACCACTCTGGTATGTAGAATTCTTCGGCGGCCATACTTACATTGAAGACTTTCCTTGTAGAGGCGTTTCTTTGTTTGTGTGGTTGCGTTCAATGTGGAATGAAGTGATCACATGAAATATTTACACCGTATTCGAAAGAATGCAAAACAACTCTTGTTTACGTATCACACGTGAACATGGAGCTGTCTTGTTTGAGGATAGGTTTGTACATCAATCTTACAGCTTCCTTAATACATATTTGGAGTATAAATACAAGTGCTGAGGGAACTGAGACAGAATCGTCAGCAGCTTCAGCACTGAGGCCCTCGTCAGCATCTGGAATGTCATCCCACAGGTATTCCGTGCCAACTCGGTTCCTAGAATCCACTGAAGGATCACAACAACAACAGCAACAACAACACAGCACCCCGTTTTCACACACACAAGAGAGAGAGAGAGAGAGGGAGGGGGGGGGGGCATCGACAATGAAAATCAACTCAGATTTTACAAACTTTCGTCTCCTACCTCGAACGCCCTTGTGACACGAAAGGAATCAGTGTAACATTGCACGATAGTTATGGTGATGAACTCTTATCGGGTAAACCTTCCGTGGCAGTTTCAGTACAAATAATCATGGTTATCCTGGTTTCTTGTGGGTTGAATCGGGACCACAGGGCGCAGCCATGTTGAATGAAATGATCACATGAAAAACATGCATGGACTGCGAAAGAATGCGAAACTACGCTTGTTTATTTCTCACAAATGAATGTAGAGCTGTCTTGTTTGAGGACAGGTTAGTAAATATATCTTACAGCTTCAGCACCTTGCAGAGTGAGGACAGGTTAGTAAATATATCTTACAGCTTCAGCACCTTGCAGGGTGAGGACAGGTTAGTAAATATATCTTACAGCTTCAGCACCTTGCAGAGTGAGGACAGGTTAGTAAATATATCTTACAGCTTCAGCACCTTGTAGAGTGAGGACAGGTTAGTAAATATATCTTACAGCTTCAGCACCTTGCAGGGTGAGGACAGGTTAGTAAATATATCTTACAGCTTCAGCACCTTGTAGAGTGAGGACAGGTTAGTAAATATATCTTACAGCTTCAGCACCTTGCAGGGTGAGGACAGGTTAGTAAATATATCTTACAGCTTCAGCACCTTGTAGAGTGAGGACAGGTTAGTAAATATATCTTACAGCTTCAGCACCTTGTAGAGTGAGGACAGGTTAGTAAATATATCTTACAGCTTCAGCACCTTGTAGAGTGAGGATTGTTCACGTTATTTTCCGGCGCAAGTTTTCTTAAAAACATATTTGGGGTTTAAATATAAGTTCAAATTTTTATCTTTTGTAGCGGTCTCCGTAGCGCAGTGGTTAGCGCTTTCGACTGGAGACCCGACGGATATGGGTTCGATCCCCGGCCCCCCCCGGAGATCGATAATCAGCATGCGAATTTTCACGGCGAGAAATCAAGTGGTGAGTACAAAGGTAAGCCCTCCACCTCATCCCCACCCTTGCCCAACCCCCCCCCCCCCCAACTTCCCTCACACGCACCCCAGGTGAAACTAGGAAGGTTTGCCCGGAGGTATAGTAAAACAAGGAGGGTTTGCCCGGGGTGGAGTAACAGTAGGGGGGTTTGCCCGGAGGTAGACTAAAATAAGGGGGATTTGCCCGGGGTTAAACTAAAATAAGGAGGGTTTGCCCGGGGGTAGAATAACACTAGGGGAGTTAACCCGGAGGTAGAATAAAAGGAGGGAAGTTTGCTAAGGGGTAGAATAAAAAGAAGGGGATTTGCTCGGGAGTAGAATAAAAAGAGGGGGTTTTACGCTGAACTCAGAGGAAAATGGAGGCCTTTTGCCATTTTTTATAATTTCTTTTTTAAACCACGGCTGAAAAAAGTACTTTTAAAAGACATTCTTCTGATGGCAGATCTTGGACATAAGACAGACACGTACGCCTCTCAATTTCCTACATACCGACATACAGCCCCCCCCCCCCCCCCCCCAAAAAAAAAAAAAAAAAAAATTAAAAAGACATAAATAAAATTCAAATGGAAATAAAGTTATTTCAAGAAAACTCGAGCTAAGGGAATGTTTCCGTCCTGCGTTTTTCCAGTAGGATATCACATCAGTTACAAGAAACAACTTCAATTCAAAAGCCTTTAATAAAATTCAGTGCGCTCCTTCCTATGGATTTATATATGTATCTTCTCATCTAATTATTCCTGACGGACTGAGCGGGGTAAAATGTTTCTCCTTGTTTTCCACAGGAGATACGTTCCGGCCTGCTGCTTTATCAGTATTCTCTCTCCCTCTCCTTTTTCTCCTCCCCCCCCTCCCCTCTCGTCGCTGTGTGTGTGTGTGTGTGTGTGTGTGTGTGTGTGTGTGTGTGTGTGTGTGTGTGTGTGTGTGTGTGTTATCCATTACATTTAACCACTTCAATGAAAACACATCACAAATGCGAAACAATTTAATATCACAAAAATGCAGCTATTCAGTATCACTTGCTAAAAATTATAATTATGTACAAGAGAAGAAAGTCCATAGCCGATATTATCATGGATTATCTGCGACAAAAAAACCAAAACGTGCCTTCCTTAAACTCTCTCAGAATCAGTCTGGCATGGCAAAAAAATCAAAACAATACAAAACCAGAAAAATATCATCTCAAAGCGAAAGATGCGCATACTTCGATAAAGAGATTCTTGGTCCTTGCTCTACAACGTACTAGGAACGTTCCTTTGGACATCTACTGCGATGATACAGAAACAAATTACAAAAGATACATATACAATAACCACAATACACTAAGCAAATACCATACTGCAGCGTGTGCCATCTGTATAGTAAGCAAAAGTGTGAGCAAAAGTGAGCAAATCAGCCACCAAATGTATACAAAAATTAAAAGTAAATAGAAAAAGGGATCCTCGCCTCACAAAACTTTTAATGCTGCTCAGAAGAAAACTACAAAGAGGATGGCGAGTATGACTACTGTGTTGGTACACAGAACAATTTACACATTATGCCTGAGCGGCCTTAAGCCCTAAATAACTAAATAATGTAAACATTATACATGTACAATAACCACAACACACCAAGCAGATAGCAGACATAATGTTTTCTGTAGCGCTTGCCATTTGCATGTGCAGAGGTGATCAAATCAGCCACCAAAATTATTGTCTACAAGAAGGTATAAAAATTATCTTAATGGGGGAAAAAAAGGGGGCGGGGGATCCTCGCATCCCAAAACTTTTAATGATGATCAGTATGATTCGAATTGGTGACGATTCTACTTCTGTAGCAAATCTCGGTGTAATGAAGAAAAAACAAAGAACTCACTCAATAAGCAAGACAGAGCAACTACTGTCTACTGCTCTGGTCCATACACAGCTGATGTGGTCGGTGTATTTTGTATGTAGTTACAGTTCAGTTCTGGCAGTTCTGGCAGTTCCGGGGTCCACAATTTGTTGTTGCTAGTGAGAATGTCCTTGGGTGTGACTGTGAGAATGGCCGCCCCCTTCCGCCCCATGATGATGATGATGATGATGATGACTTCCCCCTTCCGCCCCATGATGATGATGACCGCCCTCCTCCATCACGTGATGATGATGACCGCCCTCCTCCATCACGTGATGATGATGGCCGCCCTCCTCCATCATGTGATGATGATGACCGCCCTCCTCCATCACGTGATGATGATGGCCGCCCTCCTCCATCACGTGATGATGATGACCGCCCTCCTCTGTCACGTGATGATGATGGCCGCCCTCCTCCATCACGTGATGATGATGATGGCCGCCCTCCTCCGCCTCATGATGATGGTGATGATGATGATGATGATGATGACCGCCCCCTTCCTCCCCATGAACATGATGGGGCGTGGCCACCCACACCAGTTGCCCCGTACAGCGGGACGTAGACAGTAACTTGTCATACACCCCGCTAGTTCCTACATGCCCCACCCCAACCACCACCCGCCTCTCTAAACCTAGAATCAACATGTAGTCAGTGACGACAATCTCGTCTGACGTAGCCAGCGCGACGCTACGGATGAGGTCACGGTTATTGGCGTCATCACGCTGTACAACACGCACAGGCAGGCCGGACTGACGTAATCCAGCGATGACTGGCGTAGCTTGTGACGTCACGTGACCGTTCCTGTCTTGTCTGTCGTCATGTGGGTCGTGACAGAGAACCAGCACGTCACGATACTGCAATGCGCCGTGACCTGGAATGAGAGTAGTCACAGACAGGTCTACATGTCTGTCTCTTGGGAAACATCGAGCATCACCCTCCTGCTGTAACGTTATGAGTTATCTGGAAAACTTCATGACTCTTTCAAATCTCCGGACACGAGTTCGATACCCTGCTTGGAGCGAACAACAACAACAACAACAACAACAACAACAACACACACTACAGTTTCATTCATTGCCGCGGTAGCTTGTTTTGTTGTAGTTATTTGCTTGGGGTGTCTTGGCTTGGTTTTTGTTTGGTTTTTGTTTGTTTGTTTGTTTGTTGTTGTTGTTGTTTGTTTGTTTGTTGATGTTGTTGGGGGTTTTTGTGTTTTGTTTGTTTGTTGTTTTTTGTTTGTTTTGTTTTTGTTTGTTTGTTTGTTTTGGGGTGTTTTTTGTTGTTGTTGTTGTTTTTGTTTTTGTTTTTTTTTGGGGGGGGGGAGGGGGGGGGTAGGGGTGTTGTTTGTTAATATCCAGTAGCCGAAAAACAGCTCAGGTTATAGAGATACCTCGCAGGCTACCTCAGGGGTGAGGCAGATGTTTCGGCTTTGTCCCTGACCTGTATCATTATCATCGGTTATTATATCGTTATAACGAAGCCTACATTCATTAGTTATACTTCGTCAACGCCTTATTCATAAGCACTATTGAAAGAGTTTCCGGCCGACTGAAGACCTACCGGCTTCCCTGACGTCGAGATCCTTCAGAACCTTAGCGATTTTCTCGCCACAGTGCTCACAGTCCTTCGGAAACAGCTGGTCGGCGTGACCTTTGTCATTTTGCACGTGCTCAAGGTGGCAGACGTCGGGACCGTCAGTAGGCGCGTGTACAGGATGAGCGGTGTAGGCGTGGACACGACCTTTCTTGAACTCTGGCGCTTTCTCCACTTCTTTCACTACCGCCGGCGGACATCTGGAAACGAATCACGAGCAGGTGCTACGTACTGCTTGAAAAGTATTATTATTATTATTATTATTATTATTATTATTATTATTATTACAACTACTACTGCTTTTGTTCATCCTTCTAACTAGAAAGGCAGAAGCCTCCATGGCTCCCTTGTGACATGAGTCAATGTCATTCAAAAGAGTGTCGATTAGCACGCCAGATTTGGCGCCTCTGCTGTTTGTTGTTTCTGAGAAAATGCCAATGTTAAGGTCTCACAAAAACAGCTTGTACGGGCTTGACCTTGACACAAGGCCACTGAATACATGTATATCTGTAAAGTTCTTATCAATGTCTATCATCATGCAAAATTTAAAAACCTCTGGTGTTTGTAGATTCCAAGAAAATGCCAAAGTAAAATTTTCAAACAGACAGCTTAATCATTCAAACTGATATATTTTGAAAGGTCTTAGGACTGTCTATCAGCATGCCAAGTTCACACAAAAGTGTGGTATGGGCAATTGCGGCTCAGTATGCTGGCCGATACATACCACGATACACCCAGATGTGTGGAGAATTCCGCTGAATAAACAGTAATCAAGTCAGCCTTACAATGGAAATTGTCCGTTACATGTAATCATTCACCTGAGAGGGACAGTGAGACGTTCTTCCTGTAGACAGTCCGGTTTGTGTCCGTGTTGCACGGCCGCCGCCCAAAGGTGAAGGTCAGGGACCGCAGCATTCAGCTGTTCGCAAAATTCCTGGAACGCTGTGCTGTTACTGTAAGAATGATGACGTGAGAATAGTGTGTGTTTCACCCAAACACTACTGGCAGATACGTACACGAGTGTAACAGACAGCATTACCGGGGTGGCCTCCCTTGCATAGCGTGCTGATGTCAACGCAAAATCATTAGGACTTTCACAGCGTTTCGAACACAGGAAAACAAACAAACAAACAAAAATACTGAGAACAACCAATGAGAAGCCCCCTTCTCAATCGTTTCTTTTCAGATATATATATATATATCTATATCCATTTTTTAAAATCTTTTAAACGGATGGCATAAAAAGCCCTGCTGACAACAACAAGGGAGACAAACCTGTCGTCAGGCCCCGCCTCGTCAGCGATGACGTAAAGTTCGCCATTGACGGCTGCTTTCTTCAGAGTCTCCACGGCGTCTGTTGCATATAAAAGGCGTATAAAGGCAGAAAATAACATTAGACTTGATAAATAAACTACACTGATATCCTACATGCAAACAAACAATAGCTAGTATTTGACATTCAAGGCAAAAAATCTGAAAAGTCATACAGTTTTTGTTTGCTTTAAAAAAAAATATTGAAACAGTCCAAACGATTATTTAAGATTTTCCCACTAGTACCTCAATTCCTACCAAGTAAATTTGGGGTTGTGCACAAGTCACCTCACAAAAGAAAATCACAATTAATTTTTGTCTGCATGGATTTCAAAATGGCTTAGTGGGAGTGTTGCACTTTGACTATACTCATGTTTGCTGCAGTAAGAGCCGTCAAGGAACCGTTAATCTTGCCTGTTTGTTTTTTTGCATACAGGACCAAAACCAGAAAAGAGTAAAAAAATGTGGGATACTGGTACGTGGTACGAAATGTGTTAATACGACGAGAACCCATCACAAAGTCCACTACTTACATATCTTCAGAGCAAACGATTCTAAAGTTCCAATACTTTATGTACTGGGTTCTTTGTGTGATTATAAACAACGAGAAATCACCCACACGCGATTACAATCTACATAATGATTTACTTGTAAAGCAAACAGTTCTCCATACCCCGTACATTGTCCATGCCCTTGTCGGGATCAGCAAAATCGAAGAAGTGAGGGTAGATTTTGGGACTGTGTCCCGACTTATGAAGCAGTCTGTTCAGCTGCTCTTCTATCAGGATCACGGCAGCGTGAGCCTTTTCCCACGAGGCCAGCAGGTGAACGTCATGACCAGCGATGAACCAGCGTCCTCCCACCAAAACCAGCACTACAGTCTTCCCAGTGCCTGGGGGACCGGCCAGGAACACTCGGGGAGTTGATTCGCCGGAGTTGATTAGGTTCACCTGATGAAGCAAACAAAGACGTGAAACATCCCCTTGTGAAACATCCCTTTGTAACACACTGAGAATTCGATGAGGTTGAATGCACGTAATAATGACGGCCATTATAATGATTTTCCGATGGACGATAATGCCAAGCAACACGTTAACGTTGAGCGGCGTTGTCCGAAAAAAACTCACTCACTCACTCACTCACTCACACGTTAACGACCTTCATGTCCAAGACGTAATAAGGTGAAGATACCTAGTAGGCTTCCTACGCGTATATATCAGTGCTGACCTGGTCAACAGCTGTATATATATAGATATGAAAGAAGAAGAACTAGTACTTCTAAAACTTCGACAAGCTCTAAGTGCCTTAATAATAATAATAATAATAATAATAATAATATTGACGACGATGTTTTTTATGGCGCCTATTCTCTGGGAAGCTGTAAGCGCCTAACAAACTGGGGAACAGCGGGGTGGGGAGAGCCGCACGTGCAAGAGAGACCATCTTGCAGCTAGGCCAGCAGGGGTAGTACAGCCACCCAACCAGCAAAGACAATCTTACGGCGAAAAAGAAGCCGTATACCGAGTAAACACACGGAACCGCTTGACTTGGGCTACGTACCAGAGATGCAAATCTGGAGGAAAGCGCTATATATATTCCTCTTACACATAACGCTGCATATGACACCCTAGAAATGCTTTAAAATTCACCAAAAAATTCACAAAAATCAGGCAGCCATAGACTCATGCGTAGAGGAAATTTAAACAAATTCCAATGTTCCGTTTTTTGGCAATGTTGGCAGCGACCACATACCCCCTCATTCCACGGTCGTCTGCTGGCTCCTGTACCAGCCGCGCATGAATACAAATAGTCCACAAGCCAGCCTCATTTTTCCCTAATTTTACTATTACCTGCCATGAAACTTGTTTACAAAGCCAACAAAAAGCACCAGATTGCCATTGTGTACTCTGCACACAAATTTTAAAAGGGGCAAAGATTTTCTACTATATTTAGCCGAGTTACTTCATGCCCCGGAAGCTAATACCGTCGCGTAGCCTGTAAATGAGTAGTGCATGAGTGGCTACACGTACACATCACCAGTACAAAAGCCTGTATGATAACCTGTTGTGGCAGTAGAGTCAGCTGCGCGATCCTCCTCCCTGTCTCAGCAGCAGCTTGACCACGTGACTTGGCGGTACAGCCAGTCTTTGTGTAGCAACTACCGGTATATCGACGGTCGTCGCTGGTCCGCAAAACCTACAAACATAACACAAGTAGACTGATCTCCTTCAATTCGAAAGTTTAGAAGAGTCAACACATGGCACAGCAGGAGTCAATTTACTACAATCCAACCTCGTTTGTTTTTTAAAAGGATTTATTTACTTTTTCTTTAAACATCCCTTCGATAAATGTGCTTCTTTTTGGAATCAATGCTTTTGATGTGCCAATAAATGTACCTCTTTAATTGTATTCAATAAGTCTTTCTATTCACACTCTATTGGCACAGTGGTGCAAAATACTTATCAAATGTAAGCGCATATATGTATCCTAACTACCACTCAGGTCTGTAAAATCAAACCTCGCCACCAGTCTCTCGTAAATGTCTGACGTCATGGCTGGATCGTCCCTGATGATGTTTTCCCACCATTCACTCATCCCCTTAGTGGCGTCCGCTGTGACGTCATGTGTGGTGGAGACTGGCATCCGGTCCTTACAAAGACATTTCCTGACAGCCGCTTCTGCTGAATGCTCCACGCCAAGACAGTCACACAGTTTCTGATTCATGAAACAAAACCTCGTCAAAAGTCGCACTAGTGCGGTCATAATGAAAGTTTCAAAAACTGGTGTTTTTATTGAACAAGTCACTTTCTCAACAGATACAAGTACTAACCAAAGCAAACATGGAACAGTCAAGCGTATTTCCCAGTTGGTTTTCTCTGTGTTAGGACTGTAAGTCCACGAAAGCTTTAGCTTTAACTTCAGTATTCATAGGTTAAAGGGCAGTGCAAAATTAATAGGGGTGGTGACAAAAGAATGTCTTACCTTCAATACAACCTTATTGGTGTCCAAAACATTGTTGAGCTGTGTGTGAGTAAGATAGGGCAGTATGACAGTGGGCGTCACCTGGATTTTAGCCACGTCTGATACCAAGTGTTCCAGAACTTTCCTCGCTTTGTTCAGCTGATCGACAGCCTTGTCAATTCTATTAACGATGGCCTTCGCTTCCTTTGCAGGAGTGTCCATGTTCTCCGGATTTAATCCAATCGACTTGACTTCGCCCACAAGGATGCCATGGTGACGGTGGATCATAAGGATGTCGAATTCTCCTTGCTTGTAGCTTGAAACAAACATGAGATCAACTTGAGATACCTTACTGAGAAAAGCATGATTAAAATTCATTCATTAAACTTTGTAAAATTTACAAGGAATGACAACCGACGTAGCTGCATCTACGTCGGGGATACAAATACAGAACACAGAAGAAACCCAAGATTTCATGGATGAAAAGATGCAAGTGAAACGAAGACACGGATTACGCAAAATGAATACCGACAGACTAGGTCCCAAAGAAAGTCATAAAAGTCTACCAAATCAGTAGGAAACTATTTATTTTTAATCTTATTATAACATTTATCTAGGATACCTTTTATCACATGTGATCGGATTTGGAAGATGCGCAGCAGCCGCCGCGTATGCCGGTTCCCTGAGATACTTGCCGAACTTCAGCTGTGAAACCACCATCATGACGTCACGCTGTTTGTCGGCCATATCCTGTATGGAAGCGAGGACGAACTCCTGGGCCATGTCATCACGTAGGTCACTGTCAAACACTATAGATTTCCCTTGTGCTGGGGTGAACTCTGTAAATACTTTGCCTGCAGTTGAACCTTGTTGAATAGGCTGCTCTGCTCCTTCCTGCTGACCTTTCCCACCTTTCTTTTTACGTTTCTTACTCGGACTTCCGGTTTCTTCCCGCGGAGCCGCCTCTTCCAGAACTTGCACTTGATGTTGAAGACCTTCAATATTTCCTGTCTTGTAAGGAACACGTCTGACAAAGGTGGACGGAACGAAGTAGGTCTGCTCGTGGAGTCCTGGAAACCATCGTTGTATAGACTCCACCCAGAAGTCTTCTGCCGTTTGACATCCCTGTTTGAAAAGAAACTCAAACATGATGGCAGTTGTCTAGCTGCTAGAGCCACTAACAAAGAATACAACTTTTTTTTTGTGCGTTTTCAGCAAATAGATGCTATTCAAGTTTAGCAGATGACGACACTTTAAACTAAGATCATTGGCCGAAACCTGTGCTTCTCTTGCTGTCACATTACACAAGTTTCTTTTAGGAAAGGATGTAAAACTGCCCCGCACTTTATCCTGTCATCTTTTTATTAAATCATCATCATCATCATCATCATCATCATGTATGTATTACCCTTTTTTTAAGCTAAAATCGCTACTAACTGAACCTAATACGCATGCTCACATGAATCACACGCATTCTCTTACAGGCTATTACAATCACTTAGCGCAAAGGGTCAGCTCAGCTTTATTAAACGTGACTTAAATGTCGATCAGTTATCAATAATTCTGACGCGACCGATCAACACACACTGACCAACACACACACTGACTGTCCAACACACACACCGTGCACCGACCAACACACACACCGACCAACACACACACCGACCAACACACACACACACCGACCAACACCTTTTAAACGGATCGCATTAGCATTGGGTTCAAGTTATTACCTGGACTGAACTTTGACCTGTAGTGGACGATGCCGTCTGCGCCACTGTCTGTTTTGGGTCTGACATGATGGTGACTGATAACAGTTTCCAATCCAATCCAGTGTTTCATAAAGTGCAGACGTGCTTCAGGAGAACAGAGTGACAGATCCTAGAAAATAATGATGGGTCAGTTAAGCGGCCTGTGTATTCACTGAGTAGTTTCAGTTGATGGACTGATCTACATGGTTTTTCATTCTTAGGTCTGACGTCATAGGCGTCATCAAGGCGTCATAGAAACTGGAATTGAGATCTCATGAAATTTGTTTAAAAACTAGTCTCTCGTTTAAATTACTAATACACAGATTTCTTTAAATCGAAACCGGGCGACTTAACTATACCGCTTTAAATACCAAAGGGAGACAACTAGTGCTGAGTTTGGATTGGTGAGGTTTTTGTCTCCCTTTGATATGCCCAAGCCTGAGTTCATGATCGTGTAGACGGTGAAATAGATCAGTTTATTAGCATAACAATGCAAGGTAAGGGCAAACTATGGCGCTGTGTATTTCACAGGATTAAAAAACAACCAAAACAGCCTACTTCTGTGAACCCGCCTAAGATT
>JACVVK020000277.1:615000-625000 GCA_018292915.2 Batillaria attramentaria | reverse complement strand
TTTTGGTAGGCGTGCTGGTCTGTTTTGGACGTCAGGTCCGCCGAGGGCCGGCCTCCCCCCCCCCCCCCAAAAAAAAAAAAAAAAAAAAAGGTTACACTAGTTGTAAACTTTCTAAAGCTGATACTGAATTTTCCGTAGTTTGAGAGTCAGTTTTAGTGCACAGGCAAACAAACAAAACTGGAAAATATGGCCGAAAAAGAACAGAAATATAAGCAAATAAAGAGAGCCGGTTTTTATGGTTAATAATTACGGGTGCAACCGTATTCTCAGTGTTCGTTTGCTTGGATGGTTGGTGTTTGGGTGATCATGGAAAGTGCCAGCTGAATTTGTCTGATTTTAACCCTAGAAGACGGAATTCCAGTTCAAGAAAGCTTGACTTAAAAGATGGAATTTTCAACTAGACTTTCGTCGGTGAAGCTCGATTTTCAAAGTTACGAAAGTTCGGAGCGTCCAACGCTCGATGAACTGTCCGGGAAGATATGAAGAACTGAACTACAAAACTACAGAAATAAAATGAACATAAATGCATTAAAAAATACAGCAATCGATTTTTAACCTAAAACTGAAACTTTAATGGCGTGATGCATCTGGCGTAGATGTGTTTTCAATGAAAGTAATTAACCCCAGAGTTGTGAAATCAAGTCCGCTATTCAAGCCACGGCTATAAATCATAGCATCATTAATTCAGCAGCTTGGGGCCTCCTCGGACTTGCATTGAACAAATCTCCGGGGAAGTAACCCATCGCCTGCCCATCGCGCCCCACATCTCTTGAAGAGGCTTTACTGGCTCAGGCCCAAGCGAGGTCCACACCACGATACTACATCAAACATTTCTAAGCACCGCAGATACCATCTCTCAGAACCTTTCTGGTTACGATGGCGTCCGTAGTTGTAGTAGCGTCATTTTCGGCTACATCACCCTGTCACGTGAACAGCCAGCTGCGCGCAGAGAAAAGCCTGGATGAGAGCTCTTCTGTTCGGAAAACATCGATTTTCACTTCTGCCTTCGTGATGCGCATGCTCGATCAATGCCCGCGCCGTGCGGTAGCAGACGACACAACGCTAAACGCGCGCTCCTGCAATCGCCGCATGGCTTGGCCAGAGACGGGGAGAGGAAGTGGTTGTGTTTAGGGAAATCAGAAACACTGGTCAATGGGGACTGGCGCCTGCTCTGTGAGAAGGCGTTCCATTTCTCGTCACCTCCGCTGAAGCTTGGATAAAAAAAAAGTGCGACGACTGTCAACTGACTGGCGGGGGAGCCTGACATTGCAACAGGTGAGTGGAGAATGTTTTCCTCTTTCGCTGGAAGTGGTGCTCGCTGCTGTTTTCGTTCGCGTTTTTGTTTTTTTGTTTTTTGTTTTGGCAAATAGATAGTCATGATGATAGCACTGTGCCGGTGTGTGTGTGTGTGTGTGTGTGTGTGTGTGTGTGTGTGTGTGTGTGTGTGTGTGTGTGTGTGTGTGTGTGTGTGCACCCTTTCTGGCCGCAGTAGAAAATGAGATTTCAAGTTTTAAAACGCTGGAGCTTCTTTCTTTTTATTTTTTGAGGGGGGGCGGTATAAATCAAAGGCGTGCGAATCTGTGTGTGTGTGTGTGTGTGTGTGTGTGTGTGTGTGTGTGCGTGTGTGTGTGTGTGTGTGTGTGATATAGAGATGCTCTATAGCCTATACTGAAGTTTATCATCTTTCTTACCACCCCTTTGCATGTAGGTAGTCACACCCCCAAGCGTCTATTACGGTAACGTTGGATGTTTTGGAAGAAACGCTGGCTCGTCACATTTTTTAGAATTTAGCACCTGCTGATAACGTGTTGTACAGGATGATATAACATTTTATAAACCAATATCCGGAGCAACCTGTTGGGGATGGAGGGTGGGAGAATGGGTAGGTTGTGTGTGTGTGTGTGTGGGGGGGGGGGGTGTTGGGGTGGAAACCAAAATCGTGCAAATCATTCTGGCACAATTCACTACTATTTTTTGAACAACCTGCCACTGTCAGTTAACCTGGGATAATATGGTATCTTGTGATTCTCATGTGCGAACATAAATATATGTGGTGTTCCTGGAACGCTTAAGGCGCCGCAGGGCTGGATTGTGAAACTTGAAAGCCTGTACACGCTACCGTAGTTATCATTTGCAGACGGTAACTGCTGGGGTTATTCCTGTTTGTAAGTGTTCAGTGAATTTCGTTTCTCCGTGTCCTTTTCGTGGTGCACTGTGCTCCAGCTGAAGTGTAGGTTTAAGGGGTGGGTTTTAGGGGTTTAACGTCCGTTTCCACCCCATACGGGTGATATCAAAGACGGGGCAACGATGAAAAGGCCAGCACAAATATTATTTGGCCCCAGCCAGGATACGAACTTACGACCCGAGCATTAGAAGTCCAACGCTCTACCATTCGGTCACCCCGGCTCCCCGTGTAGGATTAATTGACATCGTTGTCGCATGACACAAACAAGTTTATGATATACGTCATATTTCACAACAAACAATGGCCTGTACATGAAACTGAAACCTCTTGCAAGTAATGTGGTGTACAGATACATTGCCCTCCCCCCCCCCCCCGCCCCCAAAGGAAAAATACACACGCACAACAAAAACAACCCGAAACCCAAAACAACAAAAATAAACAATGGGAAACAACAACAACAAGAAGAACACCCCCTCCCCCTCCAAAAAGGGAAAAAAATCCGCTTGTTAAGATGACGACAAAGCGTGTACCCAGGACTTTTTATGGGTTTGCTAATAAGATTTTCGTATATTGTTGCTCCAGAGAGCGGGTGTTTCGAAGTTTGATGTCCGCTGTCAACCAAGAACTGATTTCAAAGGCGTGGCCTTGACCCTTCTCCGTATTGCAACCCCAAAGCGTCCACGTTGGAGACATAACAATTGTACAGACTCCTAACCACCCGTTTCCTCGAGACTATGTGAATCTAGCTTGTTTGCCCGTGAACAGCTGCGCTTGTGACTGCTCTTGTGCGCACGGAATAGTCATAGAGACTAGTAGAGCTCTGAATGCAACACGCCGACGTTTGTTGGCCGTGCAAGCGAGGAAAACTGAGCTACAAGGTGGAGTGTGATAACCACACTGTCACCGACTCACCGGCTACTGCGTTTTGGCTTCAGTCAGCTGCACGCACATCTGTCTGTGTATGTATTTGTGTTTGTGTCTAAGTGGTGTGATGCTATACGCCAAAACAGCCCACAAAACGATGGTGGTCGAATGGTAGAGCGTTGGACTTCTAATGCTCGGGTCGTGAGTTCGTATCCCGGCTGGGGCCAAATATTTGTGCTGGCTTTTTCATCGTTGCTCCGTCTTTGATATCACCCGTATGTGGTGGAAAAGGACCTTAAACCCCCAAACCCCCACCCACCCATTCGTGCCTTACGGATACGTATGGGGCTGTGGATCGCAGATTCGAATCTCTGTTGGGCAGGAATTTGGTGGATTTTTTTTTTTTTTTACATACCAAACCGAGTCAGTGCAGACTCGTTCCGGTACCTGTTTGGTCTTTTTGTACACACACACACACACACACACACACACACACACACACACACACACACACACACACACACACAGGTACAACATCACGTGTGCACGTAGAGAATCTCACTCCAAACAGTGGCCGCGGAACGGAAAACAAGTATACATGTCTTACATGCAGGTAAAAGAAAAACAAATTGGTGGCGCTGCACCGTGGCGACGCGCTTACCCCGGTGGGAGCAGGCGGAATTGCCCTTACTCCGGTATGGGACTGAGAGTTGTAGAAAGTACCTATTACTGGAAAATGCAGATGCTTTTTGGTCCTTTGAGTTTGCGGCAGACGTCATAGTAAGTTTGGACGGCGCGTGTTTGTAAGCAAAGGATGATTCCAACAGACCAGACAAAAAAAAACACCACTCGACTGGTACCGGCTGTACCCCCCCCCCTCCTCCCCCCTTTTTCACCTTCCTGCACCACCAGAGAAGGCTAAATTGTCCGCCGTGACGTCAAGGTGACGCAGAAGGTCTCGAGAAACGATAAATTTCACCAGAAGTTGCATGGCGGTGTTTCCAGTAATGGTGATCCGCGCCACCAGTGGTCCGTGTCAACAAATTAAGGCGCAGTCTACCGTGCTCCGTCTAATGGAAGAATTTCCATGTTGGCCGCGCCTCTAATCGCAAGGATTTACGTCATGGTCATCTGATTAAAATTAATTTGCCCCGCTTCCAAACAACCTCAGCAGCAAAACTACGCAAATGGTGTCTGGCTAATCCAGAATTAATGAGAGGATCGGACGGGGGAAATAATCCAATATACATTAATCCTTTACGATCTTTGTCTGAAACTGGGGCCTGACGGCGGATTTCCTCAATTTGCGAATTTTCGTTGGTGTTGGTGTTTTTCCAGAGGTTTCCGTGTCTTTTCTGGCTGTGAGAAGAAATTGGTGTTTGCGGACGTATGATAAATGATAAGCATCACCATGCGGTGATGAACTCCAGGAAACGCTGTATCCAAAGTTACTGTCTGCTTCGGTTCTGGTGATTTCCGAAGGTTCCGCCAGGGGCTGGTATTGGTAATTGGTGGACTGGTATATTTGCCCTTCCCCACTCCTCCCATCCCCTCCCCCCCCCCCCCCCCCCATTTCTCCCGCTGGTGGAAGCGCTTCGTCTTGTGCACTGCGTCATTTTATTTTATTTATTTATTTATTTTTTGTCTGCTTGCACGGCGTGCTCGTTTCCGCGGCCCATCCTTTTTGGAACGGAATGTTGAATAACGTGCACATTTGATATCTGCACATGCGTGTGTACACTAAGGCCACTCAGACACCAGGGGATTCGAACGTGTTCATTCCTGATCCGCAGGCGGACGCCTTCAACCGCTGGAGGTTAACGTAATTGTTGACGTAATTGTTAGCGTAATTATTAGCGTAATAGGAAGACATGTTCTAAAAGTTGAAGGGCAGACAACATCTCTACGGCTACGTGCTATGCTGACTGGATGCCAGTGTTCAGTCTTGCATGTGTAATAGATGCATTTTTGGAAAGACATTGACGCACCACATGCGAGGTACATGTACACAGAACCTACGTCACTGGCTGCACTGAGCACGTGCGGCGGGAAACAAATTTCATGCACGTGAAATGATGCGTAATATTGTCTCGAAGACTTCAATGGTGACTCGTGGCGGGCTCGGTAATTCTTTCTGTCAGTCACTTTCACCGTCGCATGTCTCTTTAGTGAGCGACTCAAGTGCACCGTGTTTGTCCGAGGTTTAGACACTGCTATTTTAAAATGCCTCCTATTAATAGGAATGTAAAAATACTCCGAAAATCTTCTATTAATAGTAACTGTAAAATTAAAATTTGAACTTGAAATCGTCCGTTTATAGAAATAGTAACAATAAATTGAAAATGGTCTATTAATAGTAATAGTTAAATTGAAAATAAATCTGCATTCGGCTTTCTGCTGGTGTACACACAGACAGAATCTCTCGCTTCGTTTCGTAGTGTAGAGCTCACCAGGCCTCTTCCGCAGGCCTGTGTTATTAAATGTTATGGGAGGCGGCGGCTTTGCCACTCTTTATTTATTTATACAGATATATGCCACCTAGCGGAGAGAGAGAGAGAGAGCTTGATTCTTCCTTATCTCATTTATGTCCCTCAGTACAGCATTGGATTTCTACACGTCTGCCGCTGTTGAGGACTAGTCGTGTTGTTGGGTAGAAACGTATGTTCAGGAAAAGCAACGTGGCATCTCTATCATGATGCACACTAGAGCTGCAGATCCACTCTGCACGGTCAACTCTAGAAAAAACAGATTCGTTAAAATGTTAATCAGTGTTTTGAAGTACAATCGTTTTAGTTCGAACATTGACTTTGACTTTGCTAGTTGTCTTTTGTCAGTCACGCTAGCTACTACCTGAAAACAAATACAACTCAAGCAGTTTCAACAACAGCAACAGCAGCAACAAAGATTTAAAGTGTATCATGGACGATCGAGAGGTCAGTAATTATACTTAACCTAACAACAACACCAAAAACAACAAAGCTTTAAGGTGTATCATGGAGGGTCGAAAGGTAATTATTCTTAACCTAACAACAACAACCACCACCACCACCACCACCAAACAAAGCTTTGAAATGTATCATGGACGGTCGAGAGGTACTTATACTTAACCAAACAAAAGTGGAAAC
Organism: Batillaria attramentaria; assembly: GCA_018292915.2. NCBI lineage: Eukaryota > Metazoa > Mollusca > Gastropoda > Batillariidae > Batillaria > Batillaria attramentaria. The sequence continues at coordinate 618,826 of JACVVK020000277.1, read as the reverse complement.
AACCGGCCTCTGTTGAACATTTCTGGTTTATGTCCATGCTTATCATTCTCAGCGAGAGTATTTCATCTCTGGCCAACAGCGATATACAATGCGTCAGCACGCCTTACACGCCAATTTTTGTGTTGCTTATTTCTCTCTATTTTTGCGGTTTGATGGATCCGCTCATCCTATCTTTCACAATAGATCACCTTCAACTACAAAACTCTAATCTACAGCGCTGCTGAAGAAAGATGGCTGCCATGACGTGTTTGTATCTATCAACTTCCAAGCAAGAGACATCAGCATTAATCAGAATATCGATATTTATCAGAATGTAACACTGCACGTTGCTAAGTTTAGACCAACAACGGAAACGCCTGACATATGTATTCAGCCGTAGGTTTATCTTGTGATATCACATCCCCAGTCCTCCTCCTTGTCCCCACTTCTCCCCAACCCCCTCAGTCCCCCAGTACTACCGTTCAGAACACCTGACAGGTGTGCAGTACAGATGCGAACACTGACTTCAGACGTAAGTGAACGGACACTTTTTTTCCTCTCTCTCTCTCTCTCTCTCTCTCTCCAGGTGTTTGAATCACAGAACAACTATAAACGCAGGAACCGATTCTCCAATGGTAACTACCGCACTTGTGTGACTTTTGACGCATGCGCCGTGCCTGTGTGGGCCTCTGGCATTGGATTAAAGGAGTTTGTGGTGGAGAAATGCTTTACGTACATGAAGCAGACTGGCGATTGAGTGGGGGAAATAGAGCAGTTCTAGAGAAAGATGGTTTTAACAAGACACACCAGACACTGGTCTGTTTCACATCGCGTTCTGCCTAACGTCACCATTTCACGGCGGGGTGTAATCAATATGGAGGCACGGTGAGTGTTTCCGGTGCTACCAAGAGAGCATGTACACTTCCCGATTTTACCGTCCACCTCCACTGCTTACTGCCAATCAAAAACTACACGCGCTCTGATGCTACTTCACTTGAAAAAAAAACCTCGCACACAAACTGAAGCCATGTCTGTGAATTTTTTGTGCGATATGCACGTGCGGTAGACGGTCAGAGTCGTTGTCTGGTTGATAAACGATCCCGTTTCTCAGCTTCACGCCGACAGACCGAAATCCGCTGGAACAACTCGGTGCTACTCAAATTTGAAAACTCCGGCTGAATGGAGACACTGTGTGATACTTCTTTATATCTCTTGTTTTCTTACTTTCTTGCAGATAAGGAGATTTGTCGTCTTGTTGATTACCTTTTTATGTCTTTGATGTTTGATTGTCCCCCGAATCAGGCCATTGTGTCGAAAAATGGGGTTGTTTGGGGGTTTAACGTCCTTTTGCACCACATACGGGTGATATCAAAGACGGGGCAACGATGAAAAAGCCAGCACAAATATTTGGCCCCAGCCGGGATACGAACTCACGACCCGAGCATTAGAAGTCCAACGCTCTACCATTCGGCCACCCCGGCTCCTCCGAAAATTCGGGAAATACATGTCATGTGATGTATTTTGAACGTGTCTCGAATCTTTCGGTTTTATGAACTCGGTGATTCTGTTTGTAAAAGTGAAAGTCAGAAGATTTTAGTCCGCCTTTCTCCACGGTCGGGGTGTTGAGGAATGGACAAAAGTATGTAATGCACGCGAACAGAAACTGAAGAGAAACAAATTAATACATGTACATCGGCAGCAGCAAAAGGAGCGTTTATGAAACAAAATGCACTCAGAGGACATTCGCAGGTGTAGAAAACTGTACAACACACACACACACACACACACACACACACACACACACACACACACACACACACACACACACACACACACACACACACACACACCGCGCACACACACACACACACACACACACACACACACACACACACACCGTACCGTCACAGACACACACACACACACACACACACACACACACACACACACACACGGAGAGATAGGGGGGGAGGGAGGAAACGCTCTGTCCTAATTGTGCTACTCTTGAAGAGGACGGAGTAGCACCAGAAACACGCGTCCATTGTGACCGCACCTCGTGCCGAACCTCACTGGATAACTTCCACATCTTGTTTCGACGCTAAATGCTTGTTGTCTGTGTTCTCTGTCAGGCGTACTGTGCTGCAGGTTTGTCCAACACAAATAACCACACGATCTCGCCCAGACTCCCTATCTTTCAGTCAAAGATCCAAAACAGACAACAAAATGTGACTGTCTGAGAAATCTGGCACGAGAAACTGGAGACGCAGATAGCAGGGAGTGTATCGTAAACAGCAACGTGTCTGTCGGATGATTCTGTTTCTGTTTCCATAGTGAGAGGCGGATGTAGAGGAGGATGGGTGGTGGGGAAAATCATGGGGTATTTTGTCCACCCACACTCGCGCACATTTTACAAAGACGGACAGACGTTCACTGGTGAAACTGACAATTTACACAGGAAAGTACTGGAAGGTTTAGCGAAATAGGAACGTTTTAACATTGCTCTGAAAAACAGACAGTGTGCCGGGGCGCATTTTTCAGATTCGCAGGCAGCGTGTTCCATAACTGAGGTTGAGCGCCAAAACTGAAAGAGCACTCGCCAAAAGATTTCAAATTGCGTTTGGGAATTTTGAGAAGCGTCTCGGACGACGACCGGATATGACAAGTAAAGCCGAACGGTATGGTGGAAGGGTGCCATCAAAATGACGATATGCCAGAACGGAGATTGTTTGTTTGTTTGTTTGTTTGTTTGTTGCTTACATAGGTAAGGCTTCAGAATAGTTTTACCAGTAAAGGTTACACATCACTGACAGCTTCCGGGGCATGTAGGAACAATTCCGCTAAGTATAGTACAGAATTTTCGCCAATTTTAAAATTTGTGTGCAGAGTAAAATAATGCAATCTGGGGCTGTTTGTTGGCTTTATAAATAAGTTTCATGCCAGGTAATCAGTAGTAATCAATAAGTTTCATGCCAGGTAATAGTAAACACAGTGGAAAATGAGCCTGTGTATTCATGCGCGGCTGGCACAAGAGCTAGCAGACGACAATTAGATACACAAAAAGTGGAATATTGGAATTTGTTTATATTTGCCATACACACGAATCTTTGGCTGGTGTTTTTTTTGTGTGTGATTTTTTAGGTGAATTTTAAAGCATTTTTAGTGTGTCTTGCGCAATATGGCATTTTCTTTTCTTTGAAAACCGTAACTGTATTGTGTAGCCAAAGCCTCCTACTTCCGGTAGAATCAGCGCCAGCCAATGAAACCATTATTCTCCCGTATCGTGACTACGTCTGCCCCCTGGCGGCTTCCACTCTGCGGCGAAAACCGTCCGTAAATTTCCATTAGCCAGGGGAGATAATCGCGCTGTTCCCATCGTGGCGAGCTTTGCGCGAGGCTGGTGATGACCTGTGAAGTGCGGTGTGTGTAAGCTGACGCCATGATTACCCTCACGTTATGTGACCGTCATCGCTATACACGCAGAGAACATATCTGATAAAGATATCGAGAACGGCCCGGGAAAAGCGGCCATTTTGTCGGTAATTGCAGAAGATGGCCACTTTTGGCTGAAGATGATAAAGAGAGGGGATGGGGGCTGTATCAGGCGCGCGCTGGTTTAATGTGCCAAGTCATGCTACACGCCGCCAGAGGACGCTAATTTTCGGTTTCAGCACGCGTTTGATGGCGGATGACCACAGGGCATTGTGGGTAAAGGAGCACAGCGCCGTGCCTTTCCACCAGAATACAGACTGTTCGTTACTGTGACAGGCATACTCTCTACAATGGCGACAAAAACGGGACTTTCCGGGGGGGGGGGGGGGGGGCATTTAACAAAATGTAACAGGGCCGG
>JACVVK020000277.1:587500-612500 GCA_018292915.2 Batillaria attramentaria | reverse complement strand
AAACTGTACAAACGTCCGTCTCCTACCTCGAACGCCCTTGTGACACGAAAAGAATCAGTGTAACGTTGCACGATAGTTATGGTGATGAACTCTTCTCGGGTAAACCTTCCCTGGCAGTTTCAGTACAAATAATCCTGGTTGTCCTGGTTTCTTGTGGGTTGAATCGGGACCATAGGGCGCAGCCATGTTGAATGAAATGATCACATGAAAAATGTGCATGGACTGCGAAAGAATGCGAAACTACGCTTGTTTATTTCTCACAAATGAAACTAGAGCTGTCTTGTTTGAGGACAGGTTAGTAAATATATCTTACAGCTTCAGCACCTTGCAGAGTGAGGATTGTTCACGTTATTTACCAGTGCAAGTTTTCTAACAACATATTTGGAGTTTAAATATAAGTTCAAATTTATATCTCTTGTAGCGGTCTCCGTAGCGCAGTGGTTAGCGCTCTCGACTGGAGATCCGAAGGTCATGGGTTCGAACCCCGGCCCCGCCGGAGATCCATAATCATCATGGGAATTTTCACTGCGAGAAATCGAGTGGTGAGTAACAAGGTAAGCCCCCCACCCCCTCCCCACCCTAGCCCAACCCCCAACTCCCCTCACACGCACCCCAGGTAAAACTAGGGAGGTTTGCCCGGAGGTATAGTAAAAATATCAGGGTTTATCCGGGGATAGAATAAAAGGAGGGGGCTTTTCCCGGGGGTAGCGTAACACTAGGGGTGTTTGCCCGGTGCTACAGTAACACCAGAGAAGTTTGCCCGGGTGTACAGTAACACCAGGTGGGTTTGCCCGGGGGTACAGTAACATCATGGGGGTTTGTCCGGGGGTACAGTAACATCAGGGGGCTTTGTCCGGGGGTACAGTAACATCAGGGGGCTTTGCCCGGGGGTAGAGTAACAGTAGGGAGGTTTGCCCGGGGATACAGTAAAAATAGGGGGTTTTGCCCGGGGGTTAGAATAAAAACAGGGGGTTTTACACTAAACTGAGATAAAAGTAGGGGCCTTTTGCCATTTTTTAGAATTTTTTTTAAACATCATCACCTTCACACCTTCACACCCACAATCATTATTTATGGTCAAGAGGTATCCAGCTTATCAAAGTAGTGAAGTACTTGTTTGATGTTCAGACTAAACCAGTATTACTCTGTACAATAGACTGAGAGACAAACATGGCAAGCAAACGGACAACAGATGGAGGTGGCACAAACAAAACAAAAGGTCATGTATGTATGAAATTATGACAGCTGATTAAGATTAAGATCCGATTAAGACTTGTCAGTGTCGAAGTTACGATTTGACATGGTTGTCTGGCAAGGTCAGTGTTTACTTCCGGTATTATTTCATCAGTTCAGAAACCGGAAAAGTAACTCACCCGAACCCTCTACCCCCCCCCCCCCCCACCCTACTCCGGATCCCCTTCCTAAACCTCTCAATTTCCTTTTGCAGTCATACGTTCGTTCGTACGCCTAGTCCAAAATAAAACATAAAATAATTCAAATGAAAATAGTTGTTCTAAATAAAACTCGAGCTAAGGGAATGTTTCCTTCCTGCGTTCTTCCAGTAGGACATCACATTACAAGAAACAACTTAACATCAAAAGCCTTTCATTAAATTAAATGCGCTCCTTCGTATTGATTTATATTTCTTGTCATCTAATTATTCCTGACGGACTGAGCGGAATAAAATGTTTCTCCTTGTTTTCCACAGGGGATACGTTCCGGCCGTCTTCTTTATCATGATCATCTGTCTGTCTGTCTGTCTGTCTCTCTCTCTGTCTCTCTCTCTCTCTCCTTTTTCTCCTCCGAGCTCGTCTGATCTGGGTTAAAAATTGCTAGAACCCTGTGTGTGTGTGTGTGTGTGTGTGTGTGTGTGTGTGTGTGTGTGTGTGTGTGTGTGTGTGTGTGTGTGTGTGTGTGTTTCTGGCGGAAATATCGTCACCCTCGCCCCGTTCACACCAGACAGACGAGAGTTGCTCGAGGGCGAAGGCCGCAGACCCCAAATTGATCTCTTGGTCGCCACACGGGGTACAGCTGCACGACCTCCACACAATTAGAGAGAGAGAGAGAGAGAGAGAGAGAGAGAGAGAGACTGAGAGTCTGAACTTAAATTGCATTTATATCATTATCATTAAAACCAGTAAAAGCTACGCTCCATTATTCTAGCACCATGTATTTCAGCCGAATGGGAAAAGGACGTACGTGTCATGGGTTTGATAAGCGCTTTAGGCCCTTTTTTTCCACATGATGGTAGGTTAGACATGGTCATTGTCTGCTGGTTACACGTGGCGTCTATGACCTCCCCCTTGGGCCTTGCATGTATCCTCCTGTCCTTTTCGCCTTTCATCTCCCGCTGGGATAATTGGCATCTGGGCCATTATCAACACACGCTGCACTGAAACACAGCTTCATCGGCCAGAAACAGCAACACGCAGTTAAAGGAGCATTAGTGCGCACTACAGCTCGCTGTTTCCCGAAGACAACAATGATAAGAAGAAGAAGAATGACAACAATAATAGTAATACCATTCCACCATTCCTTCCAGCATCACTCGTCACCTCCGGCCGTCGTCCGAGAGGCTTCTAGAAATTCCCAAGCGCAATTTGAAATCTTGGTGAGCGCTCTTTCAGTTTTTTTCGCACCAACCTTATGCAGCTCTCTGCCTGCGAATCTCAGAAATGCGCTTACACTGTCTGTTTTTAAGAGCGATCTTAAAACGTTCCTGTTTTGCAGAGCCTTCCAGAAACTTCCTGTGCAAATTGTCAGTTTCACTGGTGTACGTCTGTCCATCTTTGTAAAATGTGCGTGAGTGATCGGCGCAAATTCGCCCTACAGATATTATTATTATTATTATTATTATTATTATTGGGTATTACACGGGCGCTTTACTCAATTTCCCCAGGCGACGCGAACTGAATCCAACAATTAGGCGAACAAGGAAATTCAATTCGATTTCATAATACCGGTTCTCTCGCTCCCAACCTGCCTCATTTGTATTGTCTCCTGTCACTTCCAGTACTGAGGAGAGAGAGATGCGGCCTGCATGTAGAGATAAAGACTGCTGCCAGTCGGCGTGGCACGCATTTGCCTGCTTTCATGTTGGCAGAATCCATTCTTCAACATTCCGATACGGAAACAGGGTTTTCTTGTTTAGCCAGTGCTCATGCATGGCAAGAAACGATAGCGAATGTAACGTGTTATACACCGAACAGACAGGAACACGGTGTCCATGCTGCATGTAGTTTACTTCAGTACAATAACCACACGTTGTATTAGTAATACGACTGCTCTGTTCTTTTGTTGGTCGACCACAAACAATGCAGACACAAAACCATCCCCCCCCCCCCAAAAAAAAACAAAAAAAAACTGAAAACCCACCACTTTTTCACAGCCCTCCACCAATAAATGTTGACACATTATTTTGCTGGTCGTGTGTGTGTGTGTGTGTGTGTGTGTGTGTGTGTGTGTGTGTGTGTGTGTGTGTGTGTGTGTGTGTGTGTGTGTGTGTGTGTGTATGTACAAGCCGGGGGGCAGGGGAGGCCGTGTATGATGCTGTACGTTATGTATTTCAGTGCATTTAGATGGGGTTTTTTGTGTGTGGAGGCACGTTGTGTGTAGTGTTTCTGGGTGAGTGAAAGTGTGTTCGTTGTAAGGCGCCCTGAGCTCTTGCGAGAGGGAGGGCGCCCCTTAATATCCATTTTATTATTATTTATTAAATTTTACAGCCTTAGAACCTGATCGAACCGGAACGACGCGAAATTCGTTGTTGCTTCTGAAGTTGTCCGATAGACGGTGTACTTTCAATACTCGGGTCGTGAGTTCGAGTCCATGAACGAAATTTCGTGAGTTTTGGGGATGTCAAAGTCCTATGTTCCAACCAGATTTTGTGAAAATTTCATGCAATTTGAATGATTTTTTGGGACGAGTTATCCGTGTTTATGCAAGTGGTCCTTGACTATTTTGGAGTAGGTTATTTGTGCTGGCCTTCTTCTCTTTGATATCACCCATGTACGATGGAAAAAGACGTGATACCCTCATTTACACCATTCGACAGTGCAAATGTTCAGTGAGTTAACTACGGGTGCTTTACGTCCGAAAATAGCAAGGAAACAGAACGTGTGAATTACGACTTTTCATTACCCACTCAGCGGTTCACAGAAACACACTCCAATTACGTCATCAGAAAGTGCGTCATTTCAAACATTTGGAACTCATACGTCATGGCCGATGCTTGGACCACGTAAAACAATGATCGCACAGAAAAATCTTTGCAAAGTGCACTTTCGAATGTCAGTACATGGGCACATATTGTGAATGGTACTGTTCTTAACATCAAGCACTTTCAACTGCTCTACGCATCATTTTCTCACAAATCAGTGCGCAGGGTGGGTGGGTGGGTGGGTGTTTGGGGGTTTAACGTCCTTTTCCGCCACATACGGGTGATATCAAAGTCGGGGCAACCATGAAAAAGCCAGCACACATATTTGGCCCCAGCCGGGATGCGAACTCACGACCCGAGCATCAAAAGTCCAACGCTCTACCATTCGGCCACCCCGGCTTCCAAATCAGTGCGCAGAATTTTGCGGGGGTTCATAAGTCACTGATAATAAGACTTTTACACTAGCACAGTTCCGCCAACTACATGTAGAGACAGACTGGTAGCCGGGTCGCTACTAGAAAAGATTGACACAAAGATTAACATCTGGCCCGACATGATCAGGAAAAATGAGTCTACCAGTCCTCCCACTTCTTTATTGCCACGTTCTGTAACTCCACCCATGTGTCTTGCTCCACACCGGAAGTGGTGGCGGTTTGGCTGAGTTTGTTATCCCAGCAGGCCTTGTCCTAAATGGAGATTTGTCTTCATTACTGGTCGTGCACTTCTTTTGATTTAACATGCTGTCATTATTTTTTTTTTTTTTTGTCTCGTACCTAAGTAAAGCTTTACTCTTTAACTTTGGGAATACAGAAGAATATCCACATGACTGATATCTCGTGAGGTTTCCCCTTTTTACATCAGCAGGCTAAAAGGAAAATTACCATAACGACAATAAATTATTTTGTATTTTGAATTCATGTATAACCTTTTTTGGGGCCAGGAGATCAGTTTCAGCATTCTTACGAGAATCAGTAATGGAAATTCCATTTCATTTTTGATATCATTTTCATCGCTGACCTTTCTTCTCGTGGGAATCGGAATGTGTTTTTTTTGTTTTTGTTTTTGCTTTTTTTTTCTGAAGCAAGTTTCAACAGCATTGCGCCAACAACTTTTTTTCCCTTCTTACAAGCGTGTATATTGGTCTTCACAGCGTACACACACACACACACCGGCACACACATACACACACACACACACACACTCTCTCTCTCTCTCTCTCTCACACACACACACACATACACACACACACACACACACACACACACACACACACACACACACACACACACACACACTCTCTCTCTCTCTCTCTCTCTCTCTCTCTCTCTGATGAGGACGAGACAGGCGATGTAAGTGGCGTCTACAGGAAGAGTTTCAGCAGCTGGCAAAGTAACAATAACTCTGAAATCGATGCCAGACTGAAATGAGTTTGTCTGTGATCACCTTTACGATAAGAAGTTCTTTCACCTCCCACCCACCTGTATCTTACAAAGGCATTCCTCTTCACCTTTTCCTAACAGACACGGTAAGAGTGCAGTAAAAGAAATGAGTCATTACATTCTCCGGCGCGCATTGACTCTTACTTCACCTCCATTTTGTAACACGTCCCTGCGGACACTGGCAGAAAATCCTTCGCGACCATCTACGTAATAAAGTTGCAGACTGGACCAATCAGGAGGCTGCTTCGTTGTGCTCGGCTGTAGTGGGACACGAATGACAGCAGTAATACGATTAGTTTGTCGCTGTACACGAAATGGCTCTGATTGGTTTAACTAGTCAAGTCCGTATGAGTGTTCTGCTACGGATTTCGCGGAGAGTTTCCGCAGAGCACGGAGAGGTACAGCAGAGGCCCAGTGTAGGGTTAGGACTAATGGTACTTACACCACTAACATCCCCTCACAGAAATACTACTACTACTGCTACTACTAGAACTACTACTACTACTACTAGCTGTGTATTGTGTAGGGGGGGAACCGGGGTAGCCGAATAGTAAAGCGTTGGATTTCAACGCTCGGGTCGTGAGTTCAAATCCCGGCTGGGGCCAAATAATTATTTGTGCTGGCCTTTTTCTCGTTGCCCCGTCTTTGATATCACCCATACGTGGTGGAAAAGGACGTTAAACTCCCAAACACCCACCCACCCACCCGTATTGTGTAGACGCTTTACCCACTGGCAGTTTCTTGAATTGGCTTAAAACGCCGCGAGTTGAACCCGGCACGCACGCTTACGTGAATCTCACGCATTCTCTTACACACTGGACATCAACACATTACAATCACGTTGTGCGTAGGGTCAGCTCATCAACTGAAATTTCGGAATTAAGAATTGCATTTGGTTTCTGTTCAGATGTTGTGGGCATTGCCTTTTTTTGGGAATTTCCTTGGCGGCGTTAATCTCAGATACTTGGCAGCGCTAAAAAAAAAAAAAAAAAAAAAAGCCCTCCGTGGATTCCACCCATTACCAGGGAGGAACACCACTGGAGTCGGCAAAGAGTTGTGGCAGCAAAAAAAAAAATTGAAGTCTTGTGTCTTTTATCCATCACTGGAAACCTGCTTGTGAGCGTTGGCGAACCTGGGTACGTCTGTTAGGGTCTATAGGTGAAACTACACACTGTCAGCCAGTGTCAGGCCTCAGCTGCTGTCTCGTCCTTGACTTGATGATCAGGCGACAGAGAATTGACATTGTTGTGTCAGCTTCCGATGTCTTGTGTGTAAGGACAGTCCCAGTATTGACTGCTGACTTTCGATTGACTGTTGTTGTTCACTGCTGTTGCTGATTGGGAACAAGTAGAACACAACGCACGCACGCACGCACACACACACACACACACACACACACACACACACACACACACACACACACACACACACACACACACACACACACACACACACACACACACACACACACACACACACACACTCTCTCTCTCTCTCTCTCTCTCTCTCTCTCTCTCTCTCTCTCTCTCCAATCGACACACACACACACACACACACACACACACACACACACACACACACACACACACACACACACACACACAGGCCTGGTCTGTACCTAACTACCCGCTGTAAACTTGCACCACCACCACCACCACCACCGACCACCACCACCACCACCACCACCGGCAGCATTGCCAGCAGCAGTGTGAGTGAGTGAGTGAGTGTGCGTGGCCGTCCTGACCAAATTGTTTTTTCCGCCCAGCGACCCGTGCTGTGTTTCTCGTGTGGAATTTAATTACGGTTCTGCCTTGCAAATTTCAAACTGGATTCACTTTTTCCCTCTGCCCTTTCGCGCCGGTCGTAGAGTTCAAAACCAAAAGCCGACACAAGCAGCGCATCGCACTCACCATCAGTTCACCTCAGTTCAGATCAGTTCAGGATGATATCTCCGCGCTTAGAAAGACCCATACGCGCTCTTTCCTATCTCTCAGTAATCTCTCAGCTGTCGTCTCTGAAACAGTTCCAATGTTGTTTTGGTTCATACGGGTCCTGTCATGTCCTTTTTGCTTCAATCGTCAACCGCTGTGTGTTTGCACAGCTCTGTTCTACAGGCGGTCTGTGGAGTAGTGACCGGGGCCATGCTCGTGCAACCTGCGTCTCAGACTTCTGAATTTCCCTTGGCGCAGGCCATCCGTTATGCTTGCCTGACCGGCGAGAGTATTTGCTCTGTCATTGCCTCTCACGCCTGGGTGCCATCAAGTATGATAAGATCAAAACTCGCACTGTTTAAATTTTCTTTCGAATTCATTGTGAAGAAGAAGAGTTCTGATTTGCACACCAAACGTCCGTCTGCTTCTGAGTTGCACTCTGTGCTATAAGCATCAGTGGTCACGTGACGCGTTAGCATCGCTTTCACTTCCTTTGACCGGCCGTTTAGCCTCGTTCTCACTGCAGTAATCAAAAGTGTTTTACGAGTTCACCGTGCTCATAATAATAATTTACAAACCCGTCAGTCTGCTGCTGAATTGTGCGTTGTATTAGACTTGAAAGCATCATTGGTCATGTGACGCGTTAGCCTCGCTCTTATTCGCTCTTACGTTTAATTTAGCCTCGTTCTCACTGCAGTTGTCAGAAGAGCAAATGTTTTACGAATTCATCGTGCCGCTCCGAATAAAACATTTACAAACCCAGCAGCCGCGAGTGTGCGCTTAAATCAATGATTGATTGCAGTGTAGAGCTCCTTTGTTTGACTTACGAGTGATGGTCTTTCCTGATAGTTGCAAGTGTTCCATCTCAAGTCAGCTTTTCCCCAAAACTGAACGTCATTGATGTACGTAGTACTTGTAAGGACCAAGCAAGCAAAATGAAGAACCCATGAGGGGGAACAAACAACAAAAACCTTCATATCAATACAACGACGACAACAAAACAAATGACGGAAATTGCCTTCTGCGAGAATAAGTATGCTGCCTATATCATGTGTTTTATTCGCCAGTCAGAATGGCACATCAGAGTTGTTCATACCTCTTTGTATAAGTATTTAAGTAAAGCATCTTTCCCCCTCCCTGTAAAATGCCATCCGTGTAAGTCCTGAGGTAGACACATGTACTGGTCTCTAGTTTTCACGACGTCACCAAGAGTTGTTGTGTTGGCGTCTTTTTCTTCTCAAACATTCACGCTGGTGTTTCCTTTGTGAAGAACAAATTGTCAGACTTACTTGTTAACTGTTTCAATACCACACACTTTTTGGATCATTCACTGATAGCATCCCTTCACATTACATGTAAACATAAACTTATCGGCTGTCACTACTGGGTTGTCTTAACGTTATGAACACGTTTGACAATGGGACTATAGATACGATTATTGAAATGTTGCTACTGAGTATTGTGGCAGGGAAAAGGTTAATTTACCTTTTCACCAGTAATCGTCTTCATTACAAAGCTGCAGGCGTCAAGTTTCCAAGGAATAATTATTATTGGCTCATCACCATTCCACTTTCTTCGGCCTTTTTTTTTCATGAAATGTCAAAGACGTGTTCCATTGATTATCTGGCAAAGCATGCACGCACTGAGTTAGTAATCACAACATGTTCTATTATTAGACGGTAATTTCAAAGTAAATGACAGAAATAGCAGTCTGATTGAATGTTCCTTATAGTAGAGGTCACCCCAAGAGTCAGTGTTAATAGAACGGCACAGCTGTCTGTAATTTAATTAAAGTGGACTTTTTCACACAGTCTGCAGTAGTTAATTCAGCGTGTAACTCTCTCTCTCTCTCTCCCCGGCTGTGTGTGTGTGTGTGTGTGTGTGTGTGTGTGTGTGTGTGTGTGTGTGTGTGTGTGTGTGTTTTCGTTCGGCGTGTGTGTGTGTGTGTGTGTGTGTGTGTGTGTGTGTGTGTGTGTGTGTGTGTGCGCGCGGGGGGGGGGGGGGGGAAGGGTGAAGAGTGAGAGAGAATATTTTGCAAACTGTAAAAGTAGGGAACCTGTGGAAAGTAATCAAGACGCCATATTGCCGTTCCACCCCCAAACAAATGCGGCTTACGCACGCTACACTGAAGTCGGCTTCCACCGCCAATTACTTTTTGAACGAGGCTGGGCGAGGGACGGGAGGAGAAGGGGCGGCTTTCCCATTTAGATTATGCAATAGAGAGAAAGGGAAAGAGCGGGGGAGAGAGAGAGAGAGAGCAACAGGGACGAGAATGCAACAGAGAGAGAGAGAGAGAGAGAGAGAGGAGGTGGGGGAGGGGAGGGGGGTGGAGGAGCAATTTATTTTCACGGCAACTCCTATAAAAGCAGATGTCACCAGAACCTGCCAATTTCCACAGCCTGATATTATTTTATGCTTGGCGAAGGCCAAGAGAAAGCAGACTAGTTGTTTCTGTTTTCCCGGCCTATTCAGTTTAATCGTAACGAGAAGGCTGAAGAACTGAAACAAAATGAATGTAATACGAGCAGCCGACGCAAGGGACATCAGTTGTGTAGTAGAGTTACTCTCCTTTTTTGCCAGTCTGTGTTATTTGGACAGCTAGGTTACTTTTTTGCAGTAGCAGGGAGCACACTTTCTGTAGAGTTAATATGCCGATCTATCAGTCCTGTCGCCGGAATTGTTGTGTGTGTTTGTGTGTGTGTGTGTGTGTGTGTGTGTGTGTGTGTGTGTGTGTGTGTGTGTGTGTGTGTGTGTTGCTCTTGTGTTGGTTACTTTTTTGAATAATAATGTCCGAAACATTTTTTTTTTAAATGTGGCCTTAGATACAGACAGTTTCTGGCAGACTGGCCGCGTATTCTTTCCGTATCTAAGCGTATTAATTTCACAACAGCTGTCTCTGTGATACATGCACTAGGTCTGATCCGCTCCCGCCATCCAACGTTTTCATGAACCAGCCAGAGTAAATTATTGTCTTTTTATGAGCACTGTGTAAGGTTGAGTGCAATGTGATCAGGGTAAGCAGAAAAAAAGGGGAAAAAACAACTCCATTGTGGGACATGGCACCCTTCCACCATACCTTTCGGCTTCACTCGTCACCTAGCAACCGTCGCGAACCCTTTGGTTGTCGACGAAGAGGCTTCTCAAAATTCCCAAGCGCAAACTGAAATCCTTTGGCGAGCGCTCTTTCAGTTTTGTTGAACCAACCTTTTGGAATTCCCTGCCAGCACATCTGAGAAATGCGCCCAAGAGCAATCTTAAAACGTTCCTCTTTTGTAAAGCCGTTCCAGTAATCTCCCATGTCAGCAACTGGTCAGTTTCACCAGTGTATGTCTGTCCACTGTTTGTAAAATGTGCGTGAGTGTCGGTGAGTGATTGGCGCATTGAGTTTATTCCAAAGAAATGCGCCCTATAAATGTCATTTATTATTATTATTATTTATTATTATTGCTGCGGTGGGTAATAGGAAGAGTGTCGGATTTAGCCGCTCGCATCCATTACAAAATCCTGTCTCAGACAGCGCCGTTTCTCCTTCCAAAGCCCGGTCCTCTGGAACAGCCTCCCCCAGGAAATACGGCACAGTCAATCTGCCCAGTCCTTCAAACACGCCCTTAAAACGCATCTGTTCACATCAGCCTTCACATAAATGATTCAGCCCGTTACCATCACCAACCCGTTGTTTTTGCAGTGTGTATGATGGATGTAGGTGTGTATCGGATGTTGGTATGTATGTAGGTGTCAGTGCTTGTTTGTATGACTGACTGTATGTCTGACTATATGTATGTAGTGTATGTATCTATGTATGTACGCTTTTATTCGCATTTATTTAGTTGATTATTTATCTATTACTCAGTTATGTGTTTATTTATCACCTTTTGTATACATTTGTAAAGCGCCTAGAGCCCCGGCTCCGGAGATTAGGCGCTATAGAAATCCTCATTATTATTAT
The DNA here is from genome assembly GCA_018292915.2 of Batillaria attramentaria. NCBI lineage: Eukaryota > Metazoa > Mollusca > Gastropoda > Batillariidae > Batillaria > Batillaria attramentaria. Next base: position 601,028 of record JACVVK020000277.1, on the reverse strand, counting down.
TATTATTATTACTGAACGGCCGTCACCGCTGTCTCGGCGATGTAGCGTGGGTTCGAGCCCAGGTGGAGCTTGTGATAATTCATGTGATACCGGTTTTTCCTGGCTACCGGGATGCTCATCGGGGGTTTCTCTCCGGGTTACCCGGCTTTCCTCCCCCGGCAAAATTGAAAAATACGATACCGGAGAAAATTGTCCCAGGGAAAGCAGCCCGAATTTCCCGGAAGGGACAATACAGTAGTATACAAATAGTAGACATAGGAAACATGCCGACACCGTCTCGAGCACATATAGAGTGGAAGCAGAGTATAGTCCCGATGCTTTAGCAGAGTTTGACATGCACGTGCAATGTTCCAACCCGTAGATTGACTGGTTTCTGACGTCACGTGTGTTTCTACCACGTGATAATGAATCAGATTTTAGATTACACGTCCTACACCGCAGCTGCCGTAGTTCCCGGGTTCTGGTTAACGCCGGGATTAATTATTGACAGTAATCGTGGAAATCGGCCCTATCACGCAATCTCAAACCACATGGATCTCGATAGCATCATCACACCATCATCATCGTCCTCATCACCATTTATAATAATAATAATAATAATGAGTATTGTATAGGCGCTTTACCCAATTTCATGAATCGGCTCAAAGCGCCGCGAACTGAACCCAACACGCACGCTCACGTGAATCACACGCATTTTCTCACACACTTGACATAAACACATTACAATCACGTGGTGCGAAGGGTCAGCTCAGCTATTTACATTTCGGGATTTAGAATTGCATTTATTTTTCAAATTTTGTGGGCTGAACATTTCCAAAGCAGAGGGGGAGGAAGCCGGAGTACCCGGAGAGAACCCCCGACGATCGGCCCGAATGAACGGTGCCACATACGAGAAGGAAAAATTCTTTGCCCCGAGTGGGACTCGAACCCTTGACCTCTCGCATTGGTGACAGGTCTCTTAACCACTAGACCACCGACCGCCCCATTTATAATGATTTTAAAAAAAATTCCGAGCCCTTCGTTGATTCCATCGGTGACTTGGTAGGAATGCCATCGAAGCTGGCAGAGTTGGGGCAGCAAATTTTTTTTTTTAAATCAAAGAATACTAACATATGACTCATCCTGGACTCGAACTCACGACCCGAGCATTGAAAGTCCAACACCCCACCATCTTTGCTATCCCGGTTCTTCTCCTCAGCCCGTAGCGGAAATAGCAAATAACGAATAGTATGTTGGCTTCTGGCTCTGACATCATGTGATGTGATCTTTAACTCTTTCACTGCCGGACCTAGTGTGCGTCACTTTCTGGCCGTTCGCGGCACGTGCTGTAAACAGAAAGCGATATTTAGTGTCGTTTCGGACTTTTTTTTATATAATTATATACATTCAGTCATTTCAGCTACGTCACATTCTGAACTCGTTCGTCAGCGGGGTAGGATTCGGGAAAATACTGACTGTGGCCATTTTGCGACAATAGCACTGAAAGGGTTAAACCAGTCGTAAACGTCCGATTGTTTCTGAGCATATCGTAGACTCGCACGATCTACAGAATGATGTAGATATTTCTTAAAAACCTAAGCTCCCAGCAAAAAGCTTTCCGAAGTGTGAAACATTTTTACAGAGTCGACCGTGCAAGCACAGTCAACTCTGTCACAGTTGTAGAGTTTTCAGCGCTTCGGGGACCCTTATAAAACCAGAGCACGAGTTTGCCGTGAGGTTATTTGGCTTTTGGTCAGTGAGCGAGACACATCGCTACAGTGTCCAGCGCCGGGATGTCGAGTGTTGCACGATCTTTCTCGCTCAGTGTCAAAACGCAAACTGAGCTGTGAAGTCAGGCTGCCCTTGGCTTTTGTTGGGGGTTCAGGGACGCTGAAAACTCTGCAACTGTGACAGAGTTGACTGTGCTTGCACGGTCGACTCTGTAAATTTTGTTCACACTTCGGAAAGCTTTTTGTTGGGAGCTTAGATCTTTAAGAACCCGAGCGCGACCACCCCCTATCCGCTGGTGAAAAACAACAAGCCACGACACACCACTATTACGCAAGGCGTGGGGCTTCCCCGCTGTAGATTGTGTAACAGTGGCTTCAGATGTCTTGTGAAGATTTCAAGTAAAAACGCGATTTATTGCTGGGGCTTTAAATAGATAACCGAGGCACTGCTCAGCTTATTGGAGGGATGGGTGAGCTTGGCGTTGGGGTGTGGGGGTGGGGGTGGAATGGGGGGTAGTCGTCGGGGAGGACAATACCTCTGATGCTGATTGGAAAGAGTTTCCTCGTCCCAACACTTGAACTGTAATCTGAGCTCTAGCGAGTGTACATAGAGAGGGACGGGAGTTATGAGGGATCCCTTCACTAACGGATCGATCTGGCACGGTACTCAGCGCCAGGGGCAGTAACCTCGAGATGCATGATCTGACCTTGGTCAGTAGGGGAGACCACTCCTGGTACACAGTACGTGTACATCCACTATGACGTGGCCGCTAGGAAAGTCAGAATCCTGAAAGAGTTATGATCCGTAGCTGACGCTTGATGGGCCTGATCAACCCCGATCCTTCGCTTGTTAATTTATGCATGACGTCATAGACGATACGCTATAGCACGGAAACCCCCCCCACTTTGCATTCCTCCAATGGCTGGGGAGCGGGAATAGCCGAATAGCAGAGAGTTGGATTTTCAGTGCTCGAGTCGTGAGTTCGAATCCCAGCTGGGGCCAAATATTTATGTTGGCCTTGTTGCCCCGTCTTTGATATCACCCATACGTGGTGGAAAAGGACATTAAACTCCCCCCCCCCCCCACCTTCCAGTGGCTGTGGAACTACCTATTTTGAAAGCGAATGACGTCAGATCACGCGAGACGGGGTTTATTTGGTCAGGGGCAGACAAACCAGACAACTGGGACAGGTGGAGTAGAGTATGATGATAAGTAAGCTCTGGGGAATAGCAAAGGGGAGACACTGTGGAGCGATGTGCCAGGGTCCAAACCTTTGACCGTAGGTTTGTGAGTTTGGCAAGTAATGACGTCAGCAGATGACGTTTCTTTAAGCCCGGCAAAAACATTCACAAGCTCTTCTTGCAAAATGCTTCCTCCTTTCCGATAAGTTAGCAACGTGTTGAAGACATCTAATCTAGGGATTACGTAACCATTACGTAATCAAATAAATGTTGGGAAAATGACACTGTGTTAACTTCAAAATTGCAAGCTTGAATATTATTGCGTTTCTATGCTGGGCCATTTAATCTCAACAGACCCAGGCCCGCGATAAACAAGGTTTGTCTTGAAAAGGTGGCGAATGTCTCGAAGTAAATCTCTCTCTCTCTCTCTCTCCCTCTCTCTCTCTCTCTCTCACACACACACACACACACACACACACACACACACACACACACACAAGGATTAACAGACAAATCAAGGACACTTCCAGTTGGACAGAGTGAATCAATCATCTGAACGCACACATACACAAACCGCTACGCGAGCGTGGAGAGAGAGAGAGAGAGAGACTGACTGTGGGCCATCCATGCCGTCAGTGCTATCGTATAGAAACTAACAGAACGATAACCAGAACACCAAGAACGAAACACCACTGCAGGTACGCGTTCACATTATACGGATGCGCATTCAGTCACACAGCGATTCCATTTTCCACAGTTATAGCCATGTTTGGCTATTTATCATGTCCGCGTTTGTGTTTTTTCTTCCTTTCTTTTTCTTTCTTTTTTTCCCCTCTTTATTCTGGTTCCTCTTCTTTCGTTAGTTTTCTGATTGCTACGACCTTTTCTACACCAACCGGTGTCCACCGTCACATCCCCGTTACCAAAGACCCCACCACCACCGTCCACACAACGACCTGACCACCGACTGCCCACGGGGAGCCGGACTGGTAGGGTGTGGGTGACGGGGGGTGTTGGGGGTGTATGGGAGAGGGGTATGAAGGAGAGGACAAGAGGGGAAAGTGAATTAAGGGTGTACTAATGACGCCGCTGACGCCCAGTGACTGGCGGAATGTGAGAGACCAGATGAAATGTGGCCACTCTGTCCCTCACAAACTCACTATTTAACGCCTCACATCTGCAGCTGGCCGGCCGGCGTGACGTCTTCACGGCCGGAACTGGGCCACTGACTGACGTTACCGCCGGTAACAACAATCTCTCGCACCGCAACATCACGGGGTGCAAACAAACTGGCAAGTGTTTCTGGTGCTGTCCGTTTCAAAAGATTCAACGATTTCTGTCACGGTCACCATGTATCTGAATGAAAATATGAGCACGTGTAGCACGGTGTGTGTTGTTGTGTAGCAGTGGGGAGGGGAGGTGAAACCTGAAACACGTGCGGCCTATGCCGGTAGTGAGTATCGTTCAACAGTAGTTCGCCACTAGATTGTAAGTAGCGGACCGGACCGACAGTCGTGGCGTTTCACAACCAACAGGCCTCTTGACTCTCTGCGCTTTCTTTCTCTTTGCCGATTGACACAAGTGTTCCACGTGCACGCGCCCTCGCTTTGTAGTGATACGCTATCCTTTGTAGTGATACGCTATTCTTTGTAGTGATACGCTATTCTTTGTAGTGATACGCTATTCAAAGTTGTTGCCACCGACAGACCGACGTCCTCTGGACTGCACGTTGGACTTTCATTGTTCGGGTCGGGAGTTCGAATCCTGGCTGGGGCCAGATATTTGTTCTGGCCTTTTCTTTCGTTGCCCCGTCTTTGATGTCACCCATACGTGGTGGTAAAAGGACGTTAAACTCCCAACCCCACCCCCACCCCTCGGACTGAACACTCGACGCTATACAAAGCTTAAAATGGAAAAAATCGGTGCTACCCAAATATAAAAATGGAAAAAACTCGGTGCTACTGTTTTGAGACATTCTGTACTGGCGGCGTTATCACTTTGTTTGTTTTTTTTTATAAGTGGAGTGGCACCGGAAACACTGGCGTAAATTTTGACTGCACCCCGTGCATCGGCAAGACTTCTGCAACTGATGGTCACGTGACTAACTGTTGGAATTACTTTGTAATGAAAATCTCGCGCACCTCACCATTCTTCACGGTTCCTGTTTACATCACCAGCACTTCAGCAGCTGATGGCCGGTCACGTGACTTACTCTCGGAGTTACTTTGTAATGAATTTCTTTTGCACCGTGCGGCCATTCTTGCTTACACCCAATTCGGCAGAACTTCGACAGCTGGTGGTGAATGACTTGGGATGATATGGAATTACCTTCTCGTTGTGAAGTCTGCGCCATGACCATCCTGAAGGTCTGTGGCTTATTCCATTAAATATATTAATATCATTTTTGATGGATCTCTCATAAACAAAGAGGAAGGTGATGTTCGTTTTGAACCGAGAGAGAGAACAAACGGACCGATGAACTTTATTTAATTTTCAATCAGCCTTTGCAGAGAGAGAGAGAGACAGACAGACAGACAGAGATGACAATGATCTTTATTTTCCAACGGTAAAAGTCTTGGCAGAGATACCATGTCCAATCTTCCCATTGCTAAACTATGAAAATATGTGCAAAAGAAGGAAAATCTAAAAACTAGAGAGAGAGAGAGAGAGAGAGACACACACACACACACACACACACACACACATACACACACACACACACACACACACACACACGCACGCACGCACGCACGCACGCACGCACGCACACACGCACGCACACACACACACACACACACACACACACACACACAGAGAAACAACTCGCAACTACGTGTATTTTGGTTTGTTATAGTTTGGTTGGGTAGTTGTTTAGTCTACTGTTTACGGAGATTGTCTTGTGTTGTGTCAGTGACGCTGTGTCTTACGTCAGACCCGTGCAGGAATGTTCATGTCGGTAACAGTAAGTGTGTATTCCGGAACTGCCAGTCTTTGAGTCTTATCAACATCAGTTCTATGAATATATAATGAATATATAATGAATATATAATGAATATATAATGAATATATAATGTAGCAAACCTACGTAACTCTTATTACTTTATTAACATGGGATTTGTTCTAGTGGTTACGGTAAGCCTGTAATTTCCCGTGTCAGCAACGAGTCATGTTTCACTAGTGTACGTCTGCCCATCTGTGTAAAATGTGCGTGAGTGGCTGTGAGTGATCGGTGCATTGAGTTGAATTCTAAAGTAATAGGCCCTACAAATACCATTTATGATGATGATGATGATCACCATTATCATCATCAGCAGCAGCAGCAGCAGCATCGTCGTCGTCGTCGTCGTCTTTGAAATGGTAAAAACCTCTAATGTCAACGTGTGTACTAAGCCAGGACGCGATGACAGCGGAAAATGACTTCTAGGTCGATTATGTTGCCTTCGTTTTCATTGATGCTGTAGGGGCTGTGAGGAGGCCGTTCCCGGAATTAATTGTGCTAACCAAATAGACGGTCATTCAATTTGTGCCGTGCATTAGTCTCTCTCTCTCTCTCTCTCTCTCTCTCTCTCTCTCTCTCTCTCTCTCTCTCTCTCTCCCTCAGTAGCCTTGAATGTAGAATAGCAGGACAGTCTGTAAGCTAGGCAACAATGCGTAAATGCTCTACCTTGAAACAAAAAAAATTTTGTTTTTCATCAAAATCATCGTCATTTCTCTCTCTCTCTCTCTCTCTCTCTCTCTCTCTCACACACACACACACACACACACACACACACACACACACACACACACACACACACACACACACACGTACTGGACAGCTATGCCTCGTAACATCGTCTTTGTACAGAAAATCCCCAGCTGCAGCTATGCGTCGTACAACGTGGGCACTAGGGAACAGGCTCTAGTTCAAGGGTTGACATAAAATTTGCGTCACAAGCAAAACACATGTTGTTGAAGGGTTCCCTATGTTGTTGAAGTTGCCCCCCAGCAAACAAAGCAGGAAGGGCGAAGTGGGAGGTGGACATCTTGAAGAAATGGAAAAAGATCGAGAGAAAAAAATTGATTGGATTGTGGAAAAATGTCTGGTTGGAGAGGCTAGCATGACAGTTTGTTTTGACAGTTCTGTTTAAATGCAAGAGTTTATCGTATTACCTCAAGAACGGCCTTTTCCAGGAAATCCAAAAACGTATGCATACAAACCTAACTTTTTTCCACAAAAATGTACCGTATGTAGGAAGACAAATAATAGATGGCGAATGTGATGGGAAGATAAGAAATGATTTAAAAAATCAGCACTCCCATTAAGCCGGAAGTGGAGTTATCTAGTCTAACATTTGCCGTCTGTTTCATGAGAGTTTTGTCTATAGCTAGTTTATTTTGTTTTTGCGTGTGAGAGGCTTATATATTGTTTTACTTGTTTGCTTGCATCGATTGAAACAAAAGAACATTTAGCGCCTTACCGGCTTACGTCAGAATTTACACAAAGTAATACTGATCATTAATACGTCATGCTTGCTCACATAAACAACAAAAACCCACAGTGTATCTCCATTGAGTCGACCATTAAGCAAAAACCATATATGTGTATACATATAATTTTTTTAAGTCTTGCTATAGCCCCCCCCCCCTCTCTCTCTCTGAGTCTGAGTCTCCCTCTCTCTCTTTATTATTCGTTTGCAAGCACTGTTAGATTCTAGTCTAGTGGGATGTAACTGATATATATACAAATGCCAAGAAGTGATTTAGCAGGACAGTATCTGGGACAGACCTTGGTGCCTTACAGCTCAGTCTTGGAATTATCGTCATCATCATAGTCGTCATCGTCATCATCATCATTGTCGTCGTCGTCATATCATCATCATCATTATCATCTCTCTCTCTCTCTCTCTCTCCCCCCCCCCCCCCCCCCCCCCCCCCCACACACACACACACCACCCCTCACTCCCACCCCCAACCTCCAAGCCGTTTTTTGTCATCATGCCAAATTAGACGTGGATAGACATACAGATCGATGACTGGAGTGGGGTAACAAGCTAGCGTAGACGATTGTGTAGTACTTTGGTAGGGACAAGTGAACGTCAGGTGGACTGTACCCGGGGTGGGGTGGGCGTAACATCCAGCGGCTTGTGTAGGGCGGGGCCAGCAGATTCCGGAGAATTACCCTCGATGACTCTGCTAATGGCTGCTTCCTGCTAGCGACAAGAAGTGATTGGATGTGCAACATGCACTGTCAGCGTCCTGTGTCCTGCCTCTACTGATCTTCCCGCCCCCGGTTAAAGCCCCCATACGCTTGTAAGGCGAACAGCAGTGTTGTAGAAATATCTTCACACAGTGCGCTTAGCATGTGCTTCTAAAACGGTCACTTGTGAAACAGCACAGCACAGCATAACATAACATAACATAACATAACATAACATAACACAGAAGTAAGGTTGAGTGAATGGGTTGTTTTATGTGTTGTTTTTTTTAACTTCGGTTTTAGATTTCTAAGGCGCCTAGAGCTCGTTTCCCGGGGATAGGCGCCCTATTATTATTATTATTAGGTAATAATATTACCCCTAGGCTAGCTTTTGAAACGAAGCCGGTGGATGGGCTGGACCACTTATAAACACACTCCTTGTCGTATTTATACAGGCAAAGCATCTCATGCACTTTGTCTCTAAATTTAGAAGCCGCAAAGTTAACAAAACCATTTCCTGTCCAAATGATATATCACCTCGTTCTCGTGGAAGTCAATTTACACAATGACAACCGTATGCACAGCGTCGTATGTGATAGGTGATCCTACTTGGGCTTTGGTCTGGTGGTTAAGGTACCGGACTTCCGATCCTAAGCTGCCTGGTTCGATCCCTGGTGGGCAGACATTTGGTGGGAGTTTTTCATTTTCATTCCAAATCGAGTCAAAATCATGGTCAGGCTCGTGTACGGTGCATGTCGCGCCCTCGAGTACACACGCTTGCATAAATATCAAATGTGCACGCTAAGTATCCCGCGTTCGTCTTTCGAAGAGGAGTAAGCTGTGGCCGGTGGCTTGGTAAAACAGAAATACTTTCGCACGCACCAGCGTGAATAGCAGGGTGGAGGTTTGCACATTAAGTAGCCCTTAACGGCAGCAGGCTTTCTCCAACCCTGCGGCGCCATAAGCATTTCAGTAGAGATGGATGTGTGCGCCGAGGAGAAGTCTACCATACCATACCATACCATACCATACCATACCATACCATACCATACTATACCATACCACTCAACGTACATAGTGTTATTTTAAGCATCAGCTGTCAGTCTCCCGACATTAACAGTCGCCATTATTTCTCTGTCCACAGCGTGGTCACCAAGGGAACAAGAGTCCAGCACATCGACTGGACAGCTGCACGAGTTAGAGGGACGGACGGCGTTTGGTCGCCGGAGCCGGAGCCGAGGGACTAGCGAGGGACACGCGCGCTGGACACAACGAGACATTTGTCAGCTCCCAGGGGTGGTCACTCCCGACGGTCGATGGTCCCATGCCGACCGGAAACTCGTCTCTAGCACCGGATGTCACGTGCCACGCGACTACACGAGATGTACTCCGTGCGAGTGTTCAATAAGGAACTGCGTGAGGCACGCAACAAGATGGTACTCTGAACAGCTGAGGTACAGTTTAGTAAGGAGCAGTGTGAGGCACGCAACAAGATGGTACTCTAAACAACTGAGGTACAGTTTAGTACAAAACAGTTTGAGGCACGCAACAAGATGGTACTCTAAACAACTGAGGTACAGTTTAGCACGAAACAGTGAGGCACGCAACAAGATGGCACTCCGAACAACTGAGGTACGGTTCAGTAAGCAAGAGTCAAAACCCACCAACAACTTCATATGTGGCCAGTAACAACGCGCAAGTAGATTGTATGGTGAGGACACACGCTGTTTTAAGGAAAGGATCATTGAAGGTGCAAATAGTTCTTGTCTAGCTGGTGATACGACATTCAGCAGTATTGCACAAACCTCATGTCTGACGATGTGTTGAGCATGGCCGCTTGGGACACGCCAAACGAAAACTCTTGTGGTGGAAGTAATGAGTGACCAAGGGGTAGCCGGACGTACTCGACTATACATCAAGATCTGGATGTGTTCACTGGTTCGCTCTGGTAAATATCATCTATTGATATCATCCCATGTACCACCCTTAGCATCAACACTAAGATTATCTTTTTGAACGAAAGTTGATTAGATGTGTTTGTTCTTAGATTTTTTTTTAAAAACAATTTTACGCGAAATTGTTCTTTTCTGTTCGGAGTGAACGATGTTCGAGAAATTTCTTCATCTGACTGAGTGGCTTTGAACAATGTTTTTGGAAATCTCTGTGTGTACCGGCCCCCGTAGTGTAGTGGTTAGCACTTCGGATCATGGACCGGGAGACCCGGGTTCGAATGCCAGCCGAGGCAAGCGGGATTTTTCCTACCTAGGTCGGCTCCTACCCAGAGTGGGTGTGCTATGGGCCCAATGGGGAGGCTGTTGCCACACAGCCGAGTTTCACCCACTTCACGGGTGCGACTTTGGGGGTGCTTCCCTTAGTATGACACGTCTTATGATGTGGATGATTACACGGCCGGCACCGCAGGTGCCGTAGTTCCCGGGCCTGGTTAATGCCGGGATATTTATGACAGGAAGCGTGGAATGCGGCCCTGTCCCGCAGTCCCAAACCACATGGACCTCCATAGCATCATCTTACTATCATCCTCATCTCCATCATCATGCATAATAAAAATTGTCCCAGCTTCCGAGTCCTCCGTGGGTTCCACCCATGACCTGGGAGGAACACCACTGGAGCTGGCAAAGAGTTGGGGGCAGCAAAAAAAAAAAAAAAAAAAAAAGGAAATCTCTGTGTGTAAGTAGTGTCTCGGTTACTAATCTGCATATAAAGCGCCACCTTGTTTGATAGAGGGCTATGCTGGAGACAATTCTAACGAACTAATTAAGCCGAGGAAGTAACCGTTCGTTAGAGAGGTATTTGCCGATCAGACTCCTGACATTAAGTAGATTGCAGTCATAAGGTAGACCATACTGGCTTTAGTCAGATCGTATGATATCCTGCCGCGCCCAGCATTCAAGGCGTATTTAAGGGCTGATCACATGTAATTACCTGCCTTTACCTGGCCTGATCAAAAGACTGGCCTCAAAGTAAGTCTGTATTCACTACTCGTCACGTGGCCAATGGGCAGGTCATTTGTCTGCTCTTATTGATCAATCTCCAGAAACATGCTTTTTGACCAAATGAACCTAACTATCCATCGCATATTCCGTGAAAAAAGAGTAGCGTTATTTGATAAAGTGTATCACTTAAGGGCCCATTTCTAAAGATGTTTACGTACACAGATCGTTACTGATGAGCTGTTTAGGTTGTCTCCCATTATACCACTTGCTGACTCACAAATCTGTCTTTAAAAAAAGTGATCGTGGTGCCTCATTCAATTACAAAGGTGTTTCACTATTTAGTATGATTGGAAAATGTTACACATCAGTACTAAATAAACGTCTCTACCACCGACCAGAAGACTATAAATTAAAAAAAAAATCAGAAGAGCACACAGTCAAATAGACGCGTACATTCAGTACCACACAATCAATTAAACGACTTTCGAACTGCTTGTTGTGTGTGAAATCCGCTACATAATGAAATCGTTCAAGAAACCGTTTCGGTACCCATTTGTGTTTCACTCTGTAAGTATCGATCGTCGGGCAACCTGCGTTCTGTTAGCGAAAAACTTCTCAAATTCCGAAGCGTAACATGAAAACTGCCGGAGAGCGTTCATTCAGCTTCTTGCCCCCGACTGTCTGGAACTCCTTGCCAATCGAACTCCGCCTTCAGACCTCGCTGCCCATGTTTAAATCCCATCTGAAGACTTTTCTCTTCCGTCAAGCCTTTGATAAACTTTTTGCTGAGTCTGTTTGTGTGCACCATGAGTCGTTGCACCTGTATGCAAGACTGAGGGGATGTAAATAGTGTGTGTGTGTGTGTGTGTGTGTGTGTGTGTGTGTGTGTGTGTGTGTGTGTGTGTGTGTGTGTGTGTGTGATACCTGTGTGTGTGTGTGTGTGTGTGTGTGTGTGTGTGTGTGTGTGTGTGTGTGTGTGTGTGCTTTAGCCGCAGCGAGTTCTTGGTACTTGGAGAGCAGCGCTCTATAAAAAGTATGTATTAATATTATTTATTATAAAATTTGTTATGAACATAATATTAGCATGTGTGCTTTGTATGTCCGGGCTCTACAAAGCTATGTTCCGCAATTTAGATTTGCACTTATTGCACTTGGTTTTGTTTTTTTGTGGGTTAAAACATACAAAGCAGGACGGTGACTTGCTGATCGCCAAGAGTCGATATGACTTCATGTGTGAGGCTTTTCCTGTCAGATCCAGCCGTCGGCTGTAAATTGAGAGAAAACTAAACCAAGCGCCAAATTGAGACGAACGGGAAACTGACAATCCAACAGCCGCAAAATGTCCTGACAGCATTTCTACAAACTAAAATGTTTCTGTTGCAGGTTTTAGCCATTTCTGGAAAAAGTGGCATGATTGAAACGAAGGGGTTTTTGGGAGAAACCTGTTATTGCCAGCCCAGCCTGACAGGAGCAATTTGGTTGGCGTGAAAATAGACAAGTGTGCCGGCCGTACCAGCTACAAGCCAAAAACACACGCGGCTATTTCCACCGTAAGACGGGCCAAAATGTAGTCTTCCTCTGGGACTCTTATTTCTACGGTGAATGGCAGAAAACTCGAATGATCGGATTTTAGAAAGAGAATCTCATTACCGAAGGCGAAATCTCCTGGTGGGTAAAGCGGGTTGTGGTACAGGTTATCGTGCGAATCGTGCTATTGTGTGATAAGAAATGATGGGTCTCGACACGTATGGTTGAGAATCGAGTTCGAGAACAGCGTGCTGGCTGTGTTGTGTGAGCGAGCACCGCGCTGAAGTGGATGCTAATTATGACAGCCTACACTCACGTCTCCAAGTCCCGCTCGCCTGGCGCACGTTTAGGACACAATCCCAGAATGCATCGCTCCCCTTCACCAGCCAGACCCACACTGGGCGTCGGGAGGTTCCGCCAGCGGCATCACCACCACGGACACGACGACGACAACGACAGCGACAACAGCAGCCACGCTCACACCCGCCTCCTGTCCCCTAGCAACGCCACCACCGACCACAACAACTTGGTAGACGCCGGGTGTGGTGGGGGAGATGGAGGGGGTGGTGGTGGAACTAGCGGCTCTGAAACGTCCCCACCCTTGAGCCCCACCCGGGGTGAGAGACGGCCCCTAAAGGTGGAGTTCAGCCTGATGGAGGAGGGGAAAGGGGGGAGGGTGAGAAAACCCGATATGGACGGTGATGACGGCTCCCCGTGTCTCCAGTCTGAAGTGCGGCGCAACCTGGACAGTATAACAAAGAGCGGCTCCTCCACTTCTCGCTTCACTCAGGCCAGGCTTTCTCTGCTGGGCAAACCACTGAGCTATAAGGCACACAGGCGGGATATGCGTTACCGGCGGATGCAGGCGAAAATCTACAACTTCCTGGAACGTCCCAAACTATGGCGGTCTTGGAGCTACCACTTCTCTGTGTGAGTATAACTTTTTGTGGATACTTCTGCCGGTGTTTTGGTGATGG
>JACVVK020000277.1:572500-585000 GCA_018292915.2 Batillaria attramentaria | reverse complement strand
GTTAAAGTGGTGTTCGTTAACCCTCTCTTGTTAACCCTCTCACAGCTGCTGCAGGCAGTTGAAACGAAGAAGCAGCTTTGGAGCATCTGAAAGTGTTGTGCTTTCAAGTTCAGATGTTGTAAAAATAAAAAAAGGATACTTCACCATCGACGGCTGTATCAGCGTTTCATTTTCGGGAAAAAAATGCAAGACAGTCGTGTAAAACAAAAGAAAAGTAAAACAAAAAGGCCACTTCCGTTTACATTTTCCTGCCTTCTTGAAAACGAGGACGACTTCCGTTTTGAGTTTCCTTCATCCTTGAGAAGAAGGCGAGGAAAATGAAGGCGCCTATCAACCGGAAGAGAAAAAGAAGATTCAGGAAGTGAATGAAGAAGACAGCAGAAGTCAGATGAACCTTGGACTGCCGCCAACAGACAAATGAAGCACAGTGAGTTACATCCGGGCACATTCACCGAGTTCATTGGGCAGCATTTGAAGCATGCTAGGTTGGACAAACGTCAAAAGGAAGTTGGCGACGCACCAAAGACATGCGCACGTCCGCCATCGGAGTGATGGCTGGGTCTTGGTTAGCCATCAGCAGCGCGGGGCAATCTCACCGGAAATGAAGTTTCCTCGCGCATGTTTAGTTGACCTCTGAGTGACCACCCGACACCCGGCACCCACCAATTTGTCCTGACTTCAATTTTCGCCTGATTGTCTCTACACTCGTCAGCGGACTCACACTTCCAGACACTCGCAGTCCCAGGAGAGGGGCGAGGGTAGGAGAGGGGGTGGGGCTAGGGACGAGCGAGGGCTGTGTGTGTGTGTGTGTGTGTGTGTGTGTGTGTGTGTTACGTGTACTGATTCACATTTTCCTTTTCCACAGGAAGCTTTGCCTTGTACTTCACTTGTAATTAAGATTACAGTTTTCGGAATTACGGTACACCCTTTAAATATACCAGTGGAATGAGCATTATAAGACTCTGTGGATGTGTGTGTGTGTGTGTGTGTGTGTGGCCAGACTTTGTCGGATAAACTTGGATTAATCAAGTTTTGTTTTTACATCCATACGGAAAGCCAGGTGGTCGTGGATGTGAAAGTATTTCAAATTCATTGTTGTTGTTGTTGCTGTTGTAAGTTTTGTGTGTGTGTGTTTTAAGATGCATTGGGTGCAAGAAAATGTCAGAGACAACGAAGTCATTATGTATTCAGCATGACCAAAACTTGCTTTTCAACTTTGAAACTAGAATCAACAATTACAGAACCGTCTGAACGGCTGTGGCACTACAAGTGTCGTTTCAACGTGTTCCATAAAAGTAATAAACGTAATAATTGTGATTATCCTTGTTATTAGTTGATCGTTATCAACGATATCTTTATCAGGATTGTTTGCGCTACCAAATAATTTCCCAAAAAAGGATACTACAAACTATTTAAGTGAATGGAAAATCGGAACGTGGACGATGGTTATCGGTACTTCTGTCACTTGATTTCTTCACGTTTCGTGTCGTGTGCAGCAAGCAGCTTTTCTCGCTGGCCTTAGTTTACCGTCTGGTGTGTGCAAACATCCCGGCTTTTGCCCTAATGAGTAGTCAAACAACAGAGGAGTACATCACATCTTCAAGCATTGTTACCCAACTCAACCCCTCTCGCACCTTCCCTAACTTCTCAATCTTTTCCTCACTACGTCTGCTTCAGAATCAGAATCAACCCTTCAGAGAGACGACAACTCGTCATAGATAAGAGTTCATTCCCTTGGGTACGGACCCGGATGTTTTGTTCAAGATACGTGGCAAAAATTAACTCAGACGAAGATAATGATGTTGTGTTTTTACGACGGTCCTATTTGGTTTATGTCTTCTCGCGTCTCTCATCTCTTTTGTTGGAGATCGGCACAATCACACTTTTTATCGATCTTACAACAAATAGAGTCTCTCTCTCTCTCTCTCTCTCTCTCTCTCTCTCTCTCTCTCTCTCTCTCTCTCTCTCTCTCTCTCTTTACAGTAGTATTAGCTCGTGTAGTGTAGCAACGGCAAGTTTTAAAATTGGTATGAATGTGCCTGTAACTTCTACCGTTGTAAAATAAAGGTTCTTGTTCTTGTTGCTCTCTCTCTCTCTCTCTCTCTCTCTCTCTCTCTCACACACACACACACACACACACACACACACACACACACACACACACACACACACACACACTTCGCGCGAGAAGTGCAGAATTTTTAAGAAGCCAGTGAAAGGGGGAGGGAGGGGATGAGTGTGAGGGCGGGGGACAGTGACCGTCACCGTCTCCTCTGCCTGTTAAACTTGATTACATTATTCCAACAATTCATGACACTGTGAAATTTTTCACGGGGTATTAGCAACATTGCGGTGGGTTCACGAACTTTAACATAGCGGACTGTTGAAATCTGCGATTGATTGTCTTCGCGCAGGCGATTGGCTAAGAGGATTGGGGAAGAGAAAACAGCAACAAATCACAATAAGTCTACAGCTAATAGGATTGGCAGATTCTATACACGTTGATTTTTTTTTTTTTTTTTTTTGGTTCTTTTCTCCCTTGCGATAAAAATAGCAGCGTTTGTAAATAGCTGAGTTTAGCTCTCTTAATGGTCTGATTTCCACTTACAAGCATTCGTTTTATAGGACTTGCGATTTTTTTTTCCCCGAACTGAGCTGTGTCACCAATTACGTCACTGTTTAACTCAGTGACATAACTATTTGACCCGTCGATATGTGATCAGTGTTTGGTTCTTTGACGTCACTGTTTAGCCCAATGACGACACGCTTTAACCCAAATGACGTCACTGTTTAACTTAATGATGTCACTGTTTAACCCTTTGAAATCACTTTTGGCTCATTGACGTCATTATTTATCCCATCCACGTCATTCTTTAACCCAGTCATGTCGCTATCTAATCCATCTGTGCCTACAGCTCCTAATCCCGCACCAGCCTTGATCTCTGTGTTCCCATTAGAAAAAGCAGTTTAACCATCTAACATCTTCAACGTGCCTAGGTCTGATAATATTAGAAACAGAAATAATCGCTTTTTCAACTCTCGGAAGTCAGTACCGGTTACCTCCCCTTGCTCTGGAACTGTAACAGTGAATTGCCACCAACGCCTGTCGCACACACAGTTCAGCCTAATATTCTTCAGCACGTAGTTCAACAGAAGCCACAGTTTATTTTGAATGAAATGCGTGGAGGCGGCGTCTCCTCTCTACATCAGTGACACAGCTCTTCATTCGAGCCGATGCCTTTCTATTGGCCCTCAAGGGAAATTAGACGGCGGGTTATAACCTCATAAAAAAGGATTATATGAATATCAGAAGGACCGCCACAATGGGAGTCGTCGTAAAATGGAAGATCCTACGAAAGAAGATTACTACACTTATGCATGAATTCTACGTAATACAGTACATATGTACAGTGTTTTGTATACTATGGCTGATGCCCTGAACCGTCACTTTTATCTGTACCTTTACCTGTACTCTTAGCGCTTAGAACTGCCTTACAAGTAGATTATAGCGCTATATAAATTATTATTATTATTATTATTATTATTTCAAGCTGAAAGGCAGCATGTAATACCATCCACATTTCGCAGACCAATTTCATCTTTTAATATTTGCAGGTACATGCCACTAGAACTACCAAAGAAAACATTGCTAAGTCTGGCAAAATTCATTAGAAATGGTAAAATCGTCTGGTATGTCATGTAGGTATGTTTGTAGCTATGTTGACATGTTTCACCTCACACATATGCACTATTGTTTTTGTTTGTTCTTTTGTAACCTATGCGATGTGCAGTTCGGACTGTTGTGATTTCTTCCGTCCTACATGTGTTTTTGTAATTCTTTACGTATGAGAATCATGTATGATGCATTCCTTGAGATTCCTCCATACCCCAAATGGGGAAAAACGAATAAAATCTTTGAATCTTTGGCTGCCTGAAGTTAGTCTCGTTATCAGAAACGAAGGTCGGCCTTTATCTCCCCCCCCCCACCCCCCGCCCCCTTGGCATGGCCATTTTCCACTCTAGTGTTTCTTTACCGGATGAATGTCAAATAGGAAAAGTCATTTTGCAAGTGAGTGGCGCTACAAATAATGAACATGTATCAGTTCGATAACCAGCCCGACCACACCCTGCCCACTATATGATAAGGCTGGTTAAATACAGCCTTCACAAAAAGTTAAGGACCACTTGCAAATATCATTAGACTTCTGTCGTGGTGGCTTGCTGGTGCAGTGCTGAACATCGCTGAAACGGCGGCTTATGTAGGCAAACAAATGACTCGAGCACAGTTCATAACCAGGGATGTATTCTTTGACCTGCATCTCATTTTGGCCTTGCAGAAAGCCCCACGTATCGCTCACTGAACACTGAAACTCGGTCTAGTTTTGCCGAAATTGCAGATTTTCAAACGCGCCAAGCATACTGTGTGACGCGCACGTGCCATCCACATAGTGGTCGCCATGTTCACTAATTACCCCTTAACCTTGCTACCGAATTTTACGGGTAAAAATCTTATTCGTTTATTTTTTTCTGATTTATTGAAACTGTCACCCATTATGTCGACTGGTCCTTAACTTTTTGTGAAGACTGTATGATAAGCCACTTAAAAAGAACAAGGCACTGCACATCAGTAGGAGCCACTTCAAGCCACTATAACACGAGGCGTGGGTCTTCCCCGCTAGGCCCGACACCGCTGTGCAGATTGCATAATAGTGGATTGAAGCGGCTGAAGACTCCATTGCGATTTTGTGTATTTCAGAGATAAGGGTAATGTTCTACCCCAGGTCGACACCTCCCCCTCCTTTCCCCAACTCCTACCCGCCGGCAGACTCATTTCCGACTGTAGTGTGTGTAGACAGGATGCACGTATCTATAGTGATGACCCCCCCCCCTCCCCCTCCTCCTCCCTTCTCCTCCCTGGCAGCTGCAGCACGCAGACCTTGATACTTTCGCTCTGACAGTTCGCCGTTTGGCTGTGGATCGAAGAGAGGTCTCAATCAATGGCGTGGTCACGCCTGACTGATCACAGCCGCCATTTCTGTCAGTGATTTGTGACGTTCGTACTCACGGACTCGACGTCGGCAAGATGGAGTCGATCAAACGATCTCCATACGTCTCTATCCATTCATCAAACGTCCATACATCTCCATCCATACATCACACGTCCATACATCTCCATCCATACATTACACGTCCAACGCCACAAGTAGAGTTCCAGACTCCAGTTTTTGGGGGTCAGTCTAAGGTGAAGAGGTCATGTCCAGATAAGGAGAGGCAAGCCCAGATAACTGCCTAGACGTCAATGTTTCAGTCATATCAAACTGCATGTGTATTCCCTCGTTGTAGCGTCTGGCGAAAAGTTTGCAAGACCGTGCCATGTGTTGTACTGATTATGCCGCGGGATGCGATTGGCTGAACACTGGGGGCTCGACCCTTTTGTTTGACAGGAGTGGAGTCGTCCATTTTGGTTTAACTCCGTTTTAAGTAAATCCGTCGCAAGAGGTTCACAAATACTCGTACAATGCGAGCCGTCTTGCGCTGTTCTCATGAAGCAGTTAGACCAAAATTCCACTGTTACGTCGATATTTCATGTAGTTTCCCACAATTAATTAATTAATTAATTAATAATAATATTTATTGGACGCCTATCCCCGGGGAACGAGGCGCCTTACATTCTAAAATCGAAGTTTAAAAAAAAATCACTCAGTTTACACTACGTAAAAACAACTAAAAAAGTAAAAGAGCACACACACACACACACACACACACACACACACACACACACACACACACACACACACACACACACACTGAACACGACTGAGTAGAAAGGATAAAGGATAGACAGAGACAATTAAAAACCAAGAACAAGTACCACTGATAAAACCCAAAACAAATTAAATTTATGAAACAGGAAAACGATAAACTTGACAACGACCACCCACAACATGAACATCTCTAAACTCCGCAAACCATCAGTGTCACTTACCAGGGTAGTTGCGTGTTCCCCAGAATAGCTGGGTCTTTTTTTTTTTACCAAGACGCTGTACCGTACTTAAATGATTCGAGCTTGCCTTTGATCTCAAGGAAGTGATTTCTTTTTGGCTGGCTGGAGGTTGTGTGTAGGATGATATTTCTGTCTACAAACGACTAACGATCAGTTGTGAACTTTTTCGTGTGTGTGTGTGTGTTTTTTTTTTCTTTATTCTGTGTATAGTTTTCATTAGTTTCTGTGTAAGTCAATTGTGGTGTTTGATTTCCAGGGAAATGTTACTGATATGTAGTTTGCTTCAATCAAAGAACGATATAATATGCAGCATTTTTACAGGCGCCACGGAGAATGTCAGGATTTTGACAGGGTGGAGTGACACTGGACTGGAAAATCAAAAACTGACAAAGGTGACAGCGTACACGTGTCACTGATGCCTCGGTGGTCTAGTGGTTAAGAGAATTGTCAACAATGCGAGAGGTCAGGGGTTCGAGTCCCACTGGGGGCAAAGAATTTTTCCTTCTCGTATGTGGCACCGTTCATTCGGGCCGATCGTCGGGGGTTCTCTCCGGGTACTCCGGCTTCCTCCCCCTCTGCTTTGGAAATGTTCAGCCCACAAGATTTGAAAAATAAATGCAATCCTAAATTCCGAAATTTAAATAGCTGAGCTGACCCTTCGCACCACGTGATTGTAATGTGTTTGTCCTGTGTGTGAGAGAATGCGTGTGATTCACGTGAGCGTGCGTGTTGGGTTCAGTTCGCGGCGCTTTGAGCCGATTCATGAAATTGGGTAAAGCGCCTATACAATACTCATTATTATTATTATTATTTTATTTTATCAAACGCGTTTTTTTCTGTATGTACATGGTTTCCAGCTGATCTTCCCAAGCCACTCTTGTGTTTGACTCCTAAGCGTTGATGGGTTGTCGGCGTTTCGCCATTTTCCGACTCCCTACCGATTTCCACAGATTGTAAACCACACAGACACATCTTCAGTGCCATCAAGTTCAATTCATATAAAAGATGTTTGGAAATACTTTCAAAGTAGACTGTCCTTAGACTGACTGAATATTTCTGCCGTAGCTCAAAAGCTCGCAGGCCGTCCTACCGGCTAAATTTAGTTCCAAATGATAGATCAGGCTTTGGCACATTCAAGGTTAGTTGGTTTTTTTCAGCAGATTGCTGCAAATTGCTACTGCGCATGTGCAACAATTTTCTAAACGTTGCCGGAGCTGTAATTGAAATCACGCCACTGTCTGCTGCAGGTCACTGACCAGCCAAACAACGTTGTGTACGTGTGTGTGGTGTGTGTGTTGGGGGGGGGGGGGGTCGTCACCCGTGTTGACTCACACCAGACTTCCAGTTCGTTCCTGTCTACATGCTGGTCCCGCCCAATATCGAATGTCTCACACAGAGTAAGACTAAGAGTCGATCAGCAGGTGACATCATCTGCTTTCATGTTACGTCATTGTTTCGATGACGTGTACGTGATGTTCGCGTTTTAGGAGTTGATCCAGTGGGTAGTGTAAAGCTGATGCAGAAGTGACAACGGATGTCGCGTACACATCGAATCAAGCGAACTGGCGTCACTTCCGATTTTCACGTCACAAGTCATTTATCCACTTCAATTCTTAACTCTTGAAAGCCCATTCAAAAATCACAGGTTTATTTGAGATCTGATGATCACGAGGAGCCGCTTTAATCCACTATTACGCAATCTGCAGCGGTCTGGGCCCGTATGTAGGACTCGAAGTTAATTTAACCCACAGGCTACGGGCCTAACCCAGACTAGGACAAAAGAAACCCAAACGCAAAATTAAATTTTAAAAAAAGGAAGCGAAGGAGGGAAGAAAAAATTCTTCTTTAACGGCTTAGGCATCTTGCTGGAATAAGCCTACTTCTCGTTTTAAAACAAAAAAAAACAAAAAAACAAACAAACAACAGAAAATTTAACCCTAGAGCTAGTTTAGTTCGAGGTTACACTCTAACCCAGGACTAAAACCCCTAACCTCGACTATTACATACGGGCCCTGGAGGCGTACATGTCTTCGAGGGCAAAGAAACGAGAGGCGCGGGTCAGAGCCAGGAAGTGCGTTACCGTTCACTGTACTAGCTCTTGGCGGCGTGTTTGATGAACTCTCGTCGGAGCGGTCGCTTGGTTCATGGAGTCTCGTGAGTGTCTCTGATACATGACTGTTTGCTCAACGTGGACCACGTGACAGAGACACATTGCAATCAAAACTCCCACAACGCTTCTCACTCCATTGGCCATCATTCACGTCCCCTCGCCACGCCTCGGCCAGTTCCCACTGGGAACTACACCACTCGTGCTCCTGTCCAATGTCCGTTTGTATGGAGTTGTTCCTCTTTGCTGGGTAGTTCTCTCCCTTGATTAATATCAAGCGCCAATTTAGGGGTTCATTGTTTGCACACCGCGCGCGCCGCACTCACTAACACACACACACACACACACACACACACACACACACACACACACACACACACACACACACGCGCGCGTAATCGCGTTCTCTCTGAGACAACGTTCTTTTCCCTGGTGCTCTTAATATGACGTGCGCCTAGTGTAGAATCTAAGGCGGAGGTCTTTGTGCACTGTTGACAGCACCCCCCCCCCCCCCCCCCATTCACACAAAGTGTTATCGCGCGCGAACACACACATACACACACATACACACACACGCGCGCACACACACACACACACACACACACACAATCCATCCATCCATCCATATTGATCGAGATTCAGTATGTCGGTCCAGCAGCGGCTTAATTACACGGCATTATAAAAAAGTGTTCGTGAAAGGTCATTTGCATAGATATTGCGCAGTCGCAGGCGTTAATGTAAGAAGAGTCACATAAAGTTTTATGATGTCTGCAGCTTTTACATTGAAGACCACGTGTTGCGCAAAGCCCGCTCGACAAGGCTCGGCAAGGGTCGCCAGAAGATAGGAAATGATGCTTGTTCGTTGTCAGGATCCCATTCGTCAGTCCCACGCTATCCAGCACGTGCACACAAACACCGAAAGCTGAAAGACTCCATTTCTAAGATTACTAAGCTTTTATATAATGACACTTTTGTTTTGGAGCCGGGATGTGCGGCCGTTAGAGAGTTGGACTTCCAATGCTCGGGTCGGGAGTTCGATTCCCGACTGGGGTAAAATATTGGTGCTGGCCTTTTTTTTTTCTCGTTGCCCCGTGTTTGATATCACTAGCTCTTATTACTGATACAGATTACGGAAACGAAATTTGTCTTCCGCTTCACCGACAAGGTAACAAATAAACACGTGAGATCACACAAGGAGTGTTGGCTGATAAAATCTCTCTCTCTCTCTCTCTCTCTCTCTCTCTCTCTCTCTCACTTCACTTGTCAGCTGCTTGAACACAGTGTGTACAAGGTCGAGTATGACCTCAACACTGTCAGGGCCTATGGCGTCTTAACGCAAGCCTGTATGTAGGCTAGCTGTAGTTGTACATGAGTCTAAGTGATATTGATAATAATAAATAGTACGTATAGAGCGCTTAATGTAGCAGCAAAGCAACTCATAACGCTACACACACACACACACACACACACACACACACACACACACACACACACGCACGCACGCACGCACGCACGCACGCACGCACGCACGCACGCACACACACACACACACACACACACACACACACACACACACACACACACACACACACTCCCTGATGCAGATAACTCGTTAGAGCCAGAGCCCTCTCCCCCCTCCCCCCCCCCCCTCCCCTTGCCCGCTATATGATGGTTAAAAATAACAAGCCACTGCACACCAGTAGGAGCCACTTCAAGCCACTATTACGCAAGGTGTGGGTCTTCCCCCCGAGGCACGATACTGCTGCAGATTGCGTAATAGTGGCTTCAAGTGGCTTGCAGTGATCTGAAGTTTTCATGGAAATATGCGATTTTTTCATGAGCTTTTAAGAGACATACAACAACAGACACTGAAACACTGAAACAATGGCAAACTACTTCACTGTGAAAGGCTCGATGGAAGAGGTGGGTTTTCACGTGGTATGATGCTGAACACCACTAAAAAATACTCACAACTTTCTGTGAACCCTAAAAGTCTTTGAAACGTGGCTTTTAACCAGGACAAAATCGCCGGGGGCTGTTCGTGAAAAAATATACACCTCGCAGCTTCTCTTGTACGTCTTCGGGCCAGCTTGACTGTGACATTAATGGTCTGCAATCTCAACAAAAGCTACAAACAGCGTGGTTTTGTTGTTGTTTAATTCAATTCAATTCAAATTCAAAATACTTTATCGTCTGTTTAAGAGAGACTCTAAAAACAGAAAATCTTCTTTGGCCTCACTTGATGCTCTGTCACAGATAAGATAAAATACAGTCATTAAAGGTCGTGATATAAAACATAAAATTAAAATAGGGAGTTAAAAGTTAAGGTCAAACAAAATTCAAAAACAATTAAAACAAGTAATCATACATACTGTCAAACTTTTTTAAAAAAACCCAAAAAGACTATAAACTAACCGACTGTGCAGAATGCACAGTCATCTTTGTCACAGCTACAGAGTTTTCAGCGTCTGTGAAACACCTTTAAAAACCAAGGGCAGAATGATTTCACAGCTTGCGTTTTGACATTTAGCGGAAAAGAGTGCAGTGCCGTCTTGTGCAGCACACGACGCCAGCTAGGCACTGTAGCGATGTGGCTCGCTCACTGACCAAAAGCACAATGAAGTTACTGCAAACTCACGCTCTGGTTTTATAAGGGTCTCCGAAGCGCTGAAAACTCTGCAACTGTGACAAGAGTTGCCTGCATTATGCACAGTCGCACGTCGCAGGTTTAGAGACACACAATGTCTGTGGCTTTTTGGCGAGATTGCAGATCTTTAAGCTTTTTATAATGGGGTGTGTGCAAGCGGGTTTTTAGCATTCGTGGACAACAGAGGGTGGACGGGCTAATATGAAATTCGATCGATTTCTCCTGCTGCAAAATTCACATTGTCCGTGAAACCACAGCCCTTATCAATCCGCACTTCCCCTCATGCACCGCGAAGAGCAGGCAGTTTTTAACAGGGCGGGCTAGTGAACGTGATGGGTGTTACACACTTAAAAGCATTGCCGCTATTCTCTGAATAATAGATAGCATCACGCTACTCTCTTTGTTATCCGCGTTGCCACAGGCGTACGGCACAGAGATGCAAAAAATTTGTCTCTCTCTAATTAGTCGAGTCGTATTCACATGCAGTATAGGCATGTGCCGTTCTGCATACTGATTGGTTGCTGGATTTGGGAGCCGCGCTGTGTTACAATGGACGACTCCACTCCTGTCAATCAAAAGGAGTGAGCCCGCAGAATTCAGCCAATCGCGTGCCGCTGTATAATGAGCACAACACGTGGCATGGTCTGGCAAACGTTTTGCCAAACACTACAAGGAGGGAAGCACAAGTAGTTTGATATGACTGGAACGTGGAAAGACAGCAACATTGACGTCATTTGAGGAAAAAGACTATTACGTCAGTCTTCCATCTTGAAATAACAACTTTTCCCATACAGTGACGTCATGGACGTACTGTGTTTTGACAATACACGGTAGAGTAAAGGGGCGGGGCTTTGAGTTGTCTATACTGAATATTGGCAGATTAACCTTTTTACTGTCGCACATGTTTGGTCGTACAACGTAGCAGTATGGTAGACTACACACATTAGCTGGCTATCATGTTCTGAGAAGCTGAGCTTCATGCTCACTTGATATTTGTGCGTGTATGTGTACACGAGGATGTGATTTGAAATCAAACTAAATACCTGCCTACCAGCGATTCGAACCCGTCCGTAGCGGATGCCGGAAGCACTGGACCCAATCCCCAGTCAGCATCCCGTCACATGACTGCATCGTCAGCCTACGGCATCTCACGCAGAGCACCGCGGTTTTTTTTTTTTTTTTGTTTTTTTTTTGGGGGGGGGGGGGTATTGTTGGGGGTGGGGGGGGGGGGTGGTTGTTGTTGTTCTTTTCTAAAATCGAAACGCCATAGCACCGTTTCGGCTTCGGATTTTCAGTTGTCGGTGAGAACGTATGAAAAAGACCGAAACCAACTTGCACTTACCAACCAGGGCCCGTATGTAAAACTCGAGGTTAATTTTACCCACGGCTAAGGCCTAACCCAGACTAGGACAAAAGAAACCCTGAAACAAAATTAAATGAAAAAGGAAGCTAAGAAAGATAAAAATCCTTCTATAACGGCATGGGCACCTTGCCGGAATGGACCCGCTTTCTGATTTAAAAAAAACAAACAAACAAAACAAAAAACCCTACAGCTAGTTTAGTTCGAGGTTAGACTCTATCCCGGGGCTAAACTCCCTAACCCCGACTTTTACATGCGGGCCCAGGAACCGACTTGTACTAATGCGTTACGACAATCTTAAGATCTTAAGACGTGTATGTGTTCATGTTTTAAAATAACGGCTTTAAATGGGAGCAATCATCGTGGCAACGTTTGAATCGGC
>JACVVK020000277.1:515000-567500 GCA_018292915.2 Batillaria attramentaria | reverse complement strand
CACCGTTTTCAAACTTGCCGTTGCTACACTACCATAATGAGAGAGAGAGAGAGAGAATACAAATAACTTTATTTGAAAACGGTCGAAGTTTTGGTCGTGCGACCACTTTTCAAACTTGCCGTTTTGAAAAAACAAAAACAGAAACTAGTATGCATGATCTAGTTGGTATATATATATATATGTAAAAATATGGTATCTACTTTTTCATCATTATCGGTTATTTGGCTTATCGATATTTGAAGAGGCTGCTGTCAGACAAGGAGGCTGACCGACTGTGCCTAGCATGAAGGAGAGAGAAAAGCTCACTGACCCAGAGGGAAAAAACCCCTTGCTTTCTCTGTAAGAAAACCCTTTCAGTAGCTTACAGCAAGCGCCTCGGTCAGACAATCAAATGTGACTTTGGCGTGAAACTCCCGACTCGTAACACGGAGAAAGAGACACTTGACCTTTTCCTCCCCTCACCTAGTGAACGTATCCTCATGACGACCAGACGATATCGCCTCTGGTTTAAGAAGTGTCGATGTAGGCGGCACTGTAGGTGGCTGGCCGGAAGTGGTCACTTCATTAGTACGTGGCTGGAAGCTCTAGTCTAACAATGCTGCCCCCCTTTTCCGGAGTGGCCGGCAGTGGTGGACGAAGGGTTGTCCGGAGTGGCCGGCAGTGGTGGACGAAGGGTTGTCCGGAGTGGCCGGCAGTGGTGGACGAAGGGTTGTCCGGAGTGGCCGGCAGTGGTGGACGAAGGGTTGTCCGGAGTGGCCGGCAGTGGTGGACGAAGGGTTGTCCGGAGTGGCCGGCAGTGGTGGACGAAGGGTTGTCCGGAGTGGCCGGCAGTGGTGGACGAAGGGTTGTCCGGAGTGGCCGGCAGTGGTGGACGAAGGGTTGTCCGGAGTGGCCGGCAGTGGTGGACGAAGGGTTGTCCGGAGTGGCCGGCAGTGGTGGACGAAGGGTTGTCCGGAGTGGCCGGCAGTGGTGGACGAAGGGTTGTCCGGAGTGGCCGGCAGTGGTGGACGAAGGGTTGTCCGGAGTGGCCGGCAGTGGTGGACGAAGGGTTGTCCGGAGTGGCCGGCAGTGGTGGACGAAGGGTTGTCCGGAGTGGCCGGCAGTGGTGGACGAAGGGTTGTCCGGAGTGGCCGGCAGTGGTGGACGAAGGGTTGTCCGGAGTGGCCGGCAGTGGTGGACGAAGGGTTGTCCGGAGTGGCCGGCAGTGGTGGACGAAGGGTTGTCCGGAGTGGCCGGCAGTGGTGGACGAAGGGTTGTCCGGAGTGGCCGGCAGTGGTGGACGAAGGGTTGTCCGGAGTGGCCGGCAGTGGTGGACGAAGGGTTGTCCGGAGTGGCCGGCAGTGGTGGACGAAGGGTTGTCCGGAGTGGCCGGCAGTGGTGGACGAAGGGTTGTCCGGAGTGGCCGGCAGTGGTGGACGAAGGGTTGTCCGGAGTGGCCGGCAGTGGTGGACGAAGGGTTGTCCGGAGTGGCCGGCGTCTAATTGGACGAAGAAGTAACGTTGTCTTTCACTCTAACACTGTACCAGCTGGGTAATGAGGCCGGATACTCAGAATGAGGGAACTTCTTGTGTGATGGAATGTACGATCGATCGAAATGATGTGGAACACACACTCTCTCTCTCTCTCTCTCTCTCTCTCTCTCTGGACAGTGCACAAGGTAGGCCTTCCTGTCTCACATGTCTATTCTGAATCAAAGATTTCATCATGCCCCCCCCCCCTCCGCTCCCTCCCCCCTCTCTCTCTCTCCAGACAGTGTGCAATATTATATATATATATATATATATATATATATATATATATATATATATATGTATAGGCCTTCCAGTCTGACAAGTCTATTCCGAATCAAAGGTTTCTTCATCACCTCTCTCTCTCTCTCTCTCTGGACAGTGCACAAGGTAGGCCTTCCTGTCTCACATGTCTATTCTGAATCAAAGATTTCATCATGCCCCCCCCCCCCCCTCTCTCTCTCTCTCTCTCCCTCTCTCCAGACAGTGTGCAATATCATATATATATGTATAGGCCTTCCAGTCTGACAAGTCTATTCCGAATCAAAGATTTCTTCATCACCTCCTCCGCCACTGGTGATTAATTTTCAAAAACGGGGCAGCGAGACAAAAAAAGCCACCAATATTTCGCTTCCCGCAGGAAGACACGACAGAGCTCACGTGATGGGTGCAATGGGTGAAGTCAACTCCAGTAAACTCTTCTACAAATCCACGCTTCATAAACCAGAGGTTAAGTCGTTGGATTGTCAGAACGCCTTCTTGTGAATGATGTTTGCATGTAAAGCAGATTTCGACTTCCGTCTCCTTCCATCACTAAGAAGCTCGTTTTGTATCCCACTTCTGGCAATTGAGGGAGTGCGCACTGCTCACTGTCTTTATGACGTGAGTACTGCTCACTTTCTTTGGCGAGGTGAGTACTGCTCACTCTCTTTGGCGAGTGAGTACCACTCACAATCTTGGCCAGGTGAGTACTGATCACTGTGTTTAGAAGGTGAGTAGTGCTCACTCTCTTTGGCGAGTGAGTACTACTCAGTGTCTTGGGGAAGTGAGTACTACTCATTCTCTTGGCGAGGTAAGTACTACTCACTGTCTTGGGGAGGTGAGTACTACTCACTCTCTTGGGGAGGTGAGTACTGCTCACTGTCTTGGCCAGGTGAGTACGACTCACTCTCTTGGGGAGGAGAGTACTACTCACTGTCTTGGCCAGGTGAGTACGACTCACTCTCTTGGGGAGGTGAGTACTACTCACTGTCTTGGGGAGGTGAGTACTACTCACTGTTTTGGCGAGTACTACTCACTTTCTTGGTGAGGTGAGTACTACTCACTGTTTTGGCGAGATGAGAACCACTCAGTGTCTTTGCGGGGTGAGCACTACTCACTCCCTTAGCTAAGGGAGAAGTGTGTTCACAAGGCAGACAGGACTGTGACCTGTATGATCACTTACTACTTGACACCTTGTTGTACACTGCACAGGGTCGCCGGGCAAGGATGATGATCAGTGGGGTACAGGGTGGTGGTGGTTGTCGATGTTGTTGTTGTTGTTGTTTTACTTTCTTGTTTTATGTTGTTGTTCTATGTTGTTTTGTTTTTGTTGTTGTTTTGTTGTTTTCTGTTTTTTGTTTGTTTGTTTTTTGTTGTTGCTGTTGATGTTGTTGGGGTTTTTTGTTTTGGATTTGTTTTTTTTGTTTGTTTGTTTGTTTGTTTGTTTTTTGTTGTTTTTTTTGTGTTTTTTTGTTTGTTTGTTTGTTTGTTTTTTTGGGGGGGGAGTATGGTTGTGACCAGTGAAAAGTTCCAGAACAAGCGACCTACTTAGACAGGTGACCATCTTACACAGAATCATGTTAGTGAGCATCACAGTTCAGCAGCTCAGCATACAGAGATGTTTCGTCACAATGCTGTGAATTGAATGGCCGTGGACGGTTTGTACAGGGGCCGAGCGAAATGTGCCGAGTGCTGGCGTGTTTCCCTGATCACATACATCTACACAACACCTACCACGCTCCTACCAACATACAGGGGCCGAGCGAAATGTGCCGAGTGCTGGCGTGTTTCCCTGATCACATACATCTACACAACACCTACCACGCTCCTACCAACATACAGGGGCCGAGCGAAATGTGCCGAGTGCTGGCGTGTTTCCTGATCACATACATCTACACAACACCTACCACGCTCCTACCAACATACAGGGGCCGAGCGAAATGTGCCGAGTGCTGGCGTGTTTTCCTGATCACATACATCTACACAACACCTACCACGCTCCTACCAACATACAGGGGCCGAGCGAAATGTGCCGAGTGCTGGCGTGTTTCCCTGATCACATACATCTACACAACACCTACCACGCTCCTACCAACATACAGGGGCCGAGCGAAATGTGCCGAGTGCTGGCGTGTTTCCCTGATCACATACATCTACACAACACCTACCACGCTCCTACCAACATACAGGGGCCGAGCGAAATGTGCCGAGTGCTGGCGTGTTTCCCTGATCACATACACCTACACAACACCTACCACGCTCCTACCAACATACAGGGGCCGAGCGAAATGTGCCGAGTGCTGGCGTGTTTCCCTGATCACATACACCTACACAACACCTACCACGCTCCCACCAACATACAGGGGACGAGCGAAATGTGCCGAGTGCTGGCGTGTTTCCCTGATCACATACATCTACACAACACCTACCACGCTCCCACCAACATACAGGGGACGAGCGAAATGTGCCGAGTGCTGGCGTGTTTCCCTGATCACATACACCTACACAACACCTACCACGCTCCCACCAACATACAGGGGACGGCGCCAGAGAGCAATGGGTGGCGCCTTGAAGGGGTTGGAGGAGGAAAGCGGGAGGGGGTGGGGGAGATAGTGAGGAGGGGGAGGGGATAGTGAGGGGGGGGGATGCTAGGGTCAATTCATTTCCTGCCCTGTATTGATTGACTGCAGTAGATAAAGCTTCCTCTGCGTCTGCCTGTTAAATGAAGTGGCCGGGATTAATCAGTTCTTGCTTCGCTCTCTCTACCCTCTCTGTCTTAAGGGCAACTCTGTCTCTCTCTCTCTCTCTAACACACACACACACACACACACACACACACTCTCTCTCTCTCTCTCTCTCTCTCTCTCACACACACACACACACACACACACACTCTCTCTCTCTCTCTCTCTCACACACACTCTCTCTCTCTCTCTCTCTCTCTCACACACACACACACACACACACACACACACACACACACACTCTCTCTCTCTCTCTCTCACACACACACACACACTCTCTCTCTCTCTCTCTCTCACACACACACACACACACACACACACACACACACACACACACACAAGCACCGATGTGACAACATCACAACTTCATGCAGTAAAACCTGCCAAAAGCGACCACCGGATGAAGCAGGGAGAAGTGGTTTTGTTATGCAGGTCGTTATGTAGGGTTTTCCTAGAAGTCTATTGTCATCTCTCCCCACAGAGCATCTGTGTACTAGTAATAAGGACAGTCGCATTGACGGGTTTTGCTGTACATACTATTACAGGTACTTAGGACCACGCTGTGGTCGTGATTACTGCTCGCTAAACACGGACCATAATGAACCTGGCGCATGATAAACTTGAAGTGAATGACCCTTCCGCCCGCCGGGAAACAATGAACGCGAAGACCGATCAGCCAATCAGAGTCGTGTATTTTGCCGTAATTCCAGAATGATGTCCATGTGTTTGTACATAAGATGATTATTTGTATCTTAAATAGTTTGGAGACAGTTTGCGGAAAGTCTGGAAACGTGCAAGCGGCTGACTGCAAGAGGTGAATACACTCTATGGTACTTGATAAGGGTTGTTTTGTATGGTCGGGGAGGGGGGGGGGGGGGATGGGGGGGGGTTGCTGCTGTTGATGGGGTGGGTTGTTTTTGTTGTTGTTGCTGGGTTTTTTGGTTTGTTTTTGGTTGTTTTTTGTTTGTTTGTTGTTGTGTTTGGTTTGGTTTGTTTTTTGTTTTGTTTTTTGTTGCTCGGGGTTTTTCGGTTGAGTTGTTTTGGTTTTTTTGGTTTTTCGGGGGGGGGGGGGGGGGGTTGGTTGTTGTTGCTGTTGTTTGTTGTTGTTGTTTGTTTGTTTGTTGTTGTTGTTGGTTTTTTGTTGTTGTTTTTTTGTTGTTGTTTTTTTGTTGTTGTTTTTTTTTTGGGGGGGGGGGGGGGCTTTTTGTTTTGGTTGTTTTCTTGTCTTTTTTGCGTGAACAGTACTGCTTATGGTGAAAGCAGAGAGAGAGAGAGAGAGAGATCAAACTTTAAACTATTAGCATGCAAACCCACGAAACTGTCCGGGGTTTTGTCAAATGGTTCCTACATACTTACGACAGGCGGGCAGACTGTCGTCTTGGCACTACTGAAATTGGACGGACTTTTAGAGAGGCAGAAAATAAATTAGGTTTTTCGAGTCAGACGAAACACACATAGTTACTGCAGACAGCCACAGAGAGAGAGAGAGAGAGAGAGAGAGAGAGAGAGAGAGCTTTATTTGACAACGGTAGAGGTTGTAACCGACCAGTTTTCGAAATTGCACTTCCTAGGACTATTCTCGTACTACAGGAGCAAAGTTGAAATATCCAGTATTGCAAAGAGGACCAAATTCAAACATCCACAATACCAAAAGGAATAAAATTCAGTAGTCTTAGATACAAATACAAACCACCAAATGGATAACAGAGAGAGAGAGGAGTCCTAATATTTGACCCCCGTCGCTATTGTTCCTTTGGGACAGCCTGGGGTACAATATCTACACAGACAATCCGGATAAGCTCTACGCTAAACTGTATGGACGAAATGAAAGAGAGAGAGTGCTGGTTTTGTATCCGCGTCACTATTGTTCCTTGGGGGCAACCAGTGCCACTTTTTGATTAACCGGATGTATTGAAGTGTCAAGAAAAGATACCTCTGGAGCCAACAAAGTAGCCGATTTGGGGGTACACTCCCCCTGATTCGCAGACAGACAACCGCTAGTATGGCCGTCCATAGATTGTGATGATCAGTGATCAGTTTTATTTCGGCTCACAGTAACATGCTTGCAACGACCAGACGAACCAAGCTTGAGACCCAGCACTGACGCAGATCTGAAACCAGGTGCACACACACACACACACACACACACACACACACACACACACACACACACACACACACACACACACACACACACGCGCGCGCGCGCGCGCGCGCGCAGTTTTCCATCGATGAATCCTCACGCATAAAATGTATGACTCGATACGACAACGCAACTCGTCATCCTAACTTGCCGTCTGTTTGTCCATATGTCTGCGCTGAAAATATTCGACCATGATTTCAGAACGTGCACGCGATTGAATCCTTCAGATACACGTCATTCCCGCCGAAACCCGAGCACGTGAAACGAGAACACTGTGACCCACATTAACAGTTAGCTGGAAGTGCAACAAGGCGAAAGGTCACTCGTTGCAAAGGGCGATAAATCCGACCGGCGGATGGGTTCCCGGTGGCGACGCTATTAAAAGAAATCCACAAGAAACCCCCATGGCGGGGAATGGTCGTCTGGCTGTACAGACGACGGAATGTCCCAGATGGAGACTCGGTTAAAGAAACAACTCCCAAAGGTAGACACTTGGATAAGGGCAGTAACTCAGGTTAGGAACTCCGCCCGTACAAAGAAAGGGAATGAGTTAATTAGCAAGCTGGCAGTAAATTTGGAAACCAGGTTTGATAGTTGTACGGGAAATGCTGTTACAGTTTTTGTATGGTCACTGTGAAAATTAAAATGATGAAAATGCGAGAGTTATTTCCCTTACATTAACTCTGTGTGTGTGTCTGTGTGTGTGTGTGTGTGTGTGTTTGCGTGCGTGCGTGCGTGCGTGTGTCCATGCTGATCACACAACATGTCACATTTAATGGTGGTATCGAAATATTTTTTTTTTAACATCTCTTATAATGGTACTAAACAAGGATAAGAGGAAAATGTCCGTACAAGATACGTCACACCATCCATTCAATATTCACAACAATCTTTCTCCCCAACAGTAAAGAGTCTTTAGGACGACAACCCATGGAGTGAGGTGGGGAGGGGGGGGGGAGATTTGAATTGATTCCATACGTTTCCACGTTCTTCCCGTCTGTATGTCTGTATGCTGGTTGGGAAGCCGGGACAGCCGAACGCTTGAGCGTTGGTCTATCAATGCTTGGGTCTTGCGTTCGAATCCCGGCCGGGGCCAAATATGTGTGTTGGCCTTTTCCTCGTTGCCCCGTCTTTGATATCACCTATACGCGGCGAAAAAAGGGCGTTAAACTCGCAAACACCCACCCACCCACTCTTCCTCCTTAACACCCGACCTAAATGCTGGTTACTGCAGCTTCCACACTACAGGCAAAGGCCGACTTTTCAGTCTGTCTGAATTCAATGGTGTTCATCTGGGCCCGTATGCAAAAGTCGAGGTTAATTTGATTCACGGCTACGGGCCTAACCCAGACTAGGACAAAATAAACCCAAAAACAAAATTAAATAATTTTTTAAAAAAAGGAAACGAAGAAAGGAAGGAAAAAATCCTTCTATAACGGCTCAGGCACCGTGCTGGAATGGACCCGCTTCTTGATTTAAAACAAAAAAACAACAGAAAATTTAACTCTAAAGCTAGTTTAGTTTGAGGTTAGACTCTAACCCGGGGCTAAAAGCCCTAACATCGACTATTACATACGGGCCCTGGACTGTTCATGTTATCATGTTCCCTCGCTCCCGGTAACCTGCAGCTGACCAGTGGTGCTATCTTCAGTCAGTCTTGACGTGGGAGGGGTTAAACAGCAATTAACCAACCGGCAGCTTGCGAGCTACTTCACTAGTTTTACAGGCTACACACGGTATTAGCTTCCGGGGCATGTAGTAACAATTCGGCTAAATATAGTAGAAAATCTTTGCCCCTTTTAAAATTTGTGTGCAGAGTAAACAATGGCAATCTGGTGCTTTTTGTTGGCTTTGTAAACAAGTTTCATGCCAGGTAATAGTAAAATTAGGGAAAAATGAGGCTGGCTTGTGGACTATTTGTATTCATGCGCGGCTGGCACAGGAGCCAGCAGACGACCGTGGAATGAGGGGGTATGTGGTGGCTGCCAACATTGCCAAAAAACGGAACATTGGAATTTGTTTAAATTTCCTCTACGCATGAGTCTATGGCTGCCTGATTTTTGTGATTTTTTTGGTGAATTTTAAAGCATTTCTAGGGTGTCATCTGCAGCGGTATGTGTAAGAGGAATATATAGCGTTTTCCTCCAGATTTGCATCTGTGTAACGTAGCCTGTATACAGAGCTTGGCCAATCTAAAAAACTCTCAATTTTGCCTTGAAAATTGCCTAAAAATCGCCAATTTTGACATTTTAGGATGATTTTTGAGGCAAAATTGCAAATCTGTCCATTTCGGGTTTGGGCACCTAATTTCTAATTTTCACATGATAAGCAGTATAGTTGAAGTACTCCATTAACACCCCCCCCCCACCCCCCACCGTTCCCCCCCCCCCCCCGTTACTTCCCCCCCCCCCCCAACTTACCCCCCCCCCCCGTTACCCCCCCCCCACCCCCCCCCCCCAACCAGTCCACACAAACACCATGAAGCCTGTGCTCTGTTCAGTT
This sequence comes from Batillaria attramentaria, assembly GCA_018292915.2. Lineage (NCBI taxonomy): Eukaryota > Metazoa > Mollusca > Gastropoda > Batillariidae > Batillaria > Batillaria attramentaria. The sequence continues at coordinate 558,342 of JACVVK020000277.1, read as the reverse complement.
TAGTTTGGCACTACCCCATCCTACCCTCCTTTTTCCCCCACCTCCTCTCTCACTCCTAACCCATGTGACCCCAGCACTAACCATTTAACCCTAACCTGACCCTAGTAACCCTAACCTGCAACCCTAACCCTCACCTTTACACCTTCCCTCCCCCCCCCCCCTCTTCCCCCCCCCCCCATTCCCCTTTTCCAGTGCATTTTTGTGAAATTTCATGCATTTTATTCTATATTTGGGCAGCATGTGCAGTTCCAAGGACAGATACTCACACATTTTACTGTTGATGCTGCAGCAAGCTTATCCTAAAAGTGGTTTCAGCAGGTTTCATGGTCTGCATGAGAAATCAGCTGGCACACAGGCTGTTCTCCTCAGGCCACTAGGAAAAACTTGCCAGTAGATTGGCTGCATACTTGGTGTGAGTGTGGCAACTGTTTTGGTGATTCCAAAGGGGGTAGGTTCAAAATACCTATTGCATGCTGTAAACATGGCCTGAGAGACTGTACTGGCTGATTTTGAAGATCCCAGATGATTTTGATTATGTTCAGGAACTGAAGCAGTTAGCCCGCAGCTGTGAAATCTGACTAGTTTTGAGGGGTGGTATAGGAAAAAAAAGCACCAAAAAATAATCAACTGCCCAAAAGTTATCTTGTTAGGTTCATTACAGACAGGACATGTGTAGCTACTTGCTGTGAAAAAATTGAGTTGATAATTTGAAAAGAACTTGTGTTTTAGTGGTCTCAATAGTTGTGCAGTCATGAAAAAAGTGTGCCTCTGCTGCTTGACTTTTCATGTATGGGTTGGATCAGTAAAAGTGCTGCTGTAAGAGAACCAAGAAGTTTTGAGAGCTAATCTTTGGCAGTGTATCTTGAAAATGGATGAGGTTTACAGTGGCAAATTATCTTTCTAGAAAAATGAGTTTAAGGGGTGTTTACAGGCTACACACCGGTATTAGCTTCCGGGGCATGTAGTAACAATTCGGCTAAATATAGTAGAAAATCTTTGCCCCTTTTAAAATTTGTGTGCAGAGTAAACAATGGCAATCTGGTGCTTTTTGTTGGCTTTGTAAACAAGTTTCATGCCAGGTAATAGTAAAATTAGGGAAAAATGAGGCTGGCTTGTGGACTATTTGTATTCATGCGCGGCTGGCACAGGAGCCAGCAGACGACCGTGGAATGAGGGGGTATGTGGTGGCTGCCAACATTGCCAAAAAACGGAACATTGGAATTTGTTTAAATTTCCTCTACGCATGAGTCTATGGCTGCCTGATTTTTGTGATTTTTTTGGTGAATTTTAAAGCATTTCTAGGGTGTCATCTGCAGCGGTATGTGTAAGAGGAATATATAGCGTTTTCCTCCAGATTTGCATCTGTGTAACGTAGCCTAATGACACTTGCAGTCTCGGTAAAATCGACCGGAAGCTGTACGAGTTAAGCCCCTTGAAATGGCGACTAGGACGACGAGAATGGCAACCAGCAATTACACTTTCAAACCACTGATCGGCTTACAGCGCCAGCCTCCATTTGGCCTCACTAGTGTTTTAGTTGGTACAGTTCCTTCGCTAGGGGGTGGGGAGTCGGGGTGGCCGAATGGTAGAGCGTTGGACTCTCAATGCTCGGGTCGTGAGTTCGAATCCCGGCCAGTGCCAAGCATTTGTGCTGGCGTTTTTCTCGTTGCCCCGTCTGTGATATCACCCTTACGTGGTGGAAATGGATGTTAAACTCACAAACACCCACCCCCACCCCTCCCCCCTCCCTCGCTAAGGGGTGTAAGTGTACACCCGTAACTTAATAATAATAATAATATCATTATTTATAGGGCGCCTGTCCCTGTGGAACGAGCTCTAGGCGCCTCACAGTATTAAACCAAAGTAACAACCCATTCACTCAGTGTACACTACGTAAGACCAACTAACAAAGTAAAAGAGCACACACACACACACACACACACACACACACACACACACACACACACACACACACACACCACAACACACAACTGAGCAGAAATGATAAAGGATAGGCAGAGACAATTCAAAAACCAAGAACAAGTACCGGTGATAAAAAAAGAAAGAAAGAAGAAAGAATAGATTGGAATGAGCCAGATAATACTTGCAGGATCGTGTACCCCAGTTTTTCAATGACAACAGCGAGAGCCGAGTGGGCTGAAGGTTAGGGTACAATAACAATAACTCACATTTAAACAGCGCAATGCTAGAAAAGACATCAACCCATCGCGCATTCACACATCACACACACACACACACACACACACACACACACACACATCACACACACACACACACACACACACACACACACACACACACACACACACACACACACACACACACACACACACACACACACATGGAACACATCCTAAAACAGCAGGCACCTGGTTGCATGAATCCGTAGAAGACAAGTTGAAACAGATAAGTTTTAAGCTCTGATTTGAAATGAGACAGAGTAGGTTGCTGTCTCACGCTAGCAGGCAGAGAGTTCCAGACTGTTGGGGTCGTAAACCGGAAATTGCGTTCGCCTGAAGATTTCAGATTTCTCTTCAGAAGCTGTTCACTGGATGGGCGGAGGGTACGCGACGTATTGTAGTGCAGAATGTAGCGGACACATCAGATGGTAAGTAAGGTACAACCATCCCGCTCAGTGGAGAGCAGGGCCCGTATGTACAACTCGAGGTTAAATTGGCCCACGGTTACGGATCTAACCCGGACTAGGACAAAAGAAACCCCAATACAATTTATTTTAAAGGAAGCGAAGAAAGAAAGACAAAAATCCTTCTATAACGGCATAGGCATCTGGTTGGAATGGACCCGCTTCCTGATTTAAAACAACAAAAATTTAACCCTAGAGGTAGTTTAGTTCGAGGTTAGACTCTAACCCAGTGCTAAACTCCCTAACCCCGACTTTTACATGCAGGCCCTGGGGTACAACCCCCCCCTGCAAATCAACGGGGTACATTTTCACCTTGTAGCGGATGGGTGGATGTCTTGTGAGTTTAACGTCCTTTTCCACCACGCATAGGTGATACCAAAGACGGGGCAACGAGTAAAGGCTTGCACAACTATTTGGCCCCAGCCGGGATTCGAACTCACGATCCGAGCATGGAAAGTCCAAATCTCTACCATCCGGCTTCCCGCACCCCCTGGCGGGCAAACTCTACCAACTGAGCCTCACTAGCTTCGGTCCGGATGAGCGTCAACTGGTTCTGTTGTCTTTCAAGATGGCGTCCTTTTCCTGAAATCTTGCACAGTTTAGACGAATGGGTTCGTCCCTGAGGGCCGCCTTCATTAAGCGATCAAGAAGAAGAAGAAGCACCTAAAAGTGCGTCCCGGTTCCATTCCAGACTTTTAACCCGCTGACAGAATGACAGATCATCATGAGGATGAGCGGAAGGAAGAGGCTCATGGGAACACTGCTGCACCCTGGGATACATTTTTTCGGGTCTGAGGACATCTATTTTTTATTTTGCGAGCAGAACAGGAGTCGTGTGCCGAATATAGTTCCTGTTGATACTTTCCTGTCTGTTGCAGCTCGCTATTCTTAACTCGGCTTCCATTTTCAGCCGATTCTATGGTAGTGTGGCATTACAGCTGTCGAACGTACAAGATATCCCGGCATGCACGAAACATGATGGAGTACTCTGTGATGGGATTGAAATATTAATTTCCCAATATTTCATCGATACTTCTGATTTGCAATTCCAGTCCTGCTGGTGTACAAATGAGAAGTGACTTGCAGCGTGTCGTCTGCTACAAGCGATCACGCGGAATGTAAGTGACTTGCAGTGTGTCGTCTGCTACAAGCGATCACGCGGAATGTCATGTTGCCACTTGTAAATATTTTATTTTCTGTTGGCTTTCCAAAGCGCGGCAAGTGGTTGTAGTAGGGCACAGACGTAAAGAGACAGACGCACCGCCGCACGCTGCCACCGCTGCTTGCGAGTGTCGCTATCGCGGCCATCTTACTAATACCAGAACTCAGAGGCTCTGTGTATAGGACGTCTCGTTCGAAATACAAAGTTCTTTAGAAAGACGTCATCAGAAATGTGACGTAAGATAAAGCGGACCAATGCTATGTGCGCTATGTAAACAGCTGATAGCGTCTGTCCAATGCTATGCGCGCTATGTAAACAGCTGGCACTTCCAGGTACTCGCAACATGGCGCGCGGCGGCGTCACTTTTCCGGCACCGCGGTGCGTCTATCTCTATACGTCTGTGTAGTAGGGCATTAAATGCCCCATCACACGCAAATGTCAAGCGCTCAGATTCGAGGGATCATGTGGGTTTAGAGGAGCAACATTCATTTCTTTTGGTCGGTGGGTAAAAGTGTGGGCGGTGGGTAAAAGTGTGGGCGGTGGGTAAAAGTGTGGTCGGTGGGTAAAAGTGTGGTCGGTGGGTAAAAGTGTGGGCGGTGGGTAAACGTGTGGGGGGGGGGTAAAAGTGTGGTCGGTGGGTAAAAGTGTGGGCGGTGGGTCTGCCAGCTGAGTTGTACCGAGAGACCTTGACGTCGCCATGTTGTTTGTCACGCTAGTAAAACTTGTAAAAGGCGTTATTCCTCTGACGAGCTCTCTTTTGCAAAGTGTTTTCGTCATTTAGATTCTGCTATGGTTATTACTGGTGTTTTCATGTCATTTGTTAACTCTGATGCTGCTGCAGGTGGAGGCATGAGGGGTGGGGGGATGGGAGGGGGGTGGTGAGAGAAACATAGAGTGAGAGAATTTAATAAGTCAACACTCCTTGTGTGATGTCATGTGTTTATTCGTTTACTTGTCGGTGAAGCCGAAGACATATTTCCTTTTATGGACAATTATGTTATCTGCATCTGTACTGATCTGTCTTATAAAAATTTTACGGAATGGTCGCTGTGGGACATTTTGGGTTAGTCGCGGCTTTGTATGTTTGTTTCTTTCTCTGTGTGCTCTGGTGTGTTAGATTTTCACCCTTTTCTCAACACTTCGGTAGGCACGTGTTGGTGTTCGTTGTTGTTTCTGTTGTTGTTTGCATGTCCCTGGTACGTCGAATTTTATGAAAAAAGCTTCACTCCACGTGTGTTGTTGTTGTTGTTAATGTTGTTCTTCTTGTTGTATGAAGGGAATCGTAGAATTGAGCTATGGCTTCAAACAACAACAAAAAAGTCTGGCAGTTGCATTCAGTTCACACACTGAGACAACTTGATACGCCGAAATAATCTTATTAGCGAAAATGCTACGCAGAAAAATCACCGATATCGCAGCCACATGCCCGTCAATTGAATACAAATCGAGGAGAGGCCGAGTTTACCGAACCTGCCGTCAATCATAGGTTGTTAAGACAACGGGCTCCTCCTTCTGCTGGACTTGCACATGCAGGCGGGGGGCTCAGGCATGTGTCATGTTTATCTCCTGTGAAGCGGGCACAGATCTCTAGTTCTGTGGAAGCGGCTCACAGTGAAAAAGAGCAAAGGGCTGAATCAGCAGCTTGTGATGCTTGACGTTGAAAAGCGAATCCTCGGTATGGAAAGATGACACCGATCTGTCGTTTGGTCTTGACGCTCGGCAAGACCTTCTCGACATAAGGTTGATTCCAGTGTCGCGGACCGGTCCATCTTTATTAGGTTTCGACAGCAAGGCGTCTGCCTCCAGGGCTAACGTACGAGTAACTTCAGGATTAATGTAAGAGTAGCTTGCGCGTTATCGTAGGAAAAACTGTAGCGCTAATGTAGAAGTTACCCCATGGCTAATGTAGAAGTAAATTCAGGGCTAACATGCGAGTAACTGCGCCAGCGCAGAAGTAATTGTATCCCACTACTGACACTTGAGGGAGTGCGTGCCGCTCACTGTCTTGGCGAGGTGAGTACTGCTCACAATCTTGGCGAGGTGAGTACTACTCACTGTCTTGGGGAGGTGAGTACTTGTCACTGTCGTGGGAGGTGAGTACTGCTCACTGTCTTGGGGAGGTGAGTACTACTCACTGTCTTGGAGAGGTGACTACTACACACTTGGGGAGGTGAGTACTACTCACTGTCTGGGGGAGGTGAGTACTGCTCACTGTCTTGGGGAGGTGAGTACTAATTACTGTCTTGGGAGGTGAGTACTACTCACTGTCTGAAGGAGGTGAGTACTGCTCACTGTCTTGGGGAGGTGAGTACTAATCACTGTCTTGGGGAGGTGAGTACTGCTCACTGTCTTGGGGAGGCGAGTACTACTCACTGCCTTGGGGAGGTGAGTACTATATGACCTGTATATCACTTACTGCTTGACACCTTGCTGTAGTCGCCGGGGTTGACACGAGAGGCTAACCTGAAAGAAATTGCTCAGTGTCTTGACAAAAATCTGCCCACTTTTACAGTCCGCCCCAGCTACATGCGATATACACAGAGGGGTTGTTCCACTGTACAGGGTGCCCGTCATAAGGACCACTGCCAGTCTGCCGGATGTAATGGCGAAACATAAGCTGCAAACACACATCCCGTAAGCCTCGTTAAGGCTCGGTGGCGAGGGGTTTATGACAGCCGCCTGCAGCTGGAGTGCTGTTTGATGCTGACAATGATGGCTAATTTCGGAACTGTGTACCTGACTTGGTGACACACATGGCGTCTTTATGGTGTACCAAATGCTGACATGGCAGCTAAGGCAATGCCCTGGAAGCTGGAATTAGAAATTTCGTTTTTAATCAGCAGAGTGCACGCGCGTAGCAATACAAAGAAACTCCTCTCCTCTGTACCGAACACCTCCGCCCGTCCGCCATCACCCCGACGTGCAGCGGTTATATTCGTCCAGAAACCTACACACGGCCAAAAGCAGAATAAAAGTGGCAAGGGCAGGCTTTGTTCTAGGGTTCTTTGGAATCATCCGCAGAGAGAAACTGAACCCCCCCCCCCTTCAAGCCCCCCCCCCCCCCCCCCCGACCCCCCACCCCGCCCCTCCCCCATTCCTGACACCAAATAACAAGAAAGACTTTGGATTTGGGAATATACCAGCTGTAGGAAGAGTGACGTAATAATGTGGGAAGAGTGACGAAATAATGTGGGAAGAGTGACGTAATAATGTGGGAAGAGTGACGAAATAATGTGGGAAGAGTGACGTAATAATGTGGGAAGAGTGACATAATAATGTGGGACTGCAACTGACACCTACCGGTTTGACCTTTCACGAGCATGACAGGATCATGGTCATATCAACGGCACGTTGTCACTGAACGCAACTTGTGATGTAATAATTATGGCCATAACACTGTGCATGTTCTCTGAACGCACATAATGGCCATTGTTGAACACATGTCAGGACTGATCCCAGACGGTTTATCTCCGGGTACTCCGGCTTTTCTCTTGGAGAAAATAATAAAAGTCGTGTACGGCTTCGCAGGGGGAGGCAACTCGACTTTCACCAAAGGGATAACAAGAACAAAATTCAGACGAACGCAAAAATGGAAGAAGTGGTCGTTTTAGAGAGATGGTCACTGTATACAGGGTCAAGTTATTTTAGTAACAAACGAGAACCCCATAAGCCGTCAAATTGGTCACAGAGCGGTCTTTTATGAAGGTGACAAGCTAAATAGGTTTCACTGTGTAGTCAGTAGTGCAGACTTGAAACAGTATGCACTCCAGTGTAGAGTTGAAAACGAAGGTTGGGCGAGGGAGGGCGGCGTGTGGAGGCGGTTAGTCTGCCGCTACGGACCCTGGGATCTGTCAGGGGGCTCGTGAAACATAATGTCCTGCTTTTTGATTAACGTAGGGTCGATAGGTGCCGTGTGGGAGATGGAGGGGTCTTGCTTTTTTTTTCTTTTTTTTTTGCTTCTTTTTTTTTGGGGGGGGGGGGGGGGGGGGGGGCTGGGGGGGGGAGAACATTCAGTTCCTCTTCAGGAGCAAACTCGGCTATCTCACAATGTGATGTTTATGGGTCTTGTATTTATCTACTTTCATCAAGGAAGTGTGTGTCTGTGTCTGTGTCTGTGTCTGTGCGTTCATGTGTGTGTGTGTGTGTGTTTCTATGTCTGTGTCTGTGTCTCAGTGTGTGTGTGTGTGTGTGTGTGTGTGTGTGTGTGTGTGTGTGTGTGTGTGTTTCTATGTCTGTGTCAGTGTGTGTGTGTGTGTGTGTGTGTGTCTGTGTGTGTGTGTGTGTGTGTGTGTGTGTTTCTATGTCTGTGTCTGTGTCTCAGTGTGTGTGTGTGTGTGTTCGTGTGTGCGTTCATGTGTTTGTGTCTCAGTGAGTCTGTGTCTGTCTGTGTCTGTCTGTCTGTCTCTGTGTGTGTGTGTGTGTGTGTGTGTGTGTGTGTGTGTGTGTGTGTGTGTGTGTGTGTGTGTGTGTGTTGTTATGTTACGTTAGCTGACTGGTTTTAAAGTTGTCTTCCTCATCAGAATGTGGCAGGCTTCAACAGACACACTTACCCTGTTGTTTACCTGACTTCCTCAGTCGAGTCATACACAGAACTCATTAGCAATTTCAAGCACGTCACTGCATCGTCTTTACTATATTCGATGTCCTGCAAACAAGCGGCAAGACCTCCAAAAAAACATTGAGAAGGGTCAGGTTTGTGCTGAACAGAGAGACGTAGAGAATTGGAATTGACAAATCTGTCTGACAACATTAGCCCGGTACCAGTACACAGTCCTCCAGGCAGGTTCGGCAGACATGTTCCAGCGGAAGACATTTTAAATGTCGCATTATGCTCATGGGCACAGTCATCTTTTCTGGTCCTCTCTCTCTCTCTCTCTCTCTCTCTCCGTGGGAGCCGGCATGGCTGAATGGTAGAATGCTGACCTGTCTTTGACCAGTGTGTGTGTGTGTGTGTGTGTGTGTGTGTGTGTGTGTGTGTGTGTGTGTGTGTGTGTGTGTAGATGATCGATACGCGCTGTCCAAGTAGAAGTGTACATTTGATTTGTCTGTTCTTTTTTTTTATCAAGGACAGGTTAGACAGTCAACCAAGCGCGCTTTTAGTCTTTGGGTTTTTTGTTTTTTTTTTTCATAAAATATAATGCTCTTTCTCTCTCTCTCTCTCTCTCTCTCTCTCTCTCTCTCTCTCTCTCTCTCTCTCTCTCTCTCTCTCTCTGGGGAGCCGGGATAGCCGAATGGTAGAGCGTTGGACTTTCAATGCTCGGGTCGTGAGTTCGAATCCCGGCCAGGGCCAAATATTTGTGCTGGCCTTTTTCTCATTGCCCCGTCTTTGATATCACCCGTACGTGGTGGAAAAGGACGTTAAACACCCACCCACCCTCTCTCTCTCTCACACACACACACACACACACACACACACACACACACACACACACACACACACACAGAGATTAAGTGAGAGGGTGAGTTATGTATGACAAATGTGTAGCAGAACACTTTATCACAAAAATCGATAGTTAATGTTTATTTTACGGTTTTGTTTTCCGCCATAATGCTTTGATTGTCATCAGCACACACGTGTAAAATTTCCATAACTGATGAGTGCTGGTTTCAAGATGGAATCTGTTTGACACGCTGTGTAACCTACAACGAGTGTCGTATATTGGGTTCCTCAGCTCGATCAGACCAGGCTTTTGTTTTCAGCGTACACTGAACTGTTTTTTTGTGGCGAGTGGGGGAGTCCATGTTTACACACCCTCCATCACCCTGTCACGTGCTTCATTATTGATAGTCCCATTGGTGGGCTCAGTTCAGTGGAGTCTGACATCGGTAGATATAACCCTCTGCTCGAAGGGATTTTAGCCTCAGAACTGCAGTGTGGGTTTGTTATGAGTTTGGGGTTGTTGTTTTGGTTTTTTTTCGCCAGATTGATTTGTTTTATACGTCCTGTATGCAAACTGTGTACTTCTGATTGAAATCATGGACTACATTATGTGCTTATAATAATAATAATAGTAATAATAATAATAGTTATAGGGCGCCTAACCCCGTGGAACGAGCTCTAGGCACCTTGCAATCTAAAACCGAAGTATTACAAAAAAAAAAAACCACCAAATTCACTCAATGTACACTACGTAAGAACAACAAAAGTAGAAGAGCCAAAAAAACACACAAAAAAACTGAGTAGAAATGATAAAGGACGGGCAGAGACCATTAAGAACCAAGAACAAGTACCAGTGATAAAACCCAAAACAACAGGATAGATTGGAATGAGCCAGATAAAACCTTAAAAGATAGCAGTGGCGACATGTTATCTAAAATCAAGTTATAAACGCTGGTCGGATTCTTCTGAAAATAAAATGCTTATAGCGGGTATGGTTTTTTCCCAAGAATGGTTGTTCAAGTTTGATATTCTAAATTAAATTTTCAAACTTGGCATTTTTGGAGATGACTTAGACTAGTTCCTTAAAAATTAAAATTTTTGTAGTAATGAAATAATAATAATAATAATAATAATCTGTTGAGTTTCATTGAACATGCTTGAAGTTGTCTTCACAAAAATCTGTTACACAGGGTAGTCGCGCTTATCTACCTCACAGTGACAGTGGCAGCTTGCTACTGGTCCTAGGGATGAAGTGCTGCCCTCTCTTGCCGTCACTAGGGGACATAACCGGACGGTGTTATAGAAGTCCGCCAGGGGACGTAACCGAAAACAGTTATTGAAATCAAACACTCGTCCAGGCGACAATGGAAATGAAATGGGGTGATCGCCGTGTTGGGGTGTTGTCTAAACAAGCAGTGCAGTTGGTTCAGGTGTTTGTGTTGGCAGACCAGGTTCCGAATATTTCATTAACGGCTGGTGCGCTGGTCTGATTCTCTCATGTTTAATCAGTGGCGGGAAAGGCTTCCGTTAATGTAATCAGGGGTGGCCAAGTCCATACCATTAACACCGTTTCTTTAGAGTCTGGTTGTTGTTGTTGTTGTTGTTGTTTTAATACTTCTTCCTTTCTCCGGTTTAACTCTTAAAAGCCCATGCCAAAATCGCAATTTACTTGAAATCGTCCGATCTCTAGGGGCCACTTCAAGCCACTGTTACGCAGTCTGCAGCGGTCTCCTGCCAAGGGGGGAAGGCCCACGCCATACATACTAGTGGCTTGAAGTGGCTCCTACTGGTGTGTAGTGGCTTGTTCTTTTTAAGAAATCTTATGATATTGCGGGTGGTTGGGCTGGTGCTATCAAGAGTTCAACAGAGATGTAAACGTGTCATCAGTTTTCGTCTTTGATCAAGGCTTGTGTTCTTTTGAAACAGGCGTAAACCAATTTATAGCATCACTATTCTGGTATGTCCAAGTCTTCTCTTGTATTGAAATAGAGTTTAACATACGGACAAAGCGTTATCTTTTATTGAAACAAAGAAAAAACAACGGACGTCACATTTTAGAGCGTCACATATGACGTCATATAGTTTTATAAAAACAGATATAAAATATGACGTCACTTTGTGTTAGTGCGAGCCCTTTCTTGTATTGAAACAGAGTTAAGAATATGGCATAACTTTCCCTGTTGGACCAACCGTTATGTTTTCTTGGAAAAAAAAAGTTTAAAATGACGTTACATTTTCCTTGGACCAACCATTCTGTTTCTTGTTGTATGACAACACATTGCCTGTAGGTCCAAGCCGTCGGGGTTATTGGAACAGATGTAAAAATATGCTATTATAATTTTTCTCTTTTGGACTAAACGTTATGTTTTATTGAAACACATATAACCAAAGGGACATTACTTTTTCATACGAACATGGTGTCTGGCTGTGCGTGAAACAAATGCAAAGGTATAGGTACGAGGACATTATGAAACATTCGAAGAAATACTAGCCAGGGCGAGCCCCCTCCTCCCCCCCCCCCCCCCCCCCCCCCCCCCGTATTGTTTTCAACCCGAGCTGTACCTCAAACACCTTCAGTGCTTCACCTTTACTAAAAATAGCACAGTGGATCCCCATGAATTTTCATCGAAACCCCATCATCAAAATACAAGACATACGAGAAAGGCCAAGTTCTGCCAAACAAGTAATTAGAAATAAAAATAAACAAACAGCGAAACACAGCAAGGTAGAGTTTCATTTCCAGACATTATTACCGCAGTTCGTGACAACTACAGTCTTCACTGGCGATTTTAACACCAGTTTGCTAAAGTGTGCTGTTTTCATAGTGCATACACGGCTAAGGACGTGGTGTGTTTTAATGATCTTTACCCTAACCCGCTGGTGCAAACTGATGAAATATTTACATTAATTTCGCGCTTCTGCCGGGAAACTGCAATAAAACGCCCCACAAATAATACTCTCTCTCTCTCTCTCTCTCTCTCTCTCTCTCTCTCTCTCATTCCTGTATTCGTGTGATTCCTTCCACCATCGCCCCCCCCCCCCCCCCCCCAGACCTTCACCCCCTTTTAGTCATGGGCCGAAAGCCTAACTGAGATATAAAGAATTGTCATCTCTCTCTCTCTCTCTCTCACTCACACACACACACACACACACACACACACACACACACACACACACACACGCACGCACGCACGCACACACGCACACACACACACACAGAAAGTGGAGTCTAATCCGTTTTGGCGTGCTTACACAACCGTATCAAATTTCTGCTTTCATTCACTGGTCCTCTGTCGGTGCTCGAGGGTTTGACGAGAGCCCATGTTTCCCCAGCTGGCATTCAACGTGTATGGCTCTTCCACCTCACTGAGTAATCGGCGGTTATGTGTTTAATCAGTCGCTGGATTCACAGCTCACACACGGTCACTGGTGTAGGTCGTGCATGTTGTGGTACGCGTCTGCCTTCATCTGGAAAAAAGGGTGTAAAAGCCTGTCAAACACTTGGCTCTTTGCTCCTTCTTCCGGATGACGATTTATCTAAAGTATAGATTTTGTTGGTATACCCAAGAGATTTGCTAGGTCAGTGTGAACTGTATCAGCTGAGTGTAATTGTTGTGGTGGTGGCTGGCTGCATGTTTGTGATAATACTAATAGTGTCAGAGCGAAAGATATTTTTTCCTCCAGAATGATTGGCATTCCGTACACTAACACGTGACGTGGCAGTATGGTTTATTGGTTCTGTAGTGCTGACTGGGATGTTTACGACAGCAGGGTTCAACCTTGTACCACGCCTGTTGCCTGCTGGTGGTACTATGGCGTTGTTAGTGTCTGGCCTTTTGCTAGTCTCGTGAGAGCTCGTTGTGTCCGTCAGGTCAGGTTCCGTGAGTAGTGTATAATTTGATTTCGGGGATAGATTTGCCGGAAAGAAGCCAATCACGATATCACAGGGGACTTACATTAATATTGTGACACTTTAGGATCACTACCACTGTCAGTCAGGATGGCCAGTCAGCCTTGTTTGGTTATCGAGTCACCACCAAGTATGTCGTGACATGTAGCTAGATGCATATGGACGCACTAGTTTATATTATATCCATGTATGTCTGACCCGTCACTAGTCCATTGTTGGGGAGCCGGTATGGGAGAATGGTTGAACGTCGGACCATCAATTCTCGAGTCGTGAGTTCGAATCCCGGCTGGGATCAAATATTTTTTTCTCGTTACCCCGTCTTTGATATCACCCTTACGTGGTGGAAAAGGACGTTAAACTCCCAGACATCCACCCACACAGCCACCTAGTCCATTGTTTATGTACGCTGATACCACGGGGCCATTGTTCATTTGGTCTGAAGTGAGGTTCAGCTGGAGAAGAGGGTTTTGTATTTGGGGAACATGAACACAGCCTAGTGACTAATTTTTATCCTACAAGAGCACGAAGACCTCAGTCGACAGATACGGTCGACACTGAGAAACGCCACTGGGGAGGAAACTGTATGGCAGCCTGGAGAACCTTCAGCTCGTAGCGGCCTTCACGCTGGGACGAAGGACAAAGAAGAAGCCTATAACTGCAGAATCAACTGCAAAAAGATTTATTTGTTCGTTAGGAATAAGTGTTGTTGGGTATGTTTCGCCTTCACGCTGGGACGAAGGACAAAGAAGAAGCCTATAACTGCAGAATCAACTGCAAAAAGATTTATTTGTTCGTTAGGAATAAGTGTTGTTGGGTATGTTTGCTGTATATGCACTCAGTATTTATGTTTGTTTTACCTAGTTGTAATTGATATTTGTTTTCTGTGCTTTTTTCGTAATCGGGAGTTCGAGAAATTAGCATGAAGGTGCAGCGTCTCCTGCATGTCCTAGGTTTATACTGCTCCGTCGACCAATTTGCATCATTTGTCCAACGTTACATTTTTTGTTTGTTTTTTTTCCTTCAATTAGTGCAGGCACACTTAGCCGCGAATTGGTTTTTGGTGCTTGCGCGGCTGAAAGCTCGAAAAACTCACGCACTCACTCACTTTTTTTTTCTTTTTTTTTAGCATTCAAAAGATATTTGAACCAGGCTTTAAAAATGCAGAGTTGTACCTTCCTCATGAAACCTGGAAGGCACAACCCTTTACAATGATTTATTGTTTGGTGTATTGAAATAAAGCTATCGCGAGATTATCGCGGACGACGTCGACTCTATTACTGTACCGTGCTGAGAGGTACGTATAGTACTTTAGAATCCAAAATGGCAGAGCCCGTGCTGAAGACTGTGCCATACAGCATTTTAACAACACTGCTTTCCCGATTGAAATAAATCATTTTTGCTAATTGAATTCGTGGTTCCAAGAGACAAAAAGAAAGCTTAGTCGTGTTCATTTAATTACTGAAGCGTGCGTATATGAAAGGCGGTTTAGGAACTGCATTTTTGCCCGACACATCATGTTACTGCGCTGAAATTAGGCCTGACATTATGTCTCCGGTATCGATATCAGGGTGACATTTAGCGATAACACACTCCTGCTGCTGCGTCCAGTGTTGTGATTCGCTGCTGGTTTTGTTTTCAGTTTTCTTCCATCCAGCTTTCATTAGAGTAAACGGGAAATCGGCTGCTCGGGCCGTCTCTAAAGAGAATCTGTTTTCTTGGTGATTTGTATGGAATGTTTTTTTCTTCTTCTTTTTCTTTCTTTCTTCTTGTAGTCTGAACATCAGGAAATGTTAACTGGGGTTCTTAACGTTGTAAGGTACAGGTTCATTCACTCATAATCTCTCTCTCTCTCTCTCTCACACACACACACACACACACACACACACACACACACACACACACACACACACACACACACTGACACGCGCGCGCACACACACACACACACACTCTGACACACACATGCGCTTACACACACACACACACACACACACACACACACACACACACACACACACACACACACACACACACACACTGACACACACACACACACACACACACTGACACACACACACTGACACACACATGCGCTTACACACACACACACACACACACACACACACACACACACACACACACACACACGCGAGGAAACTCTACTTGCTGTGCACCGAAATACCTCTATGTCACGTGATTGATTTGCCTATTGGTGATGAGTTATGGCGGGAGATTGTCACGTGCAGCAGTCGTCTATATGCATGCACGGTCAGTTCTGCCGTCAATAGCTTTATGAGCCCTGTACTGGCCTCTTCCACAGGCTCTACCTCGGTCCCTGCGATCGTAGTCTGATTCATCCGCTTTGCTGCTCCCTGCTGCACCAACTCGAATGCGCCACGGACGGTCATGGCGTCCCGTTGAGAGCAGAGCCTGTGGAGACTCCACGTGCTGCGAATCAGCTGAAGTCTGATGAGATGAAATGCGCCGTCACGCTTGGCTTGTTGCGCGTTGTGCTTCCATCTGATGCCATTTCCGTCAAGGTCTGGAACCCGTATGTTCCGTGAACCGTGACAGTTTTAGTATTAGAGATGTGACAAGACATCTCATTGGCCTCATCGTCAGGTCGTCGAGCACGTGACTTGTTGAACACAATCCTTGATTGGTTGCTTGGATTGATTTGGCGTGGTTATTGATTGGACGTGACTGTGTTTATTCATATTCATGATATTGTCTGGATACTTCAAATTGTCTTTTCTTTCTTTCGCCCTTTCTTTTTCCGTTTTTTTGTTTGTTTGTTTTTTTTACATTGAAGGGTTGTAGTCCCGTCTTAATAGTTGCGTACTTAATGAGAGCATGGTAATTAGGATGTGTGTGTGTGTGTGTGTGTGTGTGTGTGTGTGTGTGTGTGTGTGTGTGTGTGTGTGTGTGCTACTGTTGTAATATTACATATTTAACTATTGCGACATGTTACATTGGGTATATATGCAAATGATTCTATTGTCTTTTAAGCTAGTTTTATGTCTATGTGGTTGTCTGTTTTTATGCCTAACTAAATTGCCTCCCGTGGATGACGAAAAAAATGAATGGGTGGGTGTTTGGGGGTTTAACGTGCTTTTCCACCATATACGGGTGATATCAAAGACGGGGCAACGATGAAAAAGCCAGCACACATATTTGGCTTTAGCCGGGATACGAACTCACGACTCTAGCATTAGAAGTCCCACGCTCTACCATTCGGCCACCCCGGCTCCCCAAAGAATTATTGAATTGAATTGAATTGAACTGAATTGTTAGAGCCCGTTCAGATAAACAAAGACAGCTGAGACAGCTAAGTTAGTTCTGACAACTGATGAATGTCTCCAGCCGTCCCGTCCCCCAGTGACTTCCTGTTAGTTCGCCGGACAAGAAGACGTCATGACGCCCCCTAGCGGTGACGAGTTCACGCGTCTCTCGGGGAGTACGTCATGAGGACAGACCCGGTCCGTGAACAGTCCCCCTTGTTATTGGGCTGGTCAGCTACTGCGGCCATCGGGCGCAGTCCTTGTCGTAGGTCACTGACAGCTACATTCACCGCGTCTGTCGTACTCACACCGTCCCAATATCTGGATTGTAATCGGCAATTTCTCCAGTACTAACTGTCTGTAGAGCTGTACCGGGATAACTGCCTGCCAGACCACCATCTTCCCCTTGTTCCCTGCTTGTTCCATCGTCGTTTTCTCCTTTGATTGTTCCCCTTGTGCTGGGATTGCTCCCCTTGTGCTCGGATTGTTTTCCTTGTTTTTTGACTGTTTCCTTTGTTCCCTGACTGTTTTCTCGTGGTTTCTCTACTTTGTGTTTTCTTCGTCGTTTCACCAAGTGTTTGTTGTTGTTGTTGTTGTTGTTGTTGTTGTTGTTGTTGTGTTGTTGTTGTTGTTGTTGTTGTTGTTGTTGTTGTTGTTGTTGTTTTTGTTGTTGTGGTGGTGGTGGTGATGGTGGTGGTGGTTTTTTGGTTTGTTTGTTTTTTATTGTTGGTTTTGGTTTTGTTCAGGTATTTTGGTTTTTTACGTTTTTGTTGTGGTCGTTTGTTCACTTGTTTGTTGTTGTTTTTTGTTTGTTTGTGTGTGTGTGTGTTGTTGTTGTCGTTGGTTTTTTGTTTTGTTTTGTTTTTTGTTGTTGTTGTTTTTTTTTTTTTGTTTTTTTTTGGGGGGATGTTCTGTTGTTTTGTTTTGTATGTGTGTGTGTGTGTCTGTGTGTGTGTGTGTGTGTGTGTGTTTTGTTCTGGACTGAGGATGGCGGGGGGGGGGGGGTTACTGGTTTGATTTGGTTGGTGTCTTTTATTCTTTGTTGTTGAAAAAAAAATCATTACAAAATCGACATTAAAAAGAGGATAACCATGTGCGATGGCCTCAGTATCGGATATGTTTTATGAAACCAGCGTCTCCTGAAACCTTAAGAAATAAGACATCCGCGTAAATTGATACACTACATTGCATTCTGTGCGCGATAACTCTATGAAATAAATCTGGTGTTTTGTCACTTCGTCTGGTCATTCCGTACGAGTAATGTCCCAGAGCGTGGACATTATTTATCCTGTCTCAATAGTTGCCGTCTAGTTGTTTGTGCAGTGTTGTCTAGTGTTTGTGCTGTTTGTGAATCTTCTCCGTCTAGTTGTTTGTGCAGTGTTGTCTAGTGTTTGTGCTGTTTGTGAATCTTCTCCGTCTAGACTCTCGTGCAGCATGCAGATGATTCGTGTAACCCAGCATCCTCTTACTCTAGGCTTTTACGCATGCGCCGATGACCTCACGAAGATTGAGAACATAAAACTTCCGGTGGTGGGCAAATCAAAAGATCAGACGGGAACTTGGGCGCGGCAGTAAAGCTGTCAACACTAGCGGCCGTGTACTTGAGCAGAATACGCCGTCCATGTTCCCCCTTCGTTACTCGTGCCGAGGGATGAGCAGGAAAGGACGAAAATCGAATTCGGTCCAATGCACGCGAAACTTAATTTTTTAAGAGGCGCGGGGGCGGGGAAGGGGTAAGGGTTGGGAAGGGGAGGTGGGGGGAAGTAGGAGAAAGGGGTGAATATGGCCCAAGAGGGGGCGCTCAGATCTAGGGGCCTTGATAGGGTCTGAAGTGCTCGCTACTATTCATACAGTCTCACCTTTGGTCTTTGCTGAGAATGATAAATATTCATTTCTTGCATCGGTGGAGATCACAGACTCCTGGCAGGAACGCGCGTGCGGGGGGGAGAGAGAGAGAGAGGAGATATTTTGCCTTTTTCCGTTCTCTCTCTCTCTCTCTCTCTCTCTCTCTCTCAAATTTTTCCTCTTCATTACGTTTTGTTCTTGCTCTTGTTGTGTTATTTGTGTGCTATTTCGCTTTTTATGGGTGCCGCCTCTCGATCTTGCTAATACTCTTTCACGTCATCCCCCCTTGTTCAGGCACCAACAATGTAAGCCATCCAGATTTCGAAGAGAATTTATTCCTTTCAATCCTTATGGCGTCAGTGCATTTTCAGAATGTGTGTGTGTGTGTGTGTGTGTGTGTGTGTGTGTGTGTGTGTGTGTGTGTGTGTGTGTTGTTTTTGTTAAGAGTTTAACGTCTTTCTTCCACCACATACTGGTGATATAAAAGACGTGGCAAAGAGAAAAAGACCAGCACAAATATTTGACCCCAGCCGAGTATTGTAACTCCAGCGCTCTCCCGATTGGCAATCGGCTCCCAGAGAAAATGAAAATGAACTTTATTTTCCAACGGTAAAAAGTTGTTGATCAAAAGACCAGTTTTCAAACTTGCCGTTGCTAAATCTACAAAAAAAGGCTAAATCTACATCAAAGTAGTTGTAAGACCACACACACACACACACACACACACAAACACACACACACACACACACACACACCCCCCCCCCCCCACACACACACACACACACACACACACACACACACAATGAATTCATCAATACATGTCAAGAGAGAGAGAGAGAGAGAGAGAGAGAGTTGCCTTATTTTCTCCCCCTCCACCCCCGACCCCTTCTGTTCTTCCCTACCCCCCCCCCCCCCCCCTTTATTTTTTTTTTTTTTTTTGACGTCTGACATTTTGTCTTTTTTTCTGGGCGCCGTCCCTCTGGCTAAATCACATCTTCTCAATGATACCCCCCCCCCCCCTTCTGTTCCAGACGCCACGAATGTAAGCCATCAAGATTTCACAGATTTCTCAGTGAATTTATTCCTTTGAATCCTCATGGGGACCAATCCCTTTTACAAAGAATATTTATTATTTCTTTATTTCGATACTAGGGCTGCGTAAAAATGGATGACATGTAACATACAAATTATAATTCACTTGTTAAAATAATTACGCATATAAAAGGAAATAGTCCCTGGCTTAAGTCCAAGTATTTTAAGGACGTCATTTTCCTATTCATAGACAACTGTAAATATGTATCAAATATGTTTTCACTAAACTGAGTCTCCGTCGCAGACGTGTATCCCATCAATTATTTAATGATTAAGACTGGTGGGCGATGTTGTGCAACGAAAAAAAAAAAAAAAAACCCTTCACTGGGCTGCGCTAGACTGTAGGATTTTAGGAATCTTCAGATGCCCGGTATTCAATTCCTCAGATTGTCAGTCTTGCTTACTGTTCCGGTCCGGTCGTGTAAGACGTTCAAGTGGAGACTGAGAGGCCTACTTCAGGATGAAAAACTCCCACGCGCTGGGACAAAAACAGTGTTTCGCACAGTCTGTGTCACTATCAGGGGTCTTCCCAAAGTCTATTTTAGTCTTCCCAAAGTCTATTTTAGTCTTCCCAAAGTCTATTTTAGTCTTCCCAAAGTCTATTTTAGTCTTCCCAAAGTCTATTTTAGATGTCTGCCATGTTGTTAACAAACCCATGTTACGTCTGTGGTCGGCCCGAAAGTTAAGATCACCGCGCACTGCAAACTGCTATAGCGCATCGTACCACATACATCCGGTCACTGATATCAATTAGATGTCTGTTTTCCTGGCCAAGCGGGCCCCCGCCACCTGTGCTGGACTTGGGTAGCCGTGCTATTTGGCTTACGTACGTACGGGCATGACACGCCGGCCCGGAAAACAAACTGTAAACTTGTATACGTCTTCACGATGTTACAATAACTGTGTATTGGCGCTTTACCCCGACCCCGACACGCACGCTCACGTGAATCACACGCATTCTCTCACACACTGTGTGTGTGTGTGTGTGTGTGTGTGGAAAGGGCATGTATTTGTGTCCTGTAATACTGTTGTGTCCCTGTCTTGAACTGTGGTATGCATGTATTTGCTCTATGCTGCAAGCTGGTGTGCCTGCTGTTAGAACTATGTAAGTGTACATGTATGTATTACATATAATTATGCTGGTTTCCATAAGAACAATTTTGTGTGTATATATATGTATTCATGGCTTTCTGTGTCTTGTGGGTTCATGTAAAGTATGGTTTGTGTTATTGTGTGTGAATGTCATGTACACGTATGTCCTATTATTTATGTGTATACATGGGTATGTGTGTATGTCGACATATATATATATATATATATATGTATGTCGACATACACACATACCCATATATATATATATATGTGTATATGTATGTAGATGTGTGTGTGTATGTATATGTATATATATATGCATGTATGCCACTGTATACTGTCTACTGTATGTTTATGCAGTATAAAGTTGTATTTTTGGGTTGCCTGTCTCCCCCCCTTTCAGTCATGGGTCAAAAGCCTAACTGAAATAAAATTTGTCTTTGTCATTGTCATTGTCACACACTGGACAGTACACATTACAAATCACGTGGTGCGAAGGGTTAGCTCAGCTATTTAAGTTTTGAGATGTAGAATTTATTAATTTATTCATGGCACCGGGAAAAACGCTTTGGAATTTCCGGTTGTCGGTTAGAAAGAACGGAGCCGGTTATCAACAGGAAAAGAACTCGTACAAATACGTTCGGCATGAATGTGCTCACTTTGAAAAGCTTTAGGTGAGTGTATTCGTCGTCCAAACTATTCGGTGAAGCTGTAGGGCACCGGAAAAACGCCGGTCTATTCTATCCCGCCCCCACCCTCCCTCGTGGAGACCCTCTCACGGTCCGCTGATGACTCGGCACATGGAGGTAAAAATGTCCGGATGTCAGTTTCAATCTGCCTGTCAGCGCTAGAGCCACAAGTCTAAAATCACTGTCAGTGGAAATGTTTGTCCTTGACTCTGAACCACAGGATCACAGGGACTTGAGTCAATGCCAGGTCTCTAGCCCTCCTTCAGTTAGCTGGGGACTTGGGGGACTTGCGGGAAATCACCATGTTTTCACAACTGCCTTTCAAAGGGCCCCCGCGGGCAGACAAACTTTGTCCTAGACTGAAATCTCTTTTGATCCAATCAAAGGACGCCGATCAAACCGTAACCAATCATTTGAGAGGCATTCACGCCTTGCCCAATCGTATTTTGCCAGCGTGTGAGAGAGTTGAGTCGGGTTAATCACGTGACAAGAGCGGCCATGATTGCGCTGGAAAGAGCCAATGGGTGCAGACCATGGGGACATTGAATCAAGGAAACAAGTACAGTGTGTGTGTGTGTGTGTGTGTGTGTGTGTGTGTGTGTGTGTGTTTTTATAGCTGTGATGCTAACCAGACTTGTAGATATCATCGAGGCCAGCTTCTCTCCCATATCATGTTGCCAGTTCCACATAAACACTGACAGTGACTGAAACCAGAAAATATACCAAATACTAAATTCAATTCCTCCCGAAACTTACCAGTGATGGGTACTGACAAACAAACCGAGATAAAGAGCAGGTCTCACGTGGGTATAAAAAGACGTTGTGGGGGGATGGGGTGGGGGTTGGGAACGTTACTCCTCCTCACAAACGTCATGAGTTCACGGCTAGATCATAGGTATTCATCTGATCTATGACGTTTACACGCTATAGGATCAACCGAACTATGAATCTAAAACTAAACGTCAAAAACTGACCAGGGCGGGTGGGTGTTTGGGGGTTTAAGGTCCTTTTCCACCACATACGGGTGATATCAAAGACGGGCCAACGATGATAAACGCCAGTACACATTTGGCTCCAACCGGGACACGAACTCACGACCCGAGCATTAGAAGTCCAACGCTGTACCATTCGGCCACCCCGGCTCCGCAGAACAGTGACCAGAGATGGGCACAGTAACACAACATGCGGGCTTGTCACTCGTGGTTACAAAAAGACTGGCCGGGGGGAGGGGGGGGGGGGGAGAGGTGAGGAAGTACCAGAGCTTCTCTTCATAAGCATAATATCAACAACAAAAGACTTTCTCTTCTTGAATGCACAACACAAGATAACACCAAGTCTCTCACAGTTAGAAAACGGCAGACGTTGTGAAAATGGGGCGGTGGAGGGGGGAGGGAGGGAGGCGGGTAAGAAGGGGAGGCAGTAGGGATGATATTCCATGAAAAACATTTTTCTTTTTCTCTCGAAGGCTCGGCGACACAAAATAAGGCTATGTCTCCCGCGGCTGCAAAAACGACGGAAGAACACTTCCTGCTGGTGAACTGGCAACAATACAAGATGACAACAGGTCTCTCGCGGCTGCAGAGCGACATACATTTTTTTTTTTTTGGGGGGGGGGAGGGGTTCTGGGGGTAAGCGTGGGTAACATGGGGTGTTACTCCTTCCAAACGTAATATGTAGAGCGGTTAGGTAAGTCAGTCACACACACACACACACACACACACACACACACACACACACACACACACACACACACACACACTTTTCTCCTCGTGAACACACAGCAACACATGACAAGGGGAGGCCTCTTGAGGTTCAAAAAAAGAAGAAAAGAACACGACAGACGTCAGGGAGGGGTGATCGGGAGGAGAGGGGGGAGGTGTCACACATTCCAATATTTGGAGTGGTTACGTGAGTAGTAAAAAAAAAGAAAAAAAAAAAAAAGAGAGAGACTTTCTGCTGGTGAAATCTGATTTGGCCAATCAGTGCTTCTTGCCTTTGCCAGCCCGGATTCCGGTGTACCGAGAAACACGTCCCCACGGGATCTTGTATTGACTTCCTTTCAGCCGGCATCAAAAACACTGCTGCTCTCCCCTTACTTCATTTATCTCCCCCTGTGTGGCACGTCACTCATGGCGGGCGTTGTCGCAAAACTTGGGGACACATGGGATGTTTTTACTACAGTCGCAAGTCGCTCTGGACTTAGATGGGAAACATGGAGGGTGACTTAGATGGGAAACAAGGAGGGTGACTTAGATGGGAAACAAGGAGGGTGACTTAGATGGGAAACAAGGAGGGTGACTTAGATGGGAAACAAGGAGGGTTACGATCAGGAACTCCTACACGATTTCCTTCCCCTGAATAAAATGAAACTAGTGGTTTGTTTTTAACGGAAAATATTACGAGCATGCACACAAAGATTAGTCTGAAGATTCTGACTGTGAAAAATGGACATCTGTCTTTTTCCTACTTCGCCGCGTGCTGTACAAGACTTGTGTATTGTCAGTATTTCTCGATTCCAATTAAGATAGCCACAAGGATGACATGCTGCAACGGAAATTAAAAAGGTTGTGTGTGTGTGTGTGTGTGTGTGTGTGTGTGTGTGTGTGTGTGTGTGTGTGTGTGTGTGTGTGTGTGTGTGTGTGTGTGTGTGAGGGAGAGAGAGAGAGAGAGATGATTAATTAGTCAGTCCCCAGCCTCAAAGAACGCAATCTACTAAGTGCTCAGTGGGAAATAAGAGCTAGAGACCCCTAGCGAGTGACGTCAAAATGTAGACTCTACGTCATGGCGGGTGGTAGATCTTACGGATACAGAGGCTTTCGCATCAGACTTCCATTTCTATCGCGCAGCGCTAGTGGCCAGCCTTATCTCGTTAACCCATTGTTTCCTCTTTTGTCTGCCCCGAAACTCCTGCCAGCACACTTTGGTCCTGTCCACAAAAGCCTTGGGTTAAGTGTTTTCCGTATGTGAATAAGTGTTAAACCGACATTTAGTGTCAGTAACTTCTAATCTGTGCTTCTACGATTATCCTCTTTTTTTTTTTTTGTCTCCTTTAATTATATAGATGGTCTACTCTTAATGGATACTGCCATATTTTTCGGATTTAACCCTGTTCGTGTTTTACATATTCAGTCGATCTGTGGCCTCAGTATTTGTGGATTCAGACGATCCATGACGTATTCTATGGATTCAGAGATCGATGACGTTTCCATTTTATGGGTTCAGAGATCGATGACGTTTTCATTTTATGGGTTCAGCTGATCTCTGACGTCTGCATTTCAACCATTCCATCGATTTTGTCGTCTGTATAGTGTCTAGTATATAGCCGATACATGACGTCTGCAATTTCTGGGTTCAGTTGATCTATGACGTCAGTGTTTTATGAAATCAGTCCGATCTATGATGTCGACATTTTATGGGTTCATCCGCCTCTTTGACGGGGGAGCCTGGATTGCCGAGCGGTAGAGCGTTAGACTTTCAGTGCTCGGATCGTGAGTTCGAATCCCGGCTGGTACCAAATATTTGCGCTGACTTTTTTTCTCGTGACCCCGTCTCTGATATCCCCCTTACGTGGCGGAAAAGGACTAAAATACTCAAACATCAGCCTACTCACCCACCAGTTCACCCAGCTCTTGGGCCGAATGGTAGAACGTTGGACTTCTAATGCTCGGGTCGTGAGTTCGTATCCCGGCTGGGGCCAAATATTTGTGATGGCTTTTTCATCGTTGCTCCGTCTTTGTAATCACCCGTATGTGGTGAAGAAGGACGTTAAACCCCTAAACACCCACCCACCCACCTACCTCTTTGGTGTATGCCTAAGTGGAATTCATGGCCTTCACGGAAAAGCTCGATATGACATGGCGCAAAAACCAAAAAGCAAATTGTCGTTAACCTTTAGCGTGGTAGTGAAGCCTTGTTGGACGCCATAATGGTGCTAACTAGACATTGAGCCGGGCCAGCTCCACTGACCCAGTCCCTGTCATACTCTGTCTCGAGGAAGGGTCATCCATCAGGGTTGTAGCTCTAAACCGCGGAGAGTTGGCCGAGGGTGAGAGTGGAGTTCTATCTACAGTCTTCCTGTCGGTGAATCGCGCTGACCGTTTGATGGGCGCCTGTAAGCCGTGAGACAAATATTGGATGGAATTGTGGCAACGTTTCAACCCTCCAGTCTTTCTCACCGAGACAAATGTTCGTTTTCTCGCCTTGAGAGCGAATAGTTTTTGGTGTGATGTGCTGTCTGGAAGTGATGTATTTGAAGAGGCCAGACGGGTCGTCAGTGAATATAGTCGGTCTGCGGACTAGAGAGAGAGAGAGAGAGAGAGACATAGAAAGAGAGAGACATTGTGTGCGTCGTTTACTCAGTCTGTAGAGCACTTTCACTCTTATTTACTTTTTCACGGTGTCGCCTTTTCACTTACCAAGTAATTTCTAACACGTACAAGAAGACGTGTATACCCAAGCAAGTAGCCCTATACATAGACAGCCTTTAATTTTCTGCTGCTGTATTTGGACAAGTAATGGACGTTTGTGGACTCCCGTTACAGTTTAAAAGGAAAACAGCATCTATTTTGAGTCCTCATTTAAACAAAGTTCAGTTAGAAACTTACGAAAAACAGAAACAACAACAACACTCGTTTTCATTGTAAGAACACGCGAGGGTCAGGTGTATAATCTTGCCCGTTGGGTGTGTTTAGCGCTAGCTGGAACAGCTTTTTCGCGTGATTTTCTGCTGTTGACCTTATCCAGGAACCGATTCAAAACAGACTCCAACGTAAGGCGAGAACTTGAGATCTGGTCGTGCCATAATTGGGGGGCTTGGCGACGATGTGATTTTGGTCAGGGTTTACGTTTTTAGCTGTATCAGTTCAGTGTTTAGAAGCCTCAGTTCTTCTTGTGTTCTGCTTCCTTGTAGGCAACATCCTCTGTGGTGATTTGTAGAGAACGTGCCGTCAGGGTAAGCAATACTCGTTACAATTCCTCAGTGGTGAGATATATCAAAATATCAAGCAGTCAATCAACCAATCAGTAAGTCAGTCAAGTCTTCGTAAGTTCCTGTGTGCAGTGTGCAGGGTTTGCTTCAACAGATTATCACCATGCCAACGCGTGATGTCCTTTGGTCAAATCCTCAGTACATCCGGGTCAATTCAATATTCAATTCAATAATTCTTTATTGTCCTCAAGAGGAGGCAATTCGGTTGCGGCGTAAAAACAGACAACAGCCACATACACAATGTAAAATGTCTTCTTTCTTTTTTCTTTTTTTCTTTTTTCAATTCAATAATTCTTTATTGCACAAACAACAGCCGCCGGTCGCAACAAGAGTTGCGCCCCCTAGTCAGAGTTCAAGAATGTCTGGCGGATAAAATTTTCTAGCGACACGCAGTTATACGATGGTCTGAACAACTCCAACTGTTGATAAATTTCAGTATCAACACAAATTTCTACACGATGATTTTAATGAATCAATGAAGCTTTATTTCTCAACGGTAAAGATATTGACATTGTTGTCCACATCAGTAGTCATTTTACGTATCTGCCGTTGCTATAAACTACTGAAGTACTACAACTAAAGCTACGACTACGGAAAAGAAAAAGAAGGCGAAAAAAAATCAAAAGTGCCCACATGCTCTCTCTCTCTCACACACACACACACACACACACACACACACACACACACACAAACACACTCACACACACAGAGCCAGCATTTAAAACAAATTAATGGACATGCTGATGAATATGGATGATTTGTTGAGCCAAGCCCATTCACTTCATCCGGATTAACCTCGCGTGTTTGTGTGAGTTTGCTGTGTTTGGAAACCGGAAGTTACAAAAATAGGCTGAAACAGATTAGTTCAGGGGAGTGTTTTTGTCACTAGAAAAGGTCATTTTCTATGGCACGAAGCCTTCTCTCTACTCAGCTACTACTCAGCTGTTATTTTATTTTATTTTATTTTATTTTACATGTGTTAGGGGAGGGGAGCGCAAAATCAGCACTACGTGTTTTTCTGTGTGTGTTTGTTTTGTTTTCGAGTTTGTTTGTTTGTTTGTTTTCCTTTTTTTTTTTGTTTTGTTTTTGGAGGGGTGTTTGTTATTTGATGTTTGTATTTGTTTGTTTGTTTGTTTTTTTTAAAAGGAAATGAAGAAAGTGCCCCAGAACAGAACCGGAAATTTGAGGGACATCAAACAGAAATCTGACACACTCAATTTCCTTCTTTATACAAGAAAAAAAATCCTTGTTTTGTGGAGCGTCTGTTTGCGCGTTACTTTGTTTTAAGCGTGTGGGATTTTTGTGCGCGTGTTTGTTGTGGGTGTAGGCATTAGGGGAGATAGAGAGAGAGAGAGAGAGAGAGAGAGTGTGTGTGTGTGTGTGTGTGTGTGTGTGTGTGTGTGTGTGTGTGTGTGTGTGTGTGTGTGTGTGTTTTCTCTTATATGTGGGTTTTCTCCCTTCTCTCCTGTCAGTTTCTCTCACTTGTTCCGGTGTCCCCCTCTGGCGGTGCATTTGATAGCAAACTGAACAAGACGTGGTGTAAGCGTGGAGCTGGGAGTTTGAGTTGAATGTGGTCCATTTGCTTTTGCTGTCCGAAATTCCATGCCTTGATTGATTTTGGGCAGAAACAGAAAGAAATAAAAAAGAAAAGCGGGGGGATCGAGAAGCGGTGGAGAGGAGTGTCTCAGGCAATTCTTTTCTCGGAAAATTGCGTGTAGCTGTCACACCGAGAGCTGAAGGAATTGGAGGTTTTCCGACTCACTGCCTGGAGGGAGGGTGTTCGGGAGGAAGAGGGCGAGGAGGAGGGAGGGGGGAATAGAGGGAAGGGGGGGGGGGGTTGTTTTGTCGGGAATGGCAGCGAGATAGATTCTCATTCGTAAGGAGAAAAACGCCTGAATTGCTGGGCCTTTACAATTTTGTATTTTCTATGCCTTGTGCTTTTGCCTGTTGGCAGAAATATCTTTTGCGGGTTTGGCAGCAACTCTCTCCGTCGAGGTCTCGGCACGCATGCGCAGACATACACAGACATACACACAGAGAATCTGTGTCTGTGTGTGCGCGCGTGCGTGTGTCAGTGTGTGTGTCTGTGTGTGTGTGTCTGTGTGTGTTTGTGTGTGTGTGAAAATAATATTTTGCAACTTCAGGTCCTCTATATTTATAACCGGCGTAGAAAATATTCTCCAGAATACGAGGATGGGGGTGGATGTTCGGGAGTTTAACATCCTTTTCCACCACATAAGGGTGATATCAAAGATGGGGCAACGAGAAAAAGGCCAGCACAAATATTTTATCCCAGCCGGGATTCAGAATACAGAAAGTCCCACTGAATGTACATATTATACAGTGTCCTTTTCGAAATACCAGTAAATCTTACTTCCGTTCCGTGTTGAACACCGACAGCGATCACTGTACTTCTGAGCTTATTTACAACACTCAAGGCAACGCTGTACTGCCAGCAAGAACAGATAAAGGATATCAATGCGTGCTGGAAGAGACAAATGAAATTCTAAACGCTCCTTTCACACAGTGACCTATTTCTCGTTCTGTGTCTGTCATCCGCTTGTTCGCTTTCCTGGGCCCTGGTGCATGGAAACAGAGAGGCTCTGGCGTAATTTTTATTCTAGTCTGACTAAGCTGAGACTAAAACAGGTGCATGACCGGAGGCGGCCCAAGAACACAAATGCACGAGGTCACAAACTGCTTGCTGTATTTTCCCTATCAGCCTCAGGCATCATAGTCACGCCTAAAATGCTTCTGTGTACACCGAAACAAACATTACCATGCAGAGACCATTCAAGGGCACGTGGCTGCCAGGGGTTAAAAACATTTGAATGTCTCCTTTCCGCGGAAGCCTCACCGGAGTAATGCTAGTTTACTTTTTGTTTAGGCCGGAAAGCCACTTCACTGTAGTCCACTCGCGTCACCTTTGCCTCTCCTGTGCGTGAAAAGTCCCAGCTTCACTGGCAGCTTGCGTCCTCTTGCAACCCTCTTGCAAACATACATACATACATACATACATACATACGAACAAACATAGAAAACAGCGCAAAACACGCTCTGGATAAATTGGGCAAAGGCGTGTTGTGTCACGCGAGAAATGCGGGAAAAACCCACTATGTTCACTGTTTGTTCGGACTAAAACATTCTCGTGTGACATCGGCCTTGGGAGCCGAGATAGCCAAATGGTAGAGCATTGGACTCCCAATGCTCGGGTTGTGAGTTCAAATCCCGGCTGGGGCCAAATATTTGTACTGTCCTTTTTCTGGTTGCCCCGTCTTTGATATTCTACCTACGTGGTGGAAAAGGACGTTAAATTCCCAAACAACCCCGACATCAGCCTTAGTCGGCGTACGTGAATGTCGTGTTTTAGCTTAGTCAAGCTGGTCTCAGTCTTATGTCCTAAGTGCCGCTTCATGCATCAGACCACCTGTTCCAGTTCATTAGAAGATATTTTTTGCCAGTGTTTTCTTTCAACCTCATTCTCTTCAGGTAATGAGAACCAGTACTTGATGTTTTTCTGTGGCGTATTCCTAGCCACACTTGCCTTGAGATGCTAATTTGTACCTGACTCCAGGCGAAATGTCAACCGTTTCACGTTACCTGTTACTAATATCCTCATCCATGGAGAGAGAGAGAGAGTCTTTCAGTACCAACAATAACCTTCAATGCGATGAATTTGGTCCGTCCATGGAAGAGAGAGAGAGAGAGAGAGCACTCACAGCAAATAAATGATTGGTTATTAGCGGTGACCATTTTGACTTAGTCGATGGTATTTCTTGTTCCACATCTGCCTTTGATCTACTACGACAGCTAAGCGTGAGAGAGAGAGAGAGAGAGAGAGAGTCGACTAAATGGAAATTATTCAACGGTGAATGTTTCCGGCATACTCGATGAAATCGCGTTTTACACATTTGCCCGGGAACTACTAGAATAACCGTGTGTCCGTCTGTCTGTCTGTCTGTCTCAGTGTCTGTCTGTCTCAGTGTCTGTCTGTCTCAGTGTCTGTCTGTCTGTCTCGGTGTATGTATGTCTGTCTGTCTGTCTGTCTGTCTCAGTGTCTGTCTGTCTGTCTGTCTCGATGTCTGTCTGTCTGTCTGTCTGTCTCAGTGTGTGTGTGTGTGTGTGTGTGTGTGTGTGTGTGTGTGTGTGTGTGTGTGTGTGTGTGAGAGAGAGGTTAGTTAGTTAGTTAGTTAGGGCTGAGAGAGTGGGGTGGGTGTTTAGGAGTTTAACCTCCTTTTCCACCACATAAGGGTAATAGCAAAGACGGGACAACGGGAAAAAGGCCAGCACAAATATTTGGCCCCAGCCGGGATTCGAACTCACGACCGGAGCATTGGAAGTCCAACACTATACCATTCGGCTATTCCGGCACCCCAAGCAGAGAGAGAGAGAGAGAGAGTACACGTCTTGGAAAAACTACTTGGAGATCAATACAAACGGCTTGAACTATAACACAGACTGCCTTTCTTTTGAGAGATAAAAGGTTAGTGCTGGCGGCAAAATAGCGTTTTCTTTCCGGGGCCCGGAACTCAGATCGGCACATGCGCACGAAACACGAGCCGGGTCGGTGACCGAAGTTCCGGTGATGTCACGTGATCAGATGACGCGTAATCATGTTGAT
Source organism: Batillaria attramentaria (assembly GCA_018292915.2). Taxonomy (NCBI): domain Eukaryota; kingdom Metazoa; phylum Mollusca; class Gastropoda; family Batillariidae; genus Batillaria; species Batillaria attramentaria. The sequence continues at coordinate 527,618 of JACVVK020000277.1, read as the reverse complement.
GTAGAGTAGACTCTAGTGGTTAAGTTATTGCAGGGCTGTGGGTGTTGGAGGCAGAGTGTTTACACAGTCGTGACAGAAACTTTCCAAAATACGTTTGAGAGAGGTTGGGGCGGGTTGGGGTGGGGGGGGGGGGAGTAAGAGGGGGTAAGTGTGTAGGGGCGGGGGGTAGGGGGGATTCAACGTCCTTTCCATCACGGAAAGATGATAGTACAGACCCAAAAAGCCAGCATGAATTCCGACTTTAACCTTTCAATCGAACACCCGGCCCGATCATTGTCAACCCAACACTCTGCCAGATCAGTTTGCCCAAGGAGAAGGGCGGCATGGAAGACGGGGCAGCGGGACAAAAAGCCAGTTCAAAACGTTTGGCTCACTGAGATGGAAATCGAACTCCCAACCCGAGCAGCATTGACAATCTAGCGCTCTACCAGCTCCGGCTATTCTGGCTACACAGAATGAGGGATGTTCTTGAGTGATGCAATGTACAAATCTCTCTCTCTCTCTCTCTAAGATTGAAAATTAATCATTGACTGGTTAAATCACTTCCGTTGGAAAATAAAGTTCGTTCGTCCGTATGTTCTCTCTCTCTCTCTCTCTCTCACACACACACACACACACACACACACACACACACACACACACACACACACACACACACACACACACACATTCAATTTCCTCCCCCACGTTCATCGTCGGAACTTCACAACTTGACTCCTCTGTATCTTGTGCCTCGTCTTCCAAGTGGCTAGATTGTGCCTTGAGCAGTTTGTCCTGAAAACACCCTCCCCCCCTCCCCCCCCCCCTCACCTCTTTCCAGTATTCTCCCTAAAACCAGCACCCTTTCACCCTAAATCCCCTCCCCCCCCTCCCCTTTTTCCTCCGACCACCCGCCTGTCAGTGGTCGTCTGCCAGCTGTATGAAGAAGAGGGTGAAGAGTCAAACCTCTCGCCATCTCTAGTGGTCTGCTGCTCTACTCTACTCCCTCAAGTGGTCTCCTCACATCTCGCATCAAGCCACGAGACTTGGCGTGAAGTTCTTGACATCTCAAAGCCTGGGATGGATCTCTACCTACTGAACGTCCTCCATCAACTTCTCATTCCTCACCGTGTGTCACGTGCCGAAAGGGATTCACGGCTAGGGACATTGAACGCCTACAAATCGACAAAACCGTTGAAAACTATCGACATCGCGGCTCAACGTGAAATACATAAATTGAGAAAGGGTCATTGCGGAAGATCAGTAAAGATCCCAGTCACGTGACTTCATTGCGTACAACACCTCGTTTCCGATAGCATAGCAAAGAAGGGACTCCATGTTTGGAGGTCATTTCGTACTCATGATAACAGCGTCACAGGCGGTACTACTTCGTCGTACAACTTTTGAACGCTTTTTTTTTTCTAAGAGGAATTTTTAAAAAAAAACACTTCTTTTCACTTGTTTACTTCTTAAAATTTCCCATTGACTTGAATTTTGTATCATTGCAGGGGGAGCCGGGGTGGTCGAATGGTAGAACGTTGGACTTCTAATGCTCGGGTCGTGAGTTCGATCCCGGCTGGGGCCAAATATTTGTGCTGGCTTTTTCATCGTTGCCCCGTCTTTTATATCACCCTATGTGGTGGAAAAGGACGTTAAACCCCCAAACACCCACCCCACCCCCACCCACCCCGTATCCTTACAGGCTTGGTTTATAGGTCAATCCAATCACAGAAAACAATGATGTTGAATCTTTGCGGGATCATGTGTGACGTTTGACGGTTAACATCACCTTTGACGCTTCTAAAGTCTTTCCTTCTGTTCTCATCTGACTGGCTTTCCTTGCTTTAATTCAGTCCACCCGAGCTACAACTACAGTCGTAACAATTTGTTTTTACTTTCACCCTTTCCAACATGTCTGCTGTCAGGTTCCCTTGGCAACCCGCTGAAGGTGACGTCAAAGTAAAGTACAACACCAAGCAAACTTTCCCAGGACTACATATAAAATCATTTGGCCCACACGGTGCAATGTCACCACGGGATCCAGGCAGATGGTTCCAGACGTGTGCTGGTGACGTCAGTGTAGAACGTGTTTTTAAGAGTTACGTTCAGACTGCGTAATTGAAGAACTTTGTGGCCAGCGTCTTGATGTATCCCTCATGTGACACAAACTCTTGTCTGTCAAGAAGTGACGTTAGTCAGTAGTCATGCTAATATCTGAAGGTGGTCAGTGGCGGCTAGCCAGTCTTAATGTGCGGCTGGTCAGTGCAGCTTTTGTCACGTGATGTGTCTGAGGTTTTGTCGTTGTCCACAAGGGGCTGAGGCGAGAATTAGATTCATTCGATACTTGTAACTCCAACCCCTCGTTATTCGCCTTCGAGTCGACATCCCAGGGAGGAGGGAACTCCCAAGGTGGTATAATTATTATCTATAACATGAATCAGACAACCTACGTTGGCGGTGTCGGCTGTTCTGGACAAGGCGAGGTGCTGTACATGTCTGAAACTGAAAACTCATGGCTGGCGCCACTGACCGCATTATGCGATGCTGTGCTCTCTCTCTCTCGCTCTCTCTCTCTCTCTGTGATAAAATGGAGGGATGAAAAGCAGGGGATAGGAACAAACTGGTAAAAGATGTTTCGGTAGGAAGAACAAAGACGGTGATGACTTTTTTTCTTTAGTTTCTTATGTTGTTGTTTTTGTTGTTGTTGTTTGCAGTTTTTGTTTGGGTGTTGGGTTTGTTGGGGGATCGGTTGTTTTTGTTGTTTGGTGTTCATTTTGGGGGTTGTTGTTTCGTTGTTTTGGGTGGTTGTTTTGCGGGTGTTTTTGTTGTTGTTGTGTTTTGTCTTGCTTTTGTTGTAGGATTTTTTCGTGGAGGGGGGGGGGGGGGCGCATTACGGGGGTGATAGGCAACTGGGTGAAAGTGAGGGGGGGGGGGCTTCGGACTTTGACCGTGTGCATGGAAACAAATTGAAAAAAAGAGACAGTTAATTCGTATGAATGGACATAAAACTGCTGATACTTTATCCACAGAGAGCCGCTTTTCGCGGCGAGAGTATCATTGTCATCCATTATACTGCTCCATATATCTTCATTCTGCTGGCACGTGTCACATGAGGCACGCCCACTTGACCCGTCCCCAGGGACCACGTTAAGACAAACGGTCACCTGTCTGTAGACTAGAAATAAATACATAGTAATCGTATCACGAGGGTTCGCCGAGGGGTGGTCGGGTTTCTACTTCCAGAAAATCACTCTTCACGGGCGTCAAACAAAACGGACGAGTGTTTTGTTTTGTGGTCCTACTCCCGTTAAAGAAAACCCAAGAGTGGTCATGCCTGAACTTGCAACAGTTTCCAGCGAGTGGCAGAGGAGCGTGAGAGATAAAGCAAACTGGTCACAGAGTCATCAGTGCTGCCCCCTACCTCCCGCAGTGCTCAGGGACATGTAATAATAATAATAATAATGAGGATTTTTTATAGCGCCTAATCTCCAAAGCTAGGGTTCTAAGCGCTTTACACACACACACACACACACACACACACACACACACACACACACACACACACACACACACACACACACATATATATATATATATATCGCTTTACAAATCGCTTTATATATATACATACCGGTACCAGCACGCCTACATACATACCAACATCCAATACACACCTACATACATACAAACTGTACACGTAGACGTAGACTTCGATTCAAAAGTGTCAAGGCGATTTGTCTCGTCCAGAGCTGTTAGCAGTGGCAAGGTATTTTCCATTTTCAAATCTAAGGAGCAACGGAACAATGCCTTGGTTTCGGTTTGCCTGTTTGAACGAATGGGGGCGTTTATCAACCAGAAAAACCACTTCCGCTAACACATTACAACAATGCAAGGATGTGTGCTTCCTAACGTTTTTAAATTTTAGCAATCAACTGAAAACAATCATGGCGTCGAAACTTTTGAATAGGAGTAGCACCAGAAAATGACCGGACGATTTTGCTTAACCGCCGAGCTGTGGCGAGGGACACAGCTTGACTGGAAACCTTGAGGGCACGAACATGAAACTCTATGGCTTTTTGGTGTCTTACTAAACTTGTAGAAATGCATTTATCTTCGTTTTCTCACCATCGATTTTTCAAACGGCACTTTAGGGTGGCGTGTATCTGCATATTTATGGATTCTGTAGCCTGTCGTATTTTTTGCCCATTAGGAATGGTTATGGGTTCGTCGTCTGGGAAATATAAGCCGATTTGGAAACTTTTTCTCAATGTATCCGTTGGCTGTAACGTATTCACCACTTATCTCGGAGGAGCGAGGACAGTCAAGCGGTAGAAAGCTGGACCTTGAACGCTCAGGTCCTCAGTTCGATCCCCGGCTGGCGTCAAATATTTGTGCGGTCCTTTCTATCGTTGCCCCGTCTTCGATATCATCCAGATGTGGCGGAGAAGGACGTTAAACCCTCAAACACACACACACACACCCTCAGCAGTAACCCCCATGCGATCTGTATATATATATATATATATTTCTTTGTTGCTTCCTTTTTCTCATATTTGTTTTAGTCTTTTACGCAGTCATTTTTTTCCCCTCAAACTTTTCTGTCGGTTTTATTTCTTCCTTTCTTTTCGGTTTTTTTTTTCTTCTTTTTTTCTTTTACTTCTTATGAATGACAAGCACAAACGTCTTGCATAATTTTTTCTTTGCTCTGTCTCTTTTTTTCCCTAGTAATTACCCCGTGCTGGAGATGTCGAATGCTGCAACGTAATTTTGTTTTTAAAGTGACGACATTTAAAAAGTGACGAAATGTAAAAAAGAAAATGACGACATTTAAAAAGTGACGAAATGTGAAAAAGAAAATGACGACATTTAAAATGTGACGATATTTTTTATCTCCTGGGGGAAAGAACAGTTCGTGAACCCGGAGGGAAGAAATGCACTCTGGAAGTAGTGGGACAATGTCGAGCAACATAGTTTCGCACTTTCTGTCACACATTCCTGTCACACTTTCCTGTAGCACTTTCCTGTCACATTTTCCTGTCAAACATTCTTGTCACACTTTCCTGTCGCACTTTCCTGTCACACTTTCCTTTCACACATTCCTGTCGCACATTCCTGTCACACTTTCCTGTAGCACTTTCCTGTCACATTTTCCTGTCACACTTTCCTGTCACACTTTCCTGTCACACTTTCCTGTCACATTTTCCTTTCACACATTCCTGTCAAACATTCCTGTCACACTTTCCTTTCACACATTCCTGTCGCACTTTCCTGTCACACTTTCCTGTCACACTTTCCTTCCCGTCTGTATTTAAAATGGACGTGACTGCATCCAGTGGATTTTTTTTTCAAAAATTTACTGTAGGTGTTACAGAAAGCAGTGGAAAATACACCTGTAATTTATCCGGTTAAAACTTGTAGTGGTACGAAGGTGTTTTGTTAAACACTAAGGGCCGACGCTACATGGCTGAGCTATTAAAATCTCCTTCGTTGAGAAACCGAATTGAGAATCGGCTGACCGCAAAAAACTCCTGTCTTCAGTCCCTGATCTGAAATTACGAAATTGTGATTATGGCTGTATTGGTGGTATGGAAGACTTCTCCTCGGCGCACATATCCCTCGCTTCTGAAATGCTCTTGGCGCCGCAGTGCTGGCGGACGAAGCAATGAAAACCTGCTGCCGCGAAGAGCTACTTTATGTTCAGACTTCACCTTGCTATTTACTCTGGTGCGTGCGACAGTATGTATTTTGTCTATATTTGATCATTTCTTTCTTTTATGTTGTTTTGTTATGATAACTAAGAAACACGTATAATTATACAATAATAGAAGAAGAAAACAAAAGTAACACATAAGCACAAGTAAAAACGTGCAGGATGCTCTAAAGGTTTTTCTCTTTGTTTGATTGGTGGGTAGGGGTTTTCGTTTGTTGGTTTTTTGTTTTCGTTTTTGTTCGCGATTGTTGGTGGTGGTGGTGTTGTTGGGTTGTTGTTTTTGTTGTTGTTGTTGTTGGTTTGTTTTTGGTTTTTGAATTTTGTTTGTATGTAAGTTGGTTGGTTGGTTGTTGCTGTGATTGTTTGGTTTTGGGTTTTGTGTTTGTTTTGGTTTGTTTTTGTTTATGTTGTTGTTTTTTCGGTTGTGTGTTTGGGATGTTTTGTTTGTTTGTTTGTTTGTTGTTTCGTTTTGGGATTTTGTTTGGTGTTTGTTTTTGTTTTGTTTTGTGGTTTTTTTATGTTTTTTTTTGGCTTTTTGTTTATTTTATTTGTTTTGGGGGAAGGGGTAAAAAGAAACAGAGAAAAACTGCGAAAAAAGGACGGAAATGTTTCTTCTGAGTGAACGCGTTCGAGGCGGGGAAAGTGAAAAGCTAGCAGTGACTATACACGGTCATTAAGTTACAGTGAAGGACGACTGTCCCCCTGGTAGAAAAGTCAAACACTGCTGGCGTTATTTCACGCACGGGAGAGCACATTTGGCGCGGGTAGGGGTGAATTATTTCCCTTGATCAGTGGCGAATTGATCAGACAGACGGCGACACAGTAGATCGATGGCGCAGCAGACGAGAATCAAGTCTCAAAGACCATTTGGACCTTCCCTGAATAGAGAGCGCTACAGGGAAGTAATTGTCTCAGTGGCAAGACGGCTTCATGTGTCTGTTGACAAGAGTTCCCTTGTGATTTTTCTCATGTTTAATTCTGCTACAAACTTTCCTACTCACCAGTTTTAAGGGTTGTTGTGTGTTAGGTCATATGCAGATCAGTTTCCCGTCTTTTTTTTCTTTTCTTTTTTTTTTTTGGGGGGGGGGGGGGGGTGGGGGGGAAGAGGGGGGGGGGTCCCTGAGATACATGAGTATAGAATAGTGTTCGCTAATTTCCTCACTTTTCACTATCACATGACACAAATCGTGTTCATAAAACCAACAAGCAGCCTAAATAAATAAATAGAAGCAAAACAGCGGTCATGTTTGGACACAGATACTGATAGTGGTATTTCAGGGAATCTGCCGGTGGGGTGGATGTACTTGATTGTTCGCATAGCGTACGCACGTCACATTCGATTGATTTGCACCTTTGCCCTCGACTACCCCTCGGCAGTCGACAAGTTTCTATCGCTGTGTGAACGATCAGTCTCACTGTCTGTCGCGTGTCTGTCGCCGTGCGGCCCATCATTCTGGTGTGCACCAGACCGTCCACCTCCGCCAGTATCAAACAGAGATTTTTCACGAACCGCGGCGCCCCAGAAGTGGGCCACTAAGAGCTATAAATACTCAGACTCTCTCTCTCTCTCTCTCTCTCTCTCTCTCTCTCTCTCTCCATAGAATGGGAGCATCAAATAGTGATGTTTTATTTGAACTGTGACGCACGGCGCGTGTACTGATGAGGTTTTTTTTTTTTTTTTTGTTTTTTTTTTTTGGGGGGGGGGGTTCGGATATGGAGCCTGTATAGCCGGGCAGAGCGGAGGGGGGTCAGGGGCAGGGAAGGGGGGGGGGGGGACTGGCCATGTTAAGCCTGCTCTTAACTGGGCACAGCGCGCGAAACACACATGTGCACATCACCGTCGAGAGAGAGAGGAGATGTTTGTGGGGGACGGGGACTATGTCGTATTTGATAATAAATAATAATAATAAATAGTTCTTACAGAGCGCTTATTCTCAAAGCAACTCGAAGAACCGGTACGCAAAGGTTGCCATCTTAAAGTTGCGATCTTATTTCCGCACAAATTAATAAGCTGTTTGCGGATTCACACACAACGACGAGGTTTCCTGTCACACTTTTTCTCGAAAAGAACACAAATACGTTTCAAACAAATGCGCATAATTATTTATTCGTCTGTACCTTCATCTGGATAGACTCTATTTCTCATTGACTTTGACAGAAATCACCACACTTTACAGCACTCCAAAATAATATCGCTTATTGTTCCTGCCGTAGCAAACAACAAACAGCGTAGTCAGGTTAAGTCTCGTGTTCTTTTTTAAAGGTAAAGAGAAACTGACGTCGTTTTTTGTAACAACTTGCGATCAATGATTATACGTTCTTCAGGAGACTCAGAAAGTCACGGGTCGTAGAGTGTGAACGTAGCTTAATTAGGGAACGCAATATCCGGAGAAGCGGGCAGTGTCCTTGAACTTCACGGTGACGGTCAGTACATCCGCCAGCCTGGCGTCTACTTTATTGTGGGACAGGGGGGAGGCTATTATGGAGGGAACTCGTACAGGTCTATTTTTAGACGATTAGGGTTAGGTTTAGGGTTAGTTTTAGGCTCAGGGTTAAGGTTAGGCTTAGGGTTATGGTTTGGTTAGGGTTTGAACGCGCTATCGGGCGTTTCCGGAATCCCATGACCTCAGGCGACGTCCGTCTAAAAATAGACCTGTACGAGTTCCCTCCAAAATAGCCTTCACCGTGGGACAGACAGAAAGGGGAAGATAATTCAGTCTCGCCATGTTCTGCAGATAGGAGCCGGGGTGGCCGAATGGTAGAGCGTTGGACTCTCAATGCTCGCGTCGTGAGTTCGAGTCCCGGCTGGGACCAAATAATTAATTGTGCTGGCTTTTTTTCTCGTTGCCCCGTCTTTAATATCACCCTTATTTGGTGGAAAAGGACGTTAAAGTCCCTAACACCCACCCTCCTTAATCATTCATTTAAAGGTTCCCTAGTAAGATAGACTGTTTCCAGCGCACAGACACAGGCGCAAGCACAACTGTTCCAAAACCCAAATCTAACTATATATTGTACAGGGGCGGTCGGTGGTCGAGTGGTTAAGAGATTTGTCACCAATGCGAGAGGTCAGGAGTTCGAGTACCACTCGTGGCAGAGAATTTTTCCTTCTCGTATGTGGCACCGTTCACTCGGGCCGATCGTCGGGGGTTCTCTCCGGGTACTCCGGCTTCCTCCCCTCTGCTTTGGAAATGTTCAGCCCACCAAATTTGAAAAGTGAATGCAATTCTAAATTCCGAAATTTAAATAGCTGAGCTGACCCTTCGCACCACGTAATGTGTTTATGTCCAGTGTGTGAGAGCATGCGTGTGATTCACGTGAGCGTGCGTGTTGGGTTCATTTCGCAGCGCTTTGAGCCGATTCATGAAATTTGGTGGGTGGGGGTGGGTGTTTGGGGATTTAACATCCTTTTCCACCACATACGGGTGATATCAGAAAGCCAGCACAAATATTTGGCCCCAGCCGGGATACGAACTCACGACCCGAGCATTAGTCCAACGCTCTACCATTCGGCCACCCCCCACCCCCCCCCCCCCCCCCCCACCCCCCCAAAAAAAGCATCATCATCATCATCATCATCATTATTATTATTATTATAAAGTTTGCGCGACGTAAAGTTCTAATAGTGGTCTTAAGAATCGCGCCTTGTAGCGAACATAGAGCCCAACAGTCAACAGTCACGTGATCATACCCACGCCGGTGCTGGTGGTGGCGCCGGAGTAGATGATGACGGGATATGGCGGTGGTGGTACATAGTCGCACACGTCGTCTGCCTCCGCTACCAGCAGCCAGCCCTGGTCATCACAGTTCTGGCCAAAGCTACGGTTGATGTAGAACCTTCTAACAGCTGGCACGTCAGGAAAGTTGACTCTGCGGGTCAAATGATTGTAACACACACACACACACACACACACACACACACACACACACACACACACACACACACACACACACACACACGGAGTTGTCTGATCCTGTCGGCTTTCCTTGCTACTCTTACTTTCATCAAATCGCTACCCGAGACTGTTTCCGTCAAGTTCTAATATTTACCCCTCCTCCATCCTCCTCCTCCTCCTCCTCCCCCCCCACCCCTCCATCCCGCAGGTTTGACAACAAGAGCAGTATTTTACTTTATGGGTGAGACTATCGCCATGGGGTGGAATGGGGGATGGGTGAGGGGGGGGGGGAGGGGACATGACAACGAATTCCGACGTACCTAGCCTATTTTAGAACAACTTTGACATCGGAGCGAGACCACGTGGCATCTTGTTTTGTCTTGATTGGTTCACGCACGCCTTGCTGTGCTTGGTGACGGCCATAGATACCGAGTTTTAAACTACATGTACAATTTTCACATTGGAATTACTTCCCTTAGTAGTGGGGCGGGGGGGGGGGGGGGGTGAGACCTATTTGTGCACATACTAGTGCCACTTTCAAACGCTGTCTGAAAACCCATCTATTTAAAACAATAATTGATGTATCTGCTGGGTCCTCCCCCCCCCCTAACTTGCAGCATGGTAAATTGTGTGCGTGTGTGTATGTAAGCTGGTTTCTATGAGTATTCTGCGTTTGTTTCTTGGTGTGGAACATTCGTTCTCATGTGGTTGCTTTATGCTGCCTGGGTCGTCGACTGTACCATCTTCCATTTGCGTCAGTATACATGTACGGCGCTTAGAGCCTGTTCTGTAATAATAATAGTGAGTATTCTGTAGGCGCTTTACCCAATTTCGTGAATCGGCTCAAAGCGCCGCGAACTGAACCCCACACGCACGCTCACGTGAATCACACGCGTTCTCTCACACACTGGACATAAACACATTACAATCACGTGGTGCGAAGGGTCAGCTCAGCTGTTTGAATTTCGGAATTTGGAATTGCATTTATTCTTTATATTTAGTGGGCTGAACATTTCCAAAGTAGAGGAGGAGGAAGCCGGAGTACCCGGAGAGAACCCCCGACGATCGGCCCGAATGAACGATGCTACATACGAGAAGGAAAAATTTTTTGCCCCGAGTGGGACTCGAACCCCCGACTTCTGGCATTGGTCTCTTAACCACTGGACCACCGACCGCCGCACCGACCGTATACATGTATAAGCGCCTTCTACGTCTCCTGTTTTGTTTGCTTTTCGACAATTACCCGGCTATGGAGAAAAAGTTGGCGGTTTCATTGGAGATGTCAGTCCAGTCGGAGTTGACCACTCTGGCCTGAGTGAACCAGTTCAGGAAGTTGGAGCCTGAACCGTCAAACTCCACAAACCGTTGTTGAACACCGTTCTCATACAGCGTCAGACGTACCTGTCAGGGAGTTCACAACCATTTTCACATCCACTGGAGCGTGACAAACGTTCAACATACCAAACGAGGGGGTGGGGTGGGTGTTTGGGGGTTTAACGTCCTTTTCCACCACATTGGGTGATATCAAAGACGGGGCAACGATGAAAAAGCCAGCACAAAAATATTTGGCCCCAGCCGGGATCGAACTCACGACCCGAGCATTGAAAGTCCAACGCTCTACCATTCGACCACCCCGGCTCCCCCAACATACCAAACGAAACTTCGGGAAATCAATGTACTTTCTAATAATAATAATAATAATATAAATGGCTTTTATAGGGCGCATTTCTTTGGAATAAACTCAATGCGCCAATCACTCACTGAAACTCACATTTTACAAACAGTGGACAGACATACACTGACGTAACTGGCTAGATGCTGACACGGGAAATTACTGGAAAGCTTTACAAAAGAGTTGTTATATACCAGTAGTGGATTGTGTAGGGTTTTTGTACAAATTCTAGGCGAATAAACCCCAAAAACGTACGCTCACCTAAATCACACGCATTTTCTCACACACTGCGCATGGAAACATTACAATCACGTGGTGCGCAGACTGAGCTGTTTGCTCTATTTCTACCAAGTAAGCTTGCTATCGTGCACCAAAAGACTCACTATAAAAAAAATAATAATAAAACAACGATTTAGTCTGCTTGGATCTTAATTAGGCTCAGTTGGAGTGTCGTACTTTGATGATACTCATAGTTGCTGCAGTTGAGAAAACATTAACCTTGTCTGATGTTTGCATACAGGACCAAAAGAGTCTATAACATTCGATAACCGTGCCAGGTTCGAAATGTGTTAAAGTTTTGACATTTAGAATTTCACTTTTAAAAAAATTAACGTATCCTAAGCAGTACTACGTGAAAAGTGAGCGAAACGGGCAAGTACCAAGAGGAGGACCAGAAATATTTGACATTTAGAATTTCACTTTTTTTAAAAATGAACGTATCCTAAGCAGTACTACGTGAAAAGTGAGCGAAACGGGCAAGTACCAAGAGGAGGACCAGAAATATTTGACATTTAGAATTTCACTAAAAAAAAAATTAACGTATCCTAAGCAGTACTACGTGAAAAGCGAGCGAAACGGGCAAGTACCAAGAGGAGGACCAGAAATATTTGACATTTAGAATTTCACTAAAAAAAATTAACGTATCCTAAGCAGTACTACGTGAAAAGCGAGCGAAACGGGCAAGTACCAAGAGGAGGACCAGAAATATAGTTTCTTTTACTTAGGTGCAAAGGACGGGCTCATGTTTAGAGAATGAGAGACAACAAAGAGGCGCTTCTCTTGGCCTCTGCAAGGACCCCCGACATTTTCAGCCTGTTTCGGAGATTATTGCCTGCATGAGTTGTCTCCCTTGTCGCAACACGCACGCATTTTTCGTGCCAGAGCACAAAGTTGCCACGAAAAATGCATGCATGCTGCGGTTCTGTGTTTTGGGACAACTCATGCAGGCAATAATCGCTGAAACAGGCTGAAAATGTACTGTGCTAGTGAATGCGACAGAGCTCAGCATTTCTGTGCACACTGTGAAATAGCACGTTGACCACAAAGTTGTTCAGAACTGTCCACTTTCCTTGTCACCGAGT